>NW_010587154.1:51778-66545 GCF_000705375.1 Tinamus guttatus | reverse complement strand
AATACCTAGATATATTAAGTCTTTAAGGAATTAACATTTTCAATGAAAATTTTACTCAACAGAGCTTCAGTTCTGCTTGATCTTGAGCATATGTCTGCTACAACACCAGTTTCCCAGCATAATGCTTGTGCTGGCACCAGTTTTTGTGTAAGGATTTTAGTGCATGATAAGCGTGCCTAAGCAGTGCTGTGAAGACTCCAAACCCAACCTCTTTTCTAAACATTGTCTCACCCTTTCAAGTACATTCAAGCCAGAAGGGCAAGTAAATTCTAAAAACTGTTTTGAAGAGTTAACCAAATTTAAGCAAGAATTTTAGTTAGCAGCCGTCACTGCCTCTTGACTGATCATTTAAAAATGATAGGTGACAAGGGACTGAGGGTGTAGTAGGTGCACTGCTCTCATCAATAAGGAGATTTCCTTTCTGCAAACCCTGCCTCCCACTGTTTCAAGCAGAGCAGACTGAGTTCTCCAAGATCAACAGGAAAATTGTGGACAAATGAAATGGGTAAGGGTTAAAAAATCACATGGGGATGTCCAGTTCATGAATTAAAATTATGCAGATGCCTGTGCAACCAAGATAAATGAAAAAACAACAACAACAACAAAAAAACAGTCAGAATCAGGGGATGATCTACATCAGAAGTTAGAGCTTATAACTCAGCCTTTTTGAGAGAGAGTATCTTCTTCCAAGAAACCTGTACATTCCAGAAAACACGGGCAATGTGGTATGGTTCAGACAGCAGGATTAGTCTATTAACAGCTAAGTGTTCTTTGTTCTTTTTGCTCCGCAGTTTACTAAAAAAATAAGCTTATGGTATAAAACTGATTTTCCCTCCTTCCAATGATTTTGGAATCCACAAATCAACACCCAAATTTAAAAGAAGAGAAGAATTTTCAAAGATGATCAAGTTGTAACGATTTTTCTGAAAATTTCCACAATACTGACATGACTGAAGAAAGATGAGCAGAACTTGGAAATTACAGACTGTCTGACAGCTGGCACATCAGTTTGCATATGCCATTTGGCTGGAAAGTCAGAATACATTTTGCTAAACTATAGGTTATACTTCGTCCAGTAGGGATGCAAGTGTTCATGTTATTGTCCCTAGACTTTCCTCATCATAAAGGATACATAGATAGGAAACATAGGTATAAGTAAAAAGCAGTTTGTTCAAGGGTTGGGTGATAAGCAGAAGGTCTCCAGAATTCTAATGACAACTTATAAAATCCAAAACACAACTTAACTGCAGAGTTACACACACTTTTAGGGCCCCTGGCTTAAACAATTTTTAAATAAAAAAATGGGATTTATACTAACTTTATTTATGACTGTAAACCTCTTGAAACAGGTATCAAATTATGTTTAGTAGCCTGAAGAAAGCCTAATAAAGCATTCTGGCAATTCAGAGATAAACACTAGAGAAGTAGTACACTGTGTAATTTAAATTTCTTATTTCTTCAGTGGTTCACAGGTTGTTGTAATAATTTCTGTGCCTAGTTACCACATTATCTATAAAGGTGTCTGATTCTTTAAACAGAGAACATTACAGTAATGCTGGGAAGTGCAGAGGAAGAAGTGCAGACTGTTCCTATGATGAAGAGGGTAGTGGGAGAAGTGAAATACAAGTGGCAGGTTTGGAAGCCGGAGGTATTTTTCACTTCTGTTTTGTATTTTTTTTTTCCATTTACACTGGAAACTCCCTCGTAAGGCCCACTTCCCTACAACTAAATACAAGAACATGCATATGACAAAAGCTGTAAAGTCTTCAATGTTTCCATGTTGTAACTAAAAAGTGAAAGAAGCAGCTGAAAACTGTAACAGTGAGGCAGCAAAATTTGATTTTCTTACTATTAGTAAGGGTCCTCTGGCACAGTCCAAGCACACTTTACAGAGTGAAGGCCGCATGTTTTGGAGACCAGTGGTGCAGACAAGACACCAGGGAGAGTCCTGCTACGGAACAGGGCTATAGGAGAATGCCAGAGCAATGTGACATTAACAGTATCATCAGGCTTGAAGGGTCCCCTCATCCCTAACAAAACAACAAAGCCAGCTTCTTCTCGGAGTGGCACTTCAACAGCCCACATGTCACTTGGCTCAGAAGCCCCAGATATTTACTTCAGATGCCATAGCTGAGTGAAGAAACATACAGAAGGCAGTTGTCATCTGTGGTACAATAATTCCAAGGTTTCATTAACTACAATCTGTAACCAAAACAAAAAGGATAACCAAGTTCCTCTAGTCACATATTTGCTTTTCAAAAGGGAAATCTAAATAAATAAGAGAACAAATCTTCTACATTTGAAAGTCCTGATTCCTTTTGCTTTGGCCCCATATGCAAAACAGCGCTGCTGCCAGATGTTCCTAATTTTTAAGAAGAGAATAAGACATTCTTCCAAAGGAAACTGCAGGCCCAGCTCGAACAGTTTAAGTTCTGCCCCAAAGGAAGGATTTTCCAGCTTTTCCCAGAATTTGCCAACTAAAAGCACAACATGCTTTAGGAAACAAACTGTTCATTTAACTACGTAGACAATGCCGTGATGGGCACCCAATTGCTGCTCACCTACATCACTTCTTAACAGTATCCTTACAAGAAGATCTGTTGAGCATGTCAAGTACCCCTGGGGACAATCTAAGATACACTCACTCTTCAGAACACACAGGGAATACAGAGAGGTCCTGAGAGCTCCAGTTACCCCAACTGTCTGTGTAATAAAAACAGACACGGTCCATCCTTTCAGGCCTGCTATGGTCCCTGTTAAAAGAGCTTCACACCTGAATGTCACCCAACAGAAAAGC
Organism: Tinamus guttatus; assembly: GCF_000705375.1. Next base: position 63,748 of record NW_010587154.1, on the reverse strand, counting down.
ATCTGTAAGCAGTTTAACTTCCAGGTAAATGCTGTCTACCTACAGGAATGACATGGTGCCAAGATAGAGAGCATGATAAATTCAGAGTCCTCGGGAAGAGGCTTCTAACAGATAAAACCAGTTGTAGACACTTTAGAAAAGGCAGACGAAGGAAACAAGATGACTGAGACAGGAACACAAAAAGCAAGTGGACAATGCAACAAACAGCCTCAGGCTGAAGAAAGTTTGGTGTATTCCATTACAGATATTAGGCAAAGGAGAAGCCAATAAATGACTCAATTCTTAGGAAAACAGCATGAAGTTACTTTTGGCTTCCAAGACTGAAATTAAGAAACCAGCTGAAAAAAAGCAAGAAGCCACAGACAGAAGGAGCAATAAAGAACTGGGATGAAACTTAAATGCTTGCTTCCTGTTTCTACAACTATGGTCCAGTGTTGCAAGATTGAATTCGCCAAGTTTTCTTTTATCCAGAAAGAAAAGCTGCCCACTGGCTGCCCAAGGCTGGCTGGTAGCGTCTCTTATTTGATTCTGATATCCACAGGACTTTTTTTTTTAAATCACCAAACCTAGGGGCCATTATTTTAGCCAAAAGGTTACATGAACTGCTTAGTCACAGAGAGTAAACTGAGGCAGTTGACTCGGTATTGAAAGAAAAAGGGCACCCTTGTTGCATATGATGGGAATGTCTCGATGGTAACCTTTAAAATAGGTTTTTTTTGTGATATAGCAACAACATACAAGCTCATGGCAAGTATATACAGATCAATAAACAAAAAGATTCATTCTATGAGGAGCAGAACAAATGTAGGAAAGAAATATTTCAATCAAAACACTTTAATGTAGATTAAAGACTACTGTTTTCATTGAAAGTAGCCAGCACGTGCCGTTTCTATAACGTCCTCAAAAGTATTATGAAAAGCAAATCTAATGTTGGCATTCAACTACTGGAGCAGGCAAAAAGAGAAGTTACCATTTAATACCGAAAGTTATATATGCTCTTTTAACTTTCTGTACAGTAAATAATAAGGCAAGTGGTGTAACATAAAGCAGTATAATAAACAACCTGAAGTTTATCTGCATACACACACACAAGTTTTGGCAGGGTTTATTTACAGAGCTGAGCTTTCAGAAGCTGATCTAAGCTCTCCTTTGTTTACTTTCATCACTTCCAAAACAATCCTTTCTCCCACTTCTGTTGCTTTAGAAATGCACTGTATTAGTAAGAACGAAGTGTCCCGTTTCTGCACAGCTTTCAATATATTCCCTACAAAGCCACAAGCAACAAATTGCAGTAATAACTCTGCACTCACTCAAAGCCCTATTTTATCTGTCCCTCATGAAAAGGAATGTGACACTTCAAAAGAGGGAAGGCTAGTGAAAAGAAATAATGAAACTCCTCCAAAACACAACAAACTTCCACTCTTTCTTCTTCCTCCGCTACCCCTACCCCAAGCACACTTCCTGTCTTCTTACTGCTAACACTTCAGATCTTTTTAGGCTTCCCCCATCTGCTTAATTCTCTTCATCTCTGAGTCAATGTTTTATCTTTTGTTACAGAGGATATAAGGGGTTCTTGCCTCCTCCAATTTTTCCCCACAGCCTTCACATGTTCCGTAAATACGGCAATAAGCACAGCTAGGAAACAAGTAGAGTCCCAGTGCTCAGCAAAAACATCATCTCTCAAGATTAAAGCCACTCATTACATCAAGTTCCAAGTCCCAAAAGCAAGGATCAGGATTTGGGCCTGACTTGTAACTTGCAGCCGTTCTCTTAGCAGGTTGGTTGAGGAGCAACAGCAACCTCCCCTTCTGCAGATAATGCAGATGATGGATCTTGTAAGCCCCACAGAGCCAGCAGCTGCAAAAACCGGGGAGAACAAGGAACACGATACACCCATTTCATATGCTGTAAATACAAGAGGAAGCAGTATTGACTGGACCTAAATTAGAATTAAAGCAATATTATGCAGTGTCTATAAATAAACATTCTTCAACTAATGTCAAAACGAAAAGGAGAAAATATTAGAAAAACTATTCGGGGAGTGCAAGGAAGGAAGGTACCTTCATTTTAAGGGAGAAAAAAGGACCAAACATAGAGCAAACATGACAAGACCTTCACGACTGGAGGAAGAAGCCTAAAATCAGGACATTAGGAGGAAAAAAATGAGGACCATAGAGAAAGTATCAAGTAATCAGTGCAACCTATGTTAAGTAAGTACCTTAAGCAACAGCAACCACAACTTGAATTTTATATAACAGAAGCATACAGGAAACTTCTCTTGGTAAGTAGTCACTTATCTCTATACATAGAAAACTCATTACTGTCTAATAACTTCTGGCAAATATAGGTCTCTTTTTGGCAGAGTGGGAAGGAGACTCTTAAGAATTATTCCAACTGAAAAAAGATAAACCTTCAAACCTGAGCTGATGCAATATTAACTTAATGAGTCTGCAAACTGGCAAGTCTAACTAGCCCACTGCCAGCTCGAAGTGCCACGCAGCCACAAGGCGCAACAGGTAAGATTCAGGGCATTCTTCCTGACTGTTCTCCAAGTACTGTAAGCACAGAGAATAAAGAGTTTGCCCAGAAATGTATCTGGATGAAGCACTGGAAAACAACTGGATATGCCCAAAGAGTTTCCTTCTTATGTATATGTATTTTATTTACATATACATATTTATTTACATTTATTTATGGACTTGCTTCAATCTTGGCCTCAATATGTACCTTGGGGGCATCTCCTGAGGTCAGTTTTCATCTAGTGCTGTCACAGAAGTGAGATGTAGATGCTGGAGCCAGTCAGAAGGAAGCACAATTCTCCCCTACTGCTCAAGGGATGCTGTAACAGCAGTGTCCTGCATATGCTAGCAGCCTGCAGCCCTTATTGACTGGGAGAGAGCGCCACACTTCCTTTACTGCCACTGGAAGGATGACTTATCATTTCAGCAGGTTAATTGCGAGCAAAACTTCTCAGCAGATATTTCAAACATTATTTCATAACAACATATTTGTTTTGCCTGTTAACTATTGTAGAAAACAGGGAGCTGCAAATAAAAACACGAAAGTTTGTATGTTTACTTTAATGCAGTTCTCAGTATTATGGTACTATCTAAATGGAAGCCTGGCAGACACGAACTTTATCTACAATACTACCAAAACTGCACATGGATAACACCTGTATTTAAATAACTAAAATAGATAGTAAGTTTCTATGCTTTAACCTTCCGATTGGCCATGACCTTTATTAATAGAAGTTACTTCAAATCTGGAAAGCTCCCTATTATCTGTTTCTGTATGATCTGTTCTTCTATCACACTTACAGACACACTGATCTTCATAATTAGCAGCAAAGGAATGAATATTTTGAGTTTAGTACTTTCATGAAGATATCTCCAAAGAACCAACTCTGACATTGTTACTGGGATTCAGAGTTAGTATCACCTGTACTAACTGAAAGTATTTCCCAGTGTGCCAAATTTGCCTCTTCCAAAGCAGCAACTTGATCCCAAATATTTATTAGCTGCTCTGCAAGAGATTTATTAGCAAGAGATTTGTAGTGCCTATTAAAAAAAAAAAAAGTAGGACCAACCTCACAATGTCAAGAAAAATTTGGAATACAAACCCCCCCAGGATTCAACGCTGGCAAAGCAATACTCAACAGTAGAAGAATAAAAGTTTGGCCAGAAAAATACTTGGCCAGAAAAGACACATCCAAAATAGTTCTGCTATATCTCCCTCATTTCTGGAAGATATTACAATATTAAGCTTTTTACTAGTCATCAGTGCATATCTACTACAAAATTAAGAGAGCGTGAAAAGAAACCCACATGCTGCAGAATACTAGTCCTTCCATAAAACATTTTTTCCCCTTGTGAATTCTTATACTCACTACTGATGCCAGGGCTGGCTGCATGAATTGGAAAGTAGCAAAACATTTTGAATTTAAAAACCCGAATATCTATATTTTGTTTTTTTCAGGAATACAAAGAAAAGGCCACTGCACATTAGCAATGTGTGAAACTTCCTTTTAGGGGAACCACATTTATCCGCTATCCATACCCTATCCATTGCTCGCGTCTCAATTTCTGTAGGAGAAGCATCTTTCTAGTATTCTTCGCTATTACAAAAACACAGGAATATGGTTACTTTTGGTCTTCCTCACTATATCTTTTTGTTATACAAATCAAAAATCTAAGCAGCTCTGATGTCTCTTCTCTTCATCTTTTACTCTTACATAGACCTAATATGGAGAAGAGACAGCATTCCACCTAAGAAAACCCAACAAACCCTCACCAGGATTTTGGCCTATAACAACTCCACAGCGCAATGACAACAGAACCGAGAGACAGTAATTCTGCTGCCATCTCTGAATGGATGCTGCATTTGACCTTGGCAAGTCACTGCTTTTTTTCTGCCCTTTTTTTTTTTTTTTGGTGGTTGCTTTTTCATGTACAGGGCATGAAGTGTTGTAAAGCAAATGGCTGGAACAACAACAACAAAACAACTGAGTAAGTTTAATTATTATTTACCAGGCCTTAAAACTCTTCCATAATGGTATAAATTCAGAGTAAGCACAAACCACTCTCCGATTCTCTAACCCTTCATTTTAAAGTTCCTTTTATATAAGGGAACTTTACATAAGCACATTGCTGAAAGCATTAACCCATTAATGAGGTGCCCTACTCCATCAAAACCTGATAAAAGGTTGCTTTCACAAATTCTTCTACTGAGCAAACAACTTTAACTATATACTCTACACTATCAGTCCCTAATCCACACTTTGCAAATCAAACCCTGCTGCAAGATCCTCTGCCACTGCTCCTAGCCAAAATTAAACTACAGAGTTAAAATACAGATTTCCAAAAAAAGGAAAGCAGGATATTGCCTACAGAGTGTTTTTTACTCTGTGCTGTTACTATGGGCCAGGAAAAATTGGGGACTAGTATTTTACACAATTCAGTTCCCTTTCTCAAGCTCAGAAAAGCCTGAATTTCATGGCTGCCTGCTCAAGTTTCATTTTGATACCAAGCTTCCTGGTAATCTCCCAAAGCATCACACATTGGAAATATGCCACAAGTCTAACTTAGAAAAAAAGGTGCAGATGAAGTTCCACAGAGTAAGCAATGCTATTAAAAACACTAGGAGAAAGACTCTTTTCTAGCACATACAGAAAAACACAGGTACTCAGAATGTGAAAATTTTAGATGTTTGTTAACCTAATTATTTATGGTTGTTATATGAGTATCAACAAAAAGACTTTAATTAGGAGCCATTGGAACACACATGCTCAAATCTCACCCACCAGAAGCAGAAAAATTAAATGAAGCAACAGGTGTAATCTCAAGATGGACAGTCAAATGTCATCAGTTGCCGCCAATACAGCCTGTTGTCTATTATAACAAGTGCTCTGGGTTTGGAATATACTGATTAAATGCCACTTCATACAAGCAGGCCAAACAATTACAGTGAAAATGAGATTGCCCTTGAATAGCAAGCAAATCCTCATTTGGTAAACTATAGCCTTGAGGTTATAGTTTAATAAAACCATCTTAATGTCTTCATGTTTTCCAAGTGAAATGATTACCTTACTTTTATTCAAGCTGTTCATTACAAAAATATATATTTAGATTGAATAATAAAGTTTCCGAGGCTTATCTATATATGAAGATGTGTTCAGAGCCAGACAAACTTACTGAATATAGATGCTATTAACAGAAATGTTCAGATCAATTAAGAATAATTTCTCAGTATCATGTTATTCATCAAAAAATCTAAATTACTGAAAAAGTAAAACACTAATTATTATATCTTATGTTAAAATTCTACAGATAAAACAAGATTCTCAAAAATTAAAAAAAATATTAAATGGGACATAAAAACAGTTTTTGTCCTTACAAAGTTACAGCCCATATGTAGTAAGGATGCAAAAATACTACTTCAGTCAAGAGATTTCTCACACTGTATATACCGAAACGCCAACCTTCTTTCTTTCTTGGTAAAATATTTACAAATATTTACAAATACATAGTTCAGACCTTTACAAGCACAAGAGCATGAAGATAAATGGCCATATATCACTATCTGGCTAACTAAACTCCAGTTAACAAGTATTTTTCTGAATGCTTTATGATTTTAAATTATTAAAGCTCTGAAAACTTGTCCGATTTTATGATGTTACACACAACAATCAATAGGCAAGGAGAGTTTCTTTAGGTTATAAAGGGCATTTATTATTTTTAAAAAGGCATCGATCATTGAAAAATACATAAATATGCATACATGTATATGCATGCATACATGCATTATTAATAAAGACAAACACAAGCACAACTCCAGGGAATGAGATGTCAAACTCTGAGTTTAAAATTTACATTTCCAAGACTCAGTAAGAAATAATAATAAAATTACTACTTTCTGCTAATAGTTTCTTCTTCAAACAAAATTTTCAGCTGTTTCTTTTTTCTGAGTTTCTACACTGGAAAAAAAGAGATGAAAAAATCATATTTGCCTCATATAATGTTAATTTCTGCAATTATGTTCCAAACAAATATGAAAATATTAAAACATTACAAATATTCCTACATAAAACTAATGAAAGCTAAAAAATTCTATTTTTTATATATAATTGTAAATCTCTCAAAATGCTATTGACTAAAATACATATCCAGTTGTGAACAGAATTACCTGTGAATCTAAGTACACAGGAAAAAATAAACAATTCTTTTAAAGCAAACAAATTATAACTGCTACATTATTTCAAATACTGAGGTAAACGTAAATTTTTAAAAATACATTTAAAGTACATCTTCCCTGTGAAATGCTCTTGAGAAGCAGTGATTCAGCGTGTTAACAGTGCCACGAAACCCAGCTAACAAAGCGCTCACAATTAACGTCCAAAGATTTTAGGGTGACAAGATTCAGGACATCCTTTCTCTGTAAAAATTAAAACTTCACTGACATAATTTGTCCTCCAAATGTAAAACTACATATATAATTACCCATAGATATTTACATGTATTGAATAAGATTTTTTTTTAAAAAAAGGTATTTTAGTATTCAGAATTACAGTTTCTTTGATCATTGTTTTCAGAAGTAAATGTAGTGTAGGATAGGTATGCAGTGTACCGTAACTTTAACCTTCACTTAAAAAAAAAAAAAAAAGAAAAAATTTAAATGCTATGGTTTTTTTTAGGCAGTCTTAAGTTATTGCTGCTATAGGCCACTTGAACTCATAATCATTTAAATAATCCATAGTACAGAATATCATACTTAAAAAATAAAAAGGCAATTTTACTGCAAAAAGACACTGGTACTGGATTTCTTTTTAAATAAAAGTGGAGAAATCACATATGCCTAATGTAACAATCTATGTATTATTCTATTCCTACAGTAATCAAGCTATAAAGAAGATTATATTTGAAATTTATGTCCCATATAAATCGCAGTCATATCAGAAATGATTGAGCTACTTAAAATAATGAATAAAAGATTAAAGCATTTAAAATCCAATTCAAGAGCATAATTTCATAAATTGCTCCTACTGAAACCACAAAAGGTTCAAAATATATTTGTCAGCATCTCAGAAGAATACACTTTTCAAAGGATTTCCCAACAGCCAGGCTTAAGATACTGAAGTGCTCCTTATAACGATTTAGAAGTTCAGTCACACAAAACCATCTGCTCATTTGATTGTAAATGAGTTTTTCCCCAACAACCTTTAACACTCATCATGCGCCCATGCACAGTACAATAGCCGTAGTTATGCTATTACTCAGATCTTAATAAGCACTGTGTTTAAACCTACAGTGGCAGTAAAAACTGTAGCCTGAAGTTCCTATCCTCAGACTCTTTTCCTACAGTCTATAAAATCCAGTTATCATTCCTTGAGCTCCATGGAAAATACTCTGATATCTTTTAGCCAAACTTTACCATGAAGCTCATTAGCAATATTTCATCTTTTTCTTCCTTGATCTGTCAATCGCCCCAGACTACCAGCAATGCTTCTTTTCCAGAAATATTCCCCTTAGTTTCCCTGGCTGTCTTCTTTCCTAGTTCATCACATATCACTCCAACTGTCCCATCAGTGTAGCCTTCTGAAGGAGCATCCTCATTCACCTCTTATTTTATAAATCTGCTGCTAGTACCATCTCAGCATGTGCCTTGAACACCTCTGTACGGATGCCTCGCTACCAGCATGGTCTCAACACTGACAAGCTATAGGTCTCAGTCTCTGTATCTCTGCTTCCACCTTGAGTATCAGCCACGACTCTATAGATGCTAGAAATAACCTAGTTTTGAGATCATAACAATGCCAACTACATCACTAAGACATGCTGAGTAGCTTAAACTCTTATCCCATGGTCACAGCCATTTGCTTCTGAACTACTGCAGCACCTTTCTCAGTCTTTTGAAAACCATACTTGCCCTTGCTCTGTTTATTCTGTCCACTCCTCTATACAGAACTTTTTTAGCCTAACAGCAGATCACACGACTCTCACCGCACCTCTTCAGGGCACCCCTTTCGCTCCCATCCTAGCCTGACACCACTCTGATACTTTGACAAGTGTTACTAAAAGCATGCAAAGATCTTCTACATTACTGAGTCTAGGGAAAACATTATACCAGTGATAAACCCATTTAGTTATTTTTGTCTTTTTCACAGCTTCTCAATATGCTTGAAAAATAACCCAAACACTATCTTGTACTACTATTACAATGACTTTCACTCCTAACAAAAATTCCCATCCTAAAGCTACTAATCCTGATGCAGAATGGTATCTTCAAAAAGGTGCCAGCTTTGATAACCTTTTTGTTATGTCTTCACCTTGCACTTCTCTTGTGGTGCCCTCATAACTGCTGGGAGAACTGCAGGTAGACATCCACAAAGCAGTACCACCTTCTTGCAAAAACCTCAAAACTTTTTTTTTTTTGTTCTAAAGTTCTCACTAAGCTCAAAGAAACCAAACAACCAGCTGGCCGGCATGTCTAGACCACCACTGCCACAATAAAATTCACTGCACTGATACCAAATGTACTCCTGTGTCATCGTAGATGTGATGCGTCTTCACTTGCCCGTAAAGTGTCGGCTCTCTGGATCAGGAAACACCTCTTAACCACAGAACTTTGGCATGACTAATTCGCACACATAGCTTAAACAGTCTGATATTTTGACAAGTGTTACTAAAACACATGCATGTGTTTTCTACATTACTGAGCCTATGGAAAACACCATACCAGTGATAAGACCATTTAGTTGGATTATTTTTGAAATTGGTTGAGAAGCCCTGAAAAATACAAAAACAAACACTATCTTGTGTACTGCTACTACAAAGACTTTGGTAACTAAACATTCAAAGTTATGTCTAGAATTTATCATTTTATTTACACTTTCTAAATTTTATTTACCTGCTTGCTGACATAGGCATCTGTACAAGGATTCTGCATTATTGCTCCCTGCACCATTTTCTAGTATAGTTCGACACTACAGAGCGTCTCAAGCCATCAAGGTTATCTGAGACAACAGAGTAGGCATAAAGACACCGTTCTGCATTCGATCTCATTTTAAATAACATTAAGTTCTTAAGAGTGGCAATTCTTTCTATTGTACGGTTGTATTAGACCTAGCATAGCGATTTTCAATGTAACTGAGGCCCATAGGTATTTCTGGAGTATAAACAATTATTTAAAACAAAATGCTTCATACTGAAAATATGCATCATCTGTTAAGCAACATCTTCTTTAATTCTATAGTCTTAAAATTATGGGTTCCTCTAAATCACTCACTAATAAAAACAGAAATACTTCACAAAATACTATCCTATTGTTCCAGCCATAAATTATCCACTTCCTTAAAATGTCAAATAGTTCATTTTCAGTGGCTTGTTTCACGTTTTTGCGTCATTTCTCATTATATCTAGTTCTGCTACTGGGAAAAACTAGGTTCAGTCATAATATTGTACATGTAACGAAATCTGATAAAAAAATCTCCTTTGTGATACAGGTAGAAATGCATAACATGCTATAAATACAAAAGAGATAATGACTCTGACTCCCCCAGAAAGATAATTAATGCAGCAAAACCTTACTATTCCATTCCAGCATAGTGTAACCCTATATATCATAGTTTACTTTAGCCATATAATTTTCACAAGAAAAAAAAATGTTTTTACATTCAGCTTACACTGACTACACAGAAATCATGTTTTCTCTCAAAGTTTCAGCACCTGTAAGATTTGGAAGCCACACATTAAAAGGGAATGCAGTATTTGGGTACTATGTTCTTCAGTTGTAGCTTCAGTTTTAATTTCAAATTAATTTCCAATTTTTTTCCCATGCACCTGACAGCTTTTACAGAAAAAAAAAGGCTTCTAGTCTTTTCCAAAAAAGGTGTAGAAAAAAGATCTTCATCAATTATTGTATTTTGTGAAAAAGTCATTACTGAATTATCATCAAATTTTAATCCCAATATACACAAACAACTCAATATCAGAGCTAGACTCCAAGAATGGAACATAAATAAAAAACCTCTGCTCCTCGACGCAATAAAATTTTAACATTAACCAATCCTAACAAACTTCTGTTTTTACCAAAGATTAGAATACTTAACCATAGGAAAAAAATCGTGCTTGGGTTTTCAGACAATTACTCAACTTACAGTTTTGAGCAATAACGGCAGCATTTAAATCCTATAGACTTTTTTTCATTCTGGTTAAATGTTGTATTTTTCTACTGCTCAAATTATTGGATCTGTCATTAAAACAAAATAAAAACCTAGGGCTGTCATTCTCAACACTTCAACGTATCTATAAGGACAAAACTAGCATCATAGACCGAACATCACTTTTAGAAAACCTCTTAGAATCGATAAAGGAAAGCCCAAATATTCAGGTGAGTAAACCGAAACATGGTAAATTTAATCCCTAACTACAGTACAGACTAACTAATGCTTACAGCAATCTTTAGAAGCATTTGTTTCATTCTTTCAACTCTAACCTCTTGAAATGTACGCTCCAGGAACCATAACAAACAAGACCCGCTTCCCTACAGAACATATAATTAAAAAAATGTGTAGGAGCCACAAGATGCCTTTATCAAGACAGAAATCAAGCAAAAGCTTGAATCTGCTTTTTGACAAACAAGAGGGGAGATTTGGAAACACCGCTGTGGCCAAATAAAACAACAAAATACCATAATGCCACCTTCCCCACGAGAACAAAAGCACCAACCACCAACTCCACCCCACCCCCAAGCAGGCTGTTGCTCTCGCTAACCACCTCGCAGCTCCGAGACAATGTAACCCCACGGGGAGACAGGCGCTCACAGGCACACCGCGACACCACCACGGCAGGCACGCGCTTCAAAGATGCCCAACACGACTTCCATCAACTGAGATGTGCTTGGAGAAAGTAGGTGAAGCGCAAACATGTCCTGCTCCTCTCCTGGCTGCTCCTTCCCCGAACACACAGAGGTCACCAGCGTTCACTGTGTCCCAAAATTAAGGACATGGCACTTAAAATGCACAGCAGAATTCACGACACAGCAAGGATGGCAGCAGCGGCAGTTGGGACCATGTGCTGTGCACCTGCAGTAAACCTGTTGTTACCCACCAGCTGTAGGAGGCTCAGAAGGTGTCATTTGTTATGGTGACACGCTCTGCACGATTAAGTGTCCTCCGTGGAACTGCAAAGGCTGGCAACGGGGATTCCTTGTGAGCCCGTGCGGTTTGAAAGGGCTCAGAGGCTGCAATGCCAGTAGAAACCCAACTACCAAAACTCGCCAGAGCAAACGGGGCACAGGGTGGGGGACAGGGAATACGGGAACGTGGGTCCCGTATGCTGGGAGAGCGGGGGTGTCTCGCTAGCGAGACCGCTAAACCTGCTCGCACCAAGAGGCTCCGCCGCAAGCCGGGACCCTCAACTTCGCGCAGCCAAAGCGGGAGCCTTTGTGCGCCGGGACCCCGACCCACTGCGG
>NW_010587154.1:9605-51201 GCF_000705375.1 Tinamus guttatus | reverse complement strand
GAGCCGCCCGGGGACGAGGTGCCCGCGGCCCGCACCGGTCACCCGAGCGACATGGGAACAGATGAGCGCGGCGACCGCCGGGCCGCGAGCGCTGCCTGGCCAAGTTCTAAAGTCAAAACCACCACCCGGGGGGACCCGTATCCCCGCTTGTGAGAACCGAATTCTCCCCACACGCAGACCAAATGTTTTGCCCGTTGCTGGTAGTTCAGTTTAAAAACCAGCTAACCAGAGCTCAAAAAGCAGCGGGAATTGGAAGAGCTGAATGAAAGTAACTGCAGGAGGCTGAGGTCCAAAGGCACCGCCATTAGAAACATCCACCAGTTTTCTTGAGTATAAATAATATTTCACTTCTGTGAGAAATGAAATGTTTCTAAATAGAATGCATGTTTTCATAATTTTGTTTTCTTCCACACCCATAAGATACATTGGTTCAATAAACACAGATTTTTGAGCCCACTAGACTGTGTTACCATTAAAATGACTCTTGTAATGAACTCTGCAATAGAAACACTAAGATAAGACATCGTAATGAGAAAGTATAAAATTATTTGGAGGTGGATTTTTGATGCATTTCATGACATGCCCGTTTTCAAGGTCGGGTCTGATTGCCCGGTGGAGCCCTGTGTTTGAAAATTAACCCTTTACATCAAGGAGTCTATCCTGCCTCTTTATCCAACTTCCCCTTTCTGTGTCTGCCATCATCAATCTCACTTCAAACACAAAGGCAAAATTGTTTTGACAAATCACAAAGGTTCCTGAAAGCCAGGTCATTTTTAGTACTTCACCTTAGTGCCTCTACTGGCTCCCAAATTATGAAAAAAAAATCATTTAATATAATTTAGGATTTTTTTCTTAAATACTCTCCACTGTTAACATTAATTCACTGAAGCATAATGTCTCAGATGAGTAAATTCACGTTTTAAGAGGTGGCTTGGCCGCAGAGTTTGCCATAACTCTGCTAACTGCAGAAGCAACTATTGTTTGCTGTCACTGAGGGCACATTTCCCATCATGAGGTTCCCTCCTCATTAGTTCTAGAGGACTTTGATCGGTTCCTTCGCAGGTGCCCTTCTCAACGAAGGCACGATGCATACTGGAAATCCTCCGTATTGTTTGCGCAGAGCAAGGCATAATCCCCCTGGAAATCTCTTCCTAAAAACATCTTTTTTTTTTTTTTCCAAGGCTAAAGAATGATCTCAGCTCATGCTTGCTCCATTCCATTAAAAATGGTTTCTGGATTTTTGCCATAGACTGTCTCTAGATGGTCATTTTCTGGGGCCCCTCTTTTAGTGTGTTTTGAATCAAACTGGAAAATCTAAAAATACAGCACACAATAGTATGCAGTGTCTAGACTCCTTTTAATAGTTTACAAAGAAGACATTTTGATTAATAACAAAATTAATTGGATCCTGGAAAAATATATTATTTCGAAGAATTAATAATTACAAAAGCTATTGTACTTCCTTCCATCTCTGACAGAGGTACATTATAAAACAAATAGCTATTGAATTTTTTTTTCTTTTTAATTATAAACAATCTGCAGTGCAAAAGGTCAGGAATACTATTCAAGTCAAAGACAATAGCCTGAAATTATGTGAGTGTCTGGCAGAAGGAAAGATTAAAAAGCACAGACGGTTTCTTAACAGTTCTCATGCACTGAATTTACTTCTTGTTGCTTATAGGGTTTATATCACATAGTGCAGAGTTCAGAGTTAGCCTTATCATTTCAAATATGATTTGGAGAAACAGCTTGGAGGCACATTTGAAGGACCTGATTTCAGCCAATATTGAGTCTGCCCCCGCTTTAAAGCCGATGCTTTGCTAAGTAGCTCCGGTTGGGCACTCACAATAACTAGTTGCCTTTGAAAACTGATGATGGTTAACTAAGGAAATCCATTTTACTTTAATTCTGCAGACAGCGTGGGATGGGGTCACTTCCTCCCTTTGTGGGCTCCCTAGCACGTAGAGGTGTGGACAGACCCCTCCTGCGAGGTAGGTTCCAGCAGCTTCACCTGGAAATTCCTGCGGTTACCTCATCCTCGCAGGATCTGCAGGTGGAAGAGGAGGGAAGGCAGAAAACACAGTAACCAGCCTGCTGTGTGGCCAGGGAGGAGGGAGGTCTTTCTGCCCCGAGCTTTGTATCTCGTACGGTAGGGAAGGAACTGCCAGGCTGGGCTGGGAAAGGGCATACGGGAACGGGGAGCCCTGGGCGCAGCTGTAATAAAAGGATCCAGATTTCGACAGCCTGTTCAACCAGTTTGGACCAAACTTTCTCCAGCTCGGCGCTGGCTCTGCGCTTGACCTGAGCTCATTCCTTTGGGCACAGCACGAGCTAACGCTGCGATCTGGCTTCTAGTTTGGCAACTGCCTCATGTCTAGCTGGCTTGGAGAGGGATTCAACGACAACAGATCTGCCTGCACCCATTTGCATAAAGGACCCTGCATGTTTTATGTGCACAGTCCCATTCCTAGTTGAGTCTTATAAAAAATGACTCATAATATGCCCTTTATACTATACCTGTTTACAAAAGATAGTGACCTCAAAAAACAACATAGGTAGTGGAACCACACAGTTATCTGAATCTTTAGGTTTATCTCTAGATGTAGCAGTTTATATCTGGCGATATAAATCACACAGTTTAGTAGCATGCACTATGATATAACCCTTCTGGAATTTTATAAGCACAGGATGTACAATGTGGTTTAACCGCGTGCCTAGGAAAGAAAATAAACAGGCTGTTGCCCACAGAGCGTATCTTACATCTAGACTTCTGTGTATATGCCAACAAAAGTTATCACTTCAAGTGCTAACTGGACGACCATATGTCAGAAGTGCCTTTACTGTTAGAAATGGAAGCAATTATTCAGCATTGCTCAGAGGGTTTACAACACTGTCCTTAACATGGTAAAAATAAAGAGGAGGATAGTTAGCAGTCTGAAACAGGAATGTTGTTAAATAGTTTTCACTTGTCCGGCGTGATCTCAAAGAGGCCAATAGCACAAAAAACCCTTTATTTGTGCCTCACTGCCTGCTAAGATTTGATCGCCATAGGGCAGTCCCCCACGCTGCCGCCAGGTCTGCGGCTTGCTGTGCTGCACCTTGCGCACACACACGGTCCCTGCTGCCTGTGGAGCTTTACGATCCCGAGGCGAGATGCTCCGAACGAGACTAGCGAACAATAGGAAGGAAGAGGGGGAGGGAAGATGAGGTTAACAGTAACAACATCATGTGGTTATGTAGGTTAACAGTGCGAGCAGCTTGACTTCTGCAAGCTTTTATTTTTAAATGCTTTTAAAAGACAGCCTGCATTATATTGCATTTTGTTCTGCACCCTACCCGCCCCCCCCAAGCAAAAAAAGTATCTTCAATTATCTTCCATTAGGCGAAGTTTTCTCTGTTTGGGTATATAAACTCCCTGATCTCTCTGCTTCCCTGGGTCTCCAAAGCAGCAGCTCTCTGTGCCTGAGCCCTCTCCACTCAGCAGTGCTGCTCTCCACTCCTGCACACCGCTTTTGCCAGTGATTTCTGCGGCACTCGACTCTTCTGCTGGCCCGTGTGGCCGCTGCCCTTTGCCTCCTCATCCTCGGGCAGCCCCTGCACACACCAGGTATGAGAAGCCCTCAGGGAGCCCATGGATCAAGGGCAGATGCGTCACGGGCCCCGGCCCGCGCGCTGCCCCTGAGCCTTGGCAGGGCCGAGGAGCGCGAGGCCCCACCTCACGCTGCCGAGCCCTGACCTGGTGCCTCTCGTACCCACCAAACCAGTTCTGAGAGCAGCCACCGCCGCAGGATTACACAGGGTTACTGGAAAGGACTGCAGCAGGATGAGCCATGTAAAAACCTCCTCTGCTCTTCCAAAACACACTGGAGAACATACAATTTCTTTTCCATCAGTCATTTCCACACAGGACCAACTTTGAGAGTGGAGGACAGCAAAGCTAGATTCATCTGAGCTCACTGAAGCCAACAGGACAGGAAAGATTGAACCGATCAGTTAAACCATGAATCCTTGCAAGTAACTAACAAAGCAAAAGGAAGAATTAAGGATTATAGTAGGGTTACAGGTGTTTTACATCTTTTATTCATATCTAAAAATGAATTTGCAGTCATTGCCATTCTGAATCAGTATGAAAACAGATGCCTTTGTGCAGGAAAAGTATTTAACCAGAGGCACTGTCTCAGCTCGAATGCTTTCACGATGTATATTAGTACAGCAGCTACACTGACAGAAATTCTTATACCCAAGCCCATAAGTCAATGACTGAGCCACAGAGGATTTTTTTTTCAGATAGTCTGCCCTCCCATTCATAAGGCTCTTTGAAAAATTGCACTTCACCTTATTGGTGCTGCAAGTAAAATGTGTTTTTGGAAAAAAAAACACGCTATTTTACAAACCCAAAAAGAAGCCCACATTTGTGATTATATCTACTTTTCTGCTGTATTTGGTGCTTAAGGGAATTCCAGACTAACTATAAAACTGTGAAAAAAAGAGCAGCCTATTCTAAAAGAAAACCACAAACTACACATAACTCCTTGATAAAACTACCACCAAAAAACTATTAAACATTATAATCTAGTCCATTTTACTATGTACTAGGAAACTCCAGTTCTCAGTCATAACCACATTATGCAGAATGGGAGGAAACATTGATTGAAGCCCTTAACCTGTATTTTACATATAAATATATGCATAGGATTTTCTCTAGTCATGGCTTCAGAGTAGAGTTGGGATTTTTTTTTTCCACAAAGAGTATAAAGCTAGGTGCCCCTGAAATGCTATTTTGAGGATTTAGTGTTATTTAAACCGTGTGATAGTTCTGCGAAGAAGTTAAACTAATTTTGTGTGCTTAGCGGCTAACAGGGATGTCTTCAAGCAATAAAGATAGTATTTGTTTTTGATCTGTTTCTTTATTAAAAAAAGTTATATGTTCCATGAAGCTGTAGGTTTTTTAGGATACGCTAAACATATAGTCAAAGAACATTTAATTCCAAACAATAATTATCTTGTAATACTGCCAGATTGCTGTCAATTTGGATTATTTATCATGACCTGCCACACAAATTTTAGTTGTTGTGGGCTAACTCTCACTGCTGTATCATTCTCCCTCAGAACATCATTTGAACCTTAGCTGTTCTGTAGCCCATATTCCGCATCCTGAAAAAAAGAAGATTATTTCTGGAGGTGATTAATTCAAAGAAATTCCATACAAATTGCCTAAGAAAATTTCATTGCTCAGATCCAGGATGCCCGACAGTTGTGAATAAAATAATCTTTGTTTTCTGTTTTTTTTTTTTTTTTCACTTTCAGAGGATTGCAAATGACTTTTAATGCTAATGTTCATTAGTGCTCGGGTATCATATTGATGAGCTTTGTATAAACAAATGACCAGATAAGTCATAACTGAGGTAATAAGCTTACAGTTGTTGTGGAGGTTACTGAAGACATGTCATTGACGCTAATTAATTATTTTTCAGTATGATTTCATGCATTGTCCTACTTGCTTCAGAATTCACTAAGAATTCTCTCTTCTTTAGTCTTAGCTATCAGTGTTTCATTTCTAGTGGTGCCGTATCTTTTTCTAGACTTCCAGTTAGCCGTCCGCTCTTGTTCCTCACGGCTTCATCATCACTTTTGTTTTTGTACTCACTACTGGCATTGACCTTGCCAAGAGCTAAGCACATGCATAATTTTACTCATGCCATTAGACTCATTAAAGCTAATGGGATTAGTCAAGAAAGTATAGCTACCTCTGTTTAAGCATTAAGGGTTTAAGTGTTTGTAATCTGGGGCAGTGCTACTAGAAACAAGATCAGGAAAGGCAGGGAAGAATTCACACTACACAATAATTTTCATCAAAAACTACGTAAGGAGAAATTCAAACAGTGTCCAATGCTGCTGTGTTTGGTGATGAGCAGTATTTGCCATTGCTTTCAAGCAGGTTTCCAGGTACTTGACTTTCAAGACCAAAGCTGCAGATCCCCGCAGAAAGGTTTTGTCTTCCGCATTTCCTTTATTTCACACCTCTCGATTTCGTATTCCTCTTTCACATTTCCAAAGTGTGAAATATATCTTTTATATATATATATGTATACACACACACACATATGTATATATAGTCAGAGGTGGCATAATGCATCGCCTTATGCATTGTGGTTTCACACTAAAGGTGGATGGGAATTTTCTAAAATTGCTTTTTATTAAGAAAATGAGGGCTTGTCAAAACAGAAACTGGTATCAGCAAACTTTACCAGGTCATTTCTCGAGTCTAGGGTGAAATTTCTGTTGAAAGATAATGAGAAATACACACAGCAGCCAAGAGCCTCGTGGCAGAGGCTGATGGTAAGATGACAGCTATGTTGTGATGCTGGCAACTGGGAGACTTCAGTCCCACCCCAGTGATATTTCATTGATGTGGAGAGCTTGTGAGGGACAAACCCACAGCAGGTTTCAGTCACACAGAAATGGGGGAGGTTGCTCAAAATTAAACAAAGATATACATGGTCTTGGAGGAATGGCTTCTGTTAGAATAGAAATATTGAATATTTTCTATTGAAATTTTTCAATAGAAAAAACTTCTATTTCCATATAGAGTGGGGGAAAAAAATCTCAGAAAGATTTTTGGAGAAGGAAATCCCAGCCACTGCTGTCCTTCCTTCGGGCACTGCATGATTTTACATTTGAGCACTGCGTGCCTGCCTTGTGCGAGCCTCCCAAATGCGTTACAGCAGCCAGAAACACAATACTCGGAGTGCAGCTGTTTTCCAGCCCCCTTCCTTGGGTACCGTCTCTGTTAGCATGGGGTGGCAGGAAGCTGTTATTCCATCTCCACTTCCCACTCCAAGGAAGTGAGGGAACTGGACCTTCCTGACAATTTTATGGCCATTTGTCCCGCAGGCGGAACACTGGATGCGTATAGATGCGATTTGGAGCAAGCTATTATTTGGATTTGTCACTTTGACCCCTGATGAGATGCCTCATATATGTGAATTATAGAAAGTCTGGCTTCTCACTCAAAAAAAAAAAAAAAAAAAAAAAGCAACTGCTTTGCTATCATTCTGAAGCCATAAATCTCTCATAACCTTGGAAAAAAAAACAGTCATGGACTTTTACCCATTTTATATTTTTCTCTCAAAACAAACACTTATTTTGACCCCTGATAAAAACATATGTGACACCAATAATGAAAAGTTAATGGTGGCACTGTTTGTAGTTAATTCTGACTCCTCTGCCCTGGCTTTTGCAGGGTAGAGGTTAAAAAAACAGAAAATCCACTACTACCAATTCCGATATTTGGGGGCCACAGGCATTTTCAAGTATTATGCACTCACTCATTTCTTTTTCTAGGAAAGTAACTGAACTAAGCCCCAAGGCACACGGTTTTATTGGAAAGAGCCATGTGGTGCCGTTCATACGGGGGTTTAATCTTGACGAAATCTCAGCACCCAAGGTTTTGTGATCGATGGCAGAGGAGGAACACTCAAATGACAGTTAGGCTTTTGCCGCTCTGTACTGTATATACAGCTGTTGCTGCACAGGGGAGGGACATGCAGGGTCTGGCTGTCTGTGGCAGACAAAAAGAAGTGGCACATGCTGTTACTTCCAGATCACTGCAGCCCCTGCCCCACCATCTGCTGGGGGTCAGGGCAGTTGTGGGGGTGGGCGTCGGTGGCGCGCGGCGGAGCGCCCCGCGGCACGCACCGCGCGGGACAATGCGGCTGCCCGGGGACGCCGCCGGCGCCATGTGCAGCACAAAGGCACGTCCTGCCGAGCACAGCTGGGCCATCCCGGCCCCAACACAAACCGGAGGGGGGAAAAGCTGCCGCCCGTAAGCTCCAACCCGGCGATCGTTGTGCTTGCATCGGATGCAGCGTCGCAAAAGGGGTGCCTGGCTCTCCAGGCTTTCCTATTTACTAAGTGCTGTGTAAAAGCAGTTAAATAGGAAAAGCTTTGACAATAAATGTCAAACACTTTCATGTGCTATTCTGCAGCAGCAACTAGGCGATCTCTGCTACTTAGCGCAACTTCCCTCTATGTCTTTTCCCTGGGTTCCTGCCATGTGCTGGAGCGTGCGGCAGGGACCCCTGCGCTAATACAGCTGAACCCTTCCTGGAAGCAGAACCAGTGCCACTGTGTCAGCATGATGTCGAAACAGAACTAGCAGTTTTAGCATCTCTACAGCCCCAACAGCTACTGAGTAATTCATCTCTACTGCTAAAAATACCCAAGACAGTAAGGCCGGCGTGACACACCACGCGGGATTGCTTGCAGGGCATTGCCAGCCCTTTGCACAGTGCTCCCCTGTGCCCGTGACTGAACCATTTACACGTACACGAGACCTTTGGTTCCTTGGCTAGTGGTGGGCCTCGTTACATTGGTGCTAGCGCCTGGTGCACAGACGTGGAGGTGACACATAGCTCTTCTCTCAGCTCTAGACTAGCGTGCTGTAGAGCGGGCCCGGGTGTTTCTGCACTACATCAAAATAGAAGTGTTTGGGGACCTTTGTGCAAAGACATCTGCGTTGCTTGTGACAAACTCAGCAGTACCCAACTGAGTTATCAGCTTGTTCTCAGCGTGAGCGCTGGCAGAGGAGGCGCTGGTGCCAGCATGGGGTGAGAGGAACAGGCAGCAGCCCTGGGAAGCTGTGAGGAGGGCAGGTGGGGTGGACGCAGAGCATTTTGTAAGCGAGGCTTCTTGCCAAATAACTGGAAATCACTCTGTTGTAGCATAAATACACTAAGGACTGCTGTGCTGTCTGCCTTGCATAGCTGCAGTATCTGTCACAGCACCACCACATACATAATCTTTGACATTTCATCTGATAATTTGTGGTTTTGGCTCAAGCAAACCAGGTCTTGTTAGATCCCATCAGCAGCTGTTTTCATCTATTTTACTAAGCTCCGCTCTGTTTTCTCCAAGAGCCTCTCGAGTCCATGTAACATTTCACAGTGTTCTTGGATATGCCCTGGCACATCACCCAGCGCAGGAGACCTCCGGGTGGCTGCACCTACTTGCCTCCCATCCCCACCTCCTTGACTCTGCTGGCAGCAGTTCACCCCAGCTGCCAGAGCAGCCAAGCTGGTTCTGGAGCCTGCGGGGGAATATGGGGCACCAGTTACTGTGTTCCTGGGAAAACATCACAAGACGCGGTTGCACATTGGTGCTTGGAAGGCACTTGGGCCTGCGCTGCTCAGCACTGAGCCAAACTCTGCAGGTTTGCACTCTCAGCAGTCTTTCAGCCTAGGACAAGAACTGAGAGAAGGATTTTCTTGTTGTTGTTGTTAAAGCCGATGTTGGGGAATGGCATTTCAAGCAAAAGTTGCAGACCAATTGTCAGTATATGTTTTAGATGTCTTACAACGCATGCGAAGTGTAAATAACTCCATGTCTCTTTAATTGTGAAGGGGGGCGGGCAGGGGATGGGAAGCTAGCAGACTGGCTGCCCCAAGAGACTGGCAATAAGATGAGAGGATAAAGAGCCCTTAACCTCTAAATGATTGATCTAAATCTGGCCCGAATGTGTAGAGACCGAAAGTCATTCCCATCTGATGCTGCTCAGCAGTCTAAGAGGGCTGATTTGTTGTCCAGTGGGTCTGCTTCCCAACAGACAGCAGTTCTCTCCTCGAAAGCATTCCTCTTGTTGGCAGCTTTATTTTAGCAGCCAATAGCTAAATTAGCATGGAAAAGGGACTACTGGGTTTCTCGACCTGTGAGTCACTCTTCTGTGCAGACTTAAGTCATATTCCTAAGGCAACACTGCGAGAAGGTAGGACAAGCTCTGTGAGTTCTGCAGAGAGCTGGGGGGCTTCACAGGAGGTATGTTGCAAGCCCCATATTTACTGACAAATTCAGAACACAAGAATAGGTATATTCTGGCCTAATATAAAACATTTCTTGTAAAAATAAAGTTGTAACCAAGCAAATAATTGAACAAACATTTTGGAACTCTCCTTCGTCATCGTGCTTCAAAAGAGCTCAGTTTAATTTTTTTAATTGTCTGGATGAAATAGATTTATACAATGCCTGGCCCAATGGGAACCCAATTACCACTGCACACACTTAGGAGTGTAATGCAAAAAACACCCAGCATCCAGAAATGACACTGGAAACTTTTCATTTAGAGCTTACATAGGAAATGAGCTGTTGGGAAAATCTGAGCCAAAATAACATTTGAATATTTTATATTGCTCTTCACTAAGATTAGCGTTTATCACTGAGGCTATAGTTTTGATAAAATAATACCAGTTCTGTGAGTTACGAGGCAATCCAAATCAGGCACAGTTAAATGTTGAATTAACCAGAGCACACAATATAGTTATTGTTTATACAAGTTTTGTTGTTTATGCTGGCTAAATGACCACTATGGGAGAAAAGGTGATGTTTACTTAAACCAAAGCCTTTTTGAACAAATTTAATCTAGTACAGTAAACTGCACCAGGTGGGCAAGTTGCATCAAGAAGCTGTGACATTTTGGATCTGGGATTAATTGCCCTAACTTTGGATTTATTGCCTGATGGAGCCTTGGCCTGATTTCTTCCCCAGAACCACTTGTATGCTGTTTCTTACATATGGGCATTGAACTCATTTAAAAATCTGCTAACCCATCTCACAAACCTTTTCTCTGAATTGATTCTGCCATAATGTCTGCAAGAAGCTTCTAACGCCTAATGGCCATATAAATTACAATTAGGAAATAATGGATTCATGAAATATAATTGTATAGGTTTATAAAAGCAGTATTTCAGGGGATATACAGTTGGTTTAGGGCATACGCTGACTACAGAATATAGTTAGAGAGGACTTCTGATGCTTTTGTCCTCTATGCTTTCTAACTGACTGTTGTACTCACAGCCCTGTATTTTAGTTGCCTGAATTTTCTGCTTTGAAAAAAAATTTGCAGTGATATTTCTACAATACAGGAAGTTCAATAAGCATTTTGGAGATGCTTACAACTTTAGGAGGGAGAAACATACATTCAAAACCTTAATATTTTAATATCTACTTTTGAGTGTCTGTTTTCATTGTGTGTATTGTTATTTTCATAGATGTAGAAATCTTTTGAAAAGATTGTTGAAAGGGTTGTCTTGCTTTAATCAACTTAGTGAACTTTTGTTTTGTCCTTTATGCTGATTACAAAGGATGCTGACATTGCCCCATTTTACTTGCATCTTTTAAGCCGTTGCACGGCTCATGGCTGAGCGCAACCCTACGGAGCCACAGGATTTCACTCGCTCATCAGCTCTTTCGATGCTGCCACAAAAGTAGCCTGAGAGCAAAATGTTGCCTCTATGATCCTACAGAAACCCTGGCTAGGCTGGAAGGAGACATGGCAGAGAGAGAAATAGCAGGAAAGGAGTGAAGGGAAAAGAAAGAAAAAGTAGCAGGAAGGCAAGGGAGAGACAGCGGCTCTGATAAATAGCGAGAGGGATAGCTGAGCAGAAAGCATCAAATTGCGCCCAATCTCTGTTCTGGCACTTGCAGATCTATTGAAAACAGGCCAGAAGGACATGCTGAATTTGTAGCTCCCGTGTGCCAGTCTTTTCTGCAGCAGTGAGAGAAACCAATCAGTGCTGCTTGAAAAGCAGCTGGAAGCTGAGAAAAGCCTGGTCCCCTGCTGCCTGGCAAGCAGCAGCCCGGGGTCTTCTCAGTTTCCAGCCCCGACAGAGGCTCCATTGAGGAGCTGCATTTGAGGAGCACAATGTGACCATGAAAGAACCGGGCAGACAAAACAGGGGATGGGAGCGCAGGGGGAGGAGGCAGAGTGAAACGGGAGCGCAGGAGCGAGCCGGCGGCCGGCAGACAAAACCAGAGCACAAATATGCTAATGGCTGCAGAAGGGGCGCCGACCCGAGGCACGCTCGTCATACCGAGCGCCTCCGAAGGGCTTCGTGGAGCAGCACGGTTGTGGCAGCCCTCAGAGGAGCAGCCGCGCTCGCCTCGGCCCCGCTCCCACACGTGTCACTGAGCTACGGGGCTGCTGAAAGACTCGCAGGTTCGTGAGGGCCCCGCACACTGTTCTCATCCTCATCCTCGGGCTCAGAGAGAAGCGAAATCAGCTGGAGTCTGGACTCACGAGGCCTGTGGGTCTCACTGCTGTGTGGAACAACATGGGAGGGAAGGTCAAAGCGAAGCCACCTAGTTGGCTCGTTTTCTCCTCTCTTTGCTATATCTATAGAAAAGTATAAAAAACAGGGCACCACGGAGAGGTCAAACCAAAGCAGCAGGGCCAGGTTTCTAATGCCTGCGTGCCTGCATGTCAGGAGACATCCGAGGGGGCACCCGTGAGCTCAGTGGATGTGCCGGCCTTAGTGTTTGCACCTGGATCGGATGTGCACCCCTTGAGGTCGCCCGGCCCCCAGCGTGGGACTGAGTTTGAGCAAAATCCACTGAAATGCAGCCGGGATCAACACAGGGTCTTCAGCACTGACGGTTTCATCCTACATATCCTCTCTCTGGGGCCAGATTGCTTGTTAAGGCAGACGCAGCAAAAAAAGAAGTTAACAAGCGCTTAGAAGAAGAAAGCAGTAATGTCTCCTGACTTTCTGGAGATCCTTGGTGCTTTCTGCAAGGTCTGAGAAAAGCACCATGGAAATTTTCCTCTGTAGACAGGATGGCTAGTGTAGAAGGACACTGATTTGATTGTACTTTTTCACTAGTGAACTACTGGTTTGAAAGAATCCACAGAGAGATTTAGCAGGAGCAAAATTAAACCACCATCACATGTTTCTCATGAAAAAAAAAATCCATGGTAATTTAAGAATGGGATGGCATTTACTTCATTATTTCATCAGATTGGCTTAGATCAAAATTAGTACCATATTTTCAGATTTGCTATTTGAGGAGTTTTCTATCTGAACTTTAAGTTAATTTAAAGTAAAAATATCTTGCTTTATCTTTAAGATCTGTACTGTTTATATTGTAGGAAGAGGTAGTAGTAAGGGTTGTAAAAGAACTATCCGTGTGACAAAAAAGCTCAGGAGAGGCCTCTCAAAATGTGTGTGCAGAAGCCTACTTGATTCTTCAAGGGGGGTTGTTTTCTGTGTTGGTTGAGTTTCACTGGCTATGGCTACGTTAATGAGTAATTCAGCGTAACAGGAATAGATCAACATACTGAAGCAGTCAGCGCTGAGGATCAGCATGTTTGTCATATGCAGTTCAAGGATATGAACGTCAGACTACGTTTAACTTGATCTCTTGGATTGACTGTTCTCAACATGCAAGTGGTTTAAAGCTGTCCAAAAGCTCACTTGTTGGTCAGGGCTCTTACGTCCCCATTGGGAGGTGCAGTGCATTTTATAGGCACTGGACAGAGCTTCTTGTTTGGTTTTCTTTGAAGGGAATCTCTGGTTTTGTGCAACAAAACTGCCCTGGGGATCAAAAAAATGGGCAGCAAAGAGGGATGATAAGGGGATAGGTTTGTTTTGAAACTGCACCACATGCTCTGAAACAAAATTCTAATGTAGATGCCATCATGTAGATTTCATCATGGCTTTGGAAAAGTATTCCTTTTTTTTTTTTTTCCTGTTGTATACAAACACAGCAATTTTGCATGAAATGTTCTTATTTTGGCCAGCAAACTGGTAAGTTCTTCCTGTGTACAGATGCAAAGCCAGCCACACTAAATCATTACCCAAGTGCAGAAATCTGTATATATGTGCTTGATATGCAACTCTGAGCAGATTTTAGCTAATCAAGCAGTAGCTATTGTGGTTCTCACATAGGCAGCATGAAAAGCTCTTTTCCAAGCTGCTTGATGAAATAGCTGCAATGGAGGTCGAGGAAGCTTTACTCCCTTCCTCCCAAGAAAGGGAAGGTGATGGGTTTACCAAACTAGGAAGAAAGAATAACTGGGTGTGATTTAAGAAGGTACTGCTGTACACAGGATTTCATGAAGGTGCTTAAAGGGAGAAGAAAAGAAAATCTGGAATTCTGAAGGCTTCATTTAAAGCAATGTATTTGAAAATACATTCACTTAAATACTGCATATTAAAGAAGTCAGTAACACACACTTCCCCTCTGTCCCCTCTATTGGGAAGCAGGACAATACTGATTGCTTCCCCCAGCCGACAAGCAAACTTTCCCTTTAATGGCCTTGGGGCAGTCTCGGTGACAACGCACACAGATCTAGGAACCTGAGATTTATAAGCAGTTGATATTTCAAACTTCAGCTCTTTGCTGCATGAAAAGTTGTTTTGCTGCTGGGATCAACCTTTCTATTTCATATCCTAGTTTGTATCATAAATATTTCTGGTTTTATTACATTTTAAGTAACAGGTACAGCACATAAGAATATTTCAGTGTTTGAACAAAAGAGAATATTGTCCTTCCAACCTGCTTATTTTGATATTTAACCTTGAAAAGCAGCGTGGTACATTCTACAGCTCCATGAAATGTAGAGTGTGTCTTCTCTTTCTAAATTTGTCAGGGCAAAAGTTTGCATCAGTCACAACCTGAAATGAACCACATATGAGGTCTGAAAAATGTAGTTAACTTTCACTTGTTCCTACTTCTCTCGACCAAAGACAACTTCAAGTTACATTACCAATACCGATAGAGTACACTAAATTAATTTATTGATCATGAGATCAGAAATCAGGACCTCCCAAATGCTAATCCTGACTTTGCCAATGATTTTCAGCCTTTGACAAGTCATGTTATTATTCTGAGTTTCCTGTCTGGGAAATTGGAGAAAATTATTGCTTCATCATGCTCTTCACAGAGCAGAAGTAACCTTTTTGTTTTCCAGTTTATTTATTTGAGCAAATTATTGCTTCGTTCTTAAAACTTTTGTCTAAATTTCACTTATTTACTGGATAAATTCCTGCCCTCAATGCCTTAGTTTTGATTAGTTGCATTCATTTGTGTCATTTCAGTTCCCTGGTTAGATTACCACAACTCAGACAAGTCTCTAGTGCAGCCACGTATCAATTTATACAAGTACAAAATCTAGTTTCAGTTAATTCTTGTATATACAACTTTTGCATTTGATTTCCACGAACAATCAGGCACATTTTGAGTGAATACATGTTTCCAGAAACCTGATAGAAAAAAATGTAAAAAGAATAGTGAAATGCTTTTTTTTTAGTTAAAAAAGATAATTCATTAAGTTGCATGCTGAATTGGCTCAACACTAAGTCTTGAATTTTTCTTCCAGTAAGATCTAATTCATTAAGGTACTCATTTAAAATAGCTGTTAGACCCTAAGTGTGAGTTGTGAGACCTTCAGTTTCTATTTAAGCTTGGTAGGAGGCACCCACATTTATGCTGCTGAATATACCCCCAGGCTGCCTTCCAGCCTTCCAGGGTGCCTTGCCAGCTGCAAAAGGAAAAGAAGGCCCCAACATCATAGGCACTGCAGGCAGTTAAGGAGAACTCACTGTTGTGGAGGTTCCTAACCCTCCTTTTTGAGCTAAAAGGAGCCTTTTGGCACCTGCATTTTGGCACCGTTCTGTGTGCGGAGCTGCCTCCTCCAGCCTGCAGCTTCCTCCTGTGTCGGCCTCATCGACACGCTGAACTTCAGCGCAGGGTCACCTGGGATCAGGAGGGCTCAGTGCAGTTTGACCGACAGGAGCAGGAACGGGTCTTGTCTTTATCAGGCAGAATATACAGTTTGGCCCAGATTTCTGCAAATAATATTCTAAGGATAGTGTTGCAAACTGTAATTTCCCTATGTCTAAGAGGCTGTATTTGCCCAGAGAGCTGGGAGATAGAATCCTTATAGCTGGAAAAGACCTTCAAGATCATCAAGTCTAAGATGCTACTTGCTAAGGAGCTCAGATGCTCTCAGTCCACTGTGATCCCAAGCTCCTGGCAGGCTGTCAACTTGCTGATCAAATCCTGCTTCTAGAATATCTTTGGCACTTTCAAAGTGCCATCCCTAGCTTGGAAACTCACACAGGCACCCATGTGCAGCTTTCTCTGCCTCGCTGCACTTCATGCCCCTTTCTATTGCTGGTTCTAAAACAAACAAACAAACAGACAACAGTCTATTTATTTCCCGATCAGAGATCTTCTGGTAAAAATTGCCAACCAATTTTTGAAAAACAAGAACTTTCCTCACAGTCAGACACTACAAATAGCTGCAAATTTAGTTTTTAATACAGACTGCAGATAGTCTGTAGGGGTGTTCAACTATAAGAAATCAGTCTGGTAAACGACCTACTGCTGCTTTCAAAACCAGTATCTGGATTTGAACATCTCGTAGGTGTTTCTCATTTTCTTCTCATGTTCAAGCATACCTCGGATTATATTAATGAGTTTAGCATTGAAGAAGTTATTACAGCTGCATATCTCTAACACATTTCAGTCTTTTAAAATTTGATCTCAGAAGAGCTTGCAGAGCTCCTGAGCAATTGTTAGTGGGTGACTGATAAAGCATCGAGATTGATACTTCTTACCCACAACCATTATGTGCCCTGTTGCCAGTGAGTGCACAGGGAAAGATGGAGCTGGCTTTTACTTTAGCATAGTCGATACAGATCAGCTAAAAAACAGGCCCAGTACAGTTGTTGCCAAAACAAAAAGTCCAAAGCATTGAGGAAAGAAAAAAAAAAAGAAAGAAAGAAAAATGAATTACATCATTTCCTTGTATCTTCCCTAAGGACAAGGGATTGGAGAGTATGAGTCAGTCTGAAGAAATGAAATGAAAACAGCTCAGCTTTTAGTGACTGTTCTTACCTTACAGAGCAGAGCAGGCCGTGGAGAAGGAACACCAGGAGTCCTACAGCAGGCTAGGTATTAAAATAGGAGTGAAGGTGTGAGAGTGGAGATGCGGTGAACAGGAAAACTAAACTTGAACACGGGGCAGCCCGGCCTCATGGACATGACATTTCTGGGGGAATGTGCTGCCTACTCTCCACTACAGAGCAGGTGTGTGCCACAGCTACGGGGAAATGATCTCAAAGCTACCGAGGAAAACACATCTTTGTGGCCTTTTGGGTACTTGCAATGCCTTGAGCCTCTCCTTTAGCTTTCCGATCTACAGTGCAGATGTGTTGGGAGGATGAAGTGATGGATAACGTATACACTACTTTCCTGGGACAGGGACAGTACATTTTGACCAGGTCTTGTGACATATGTATCACTTTGCCATTTACTCTGCTCTGCATCTAACGTCACTGAGACAAATGTGATGGCAAATGACATTTGATAATGCAAGACATTTTTCTTCCTAATAATTCAGTGAATGAGAATTATCAGGATAATGGTGAGCTTCCTACCACATCAAAATGGTATTTTTCACTTCCGTTTAAATGTTGCCCAAGGCAATGAAGACTCGGGCCTTTAAGTCAGGGGCTCATTCAACAATCTCTTTTGCATTTCCTTTAGTAGTGATCAATTCCACACGTTATTGCCCCTAGGAAAGTAATTACATGTATGACTAAAGGATGTTGCTTGTTGTATTCCCAGGTTTGCCTTTGACTAAAACAGCTTCATTAAGCCCTTTTCATCACATGGAAGCTATTTTTGGATTTTTTCTATTAAATATCATATTTTTTCAAAGAATTTGTTTTTTAAAATACATACTTTTACACAAGGAAACTTTTTAATTTTCCACGTGTAAAAGCTAAATTTCTACTTTATCCCACATAAGTTCCTCAGTTGCCCTCAGTTACAAGCTGTGTGGGAGTGTTTGCGTCTCGCTGGGCTGCGCTACACGCTGCGCCGCCGGCCCGCACACACTGTCGGGAAGCCCTTGCAGGCAGGAGTTGAGATGTTACTGTTTCAGCACTGCTTTGCGCAGGGTACCACTTCCAATCACAGAAAAAGCAGTAAGATATTGCTGTGAAATGTCGTTTACACTGGCTGAGAAAACGAGAAAGGCAGTACAAAGTGTGATCTTTAACACTCTTCCTTACCAGTGAAGTCTTTCAGTCAAAGCCAGTAATTTCCAGTACCACACTGGAATCTCAGAGATAACAGTTTATAGAATAGAAAGCTTATTTAGCACCTTGCATCCTTAAGTTTCAATGCCCTCTGCTTCCTGAAATATAATTTCGGAAGGAAAGAATTTGGAGTTGTTTTCCCAGATTTTTCCCTTTTTTCCCCATTTTTTTCTTTCTTCTTTTCACTGGTAATTTTTGCAGTCGCCTCCCTCTTTTTATACCTAATGGCACAAAGATATTTTAAGGACTTCTGCCAAGTAAAGAGCATATGTGGAACCAGTAGGCATTGAAGATTTAGGAGAAGATGAGAAGGATCTGCCTGGCAGTGGATGTATAATTTTTTTTTAGCAGTTTAGAACCAAAGACACCTGAGCTTCAGTTCTCATTTATAAAGAAGTCTCTATCAATAAATCTTTACAGTCTTAGAGATGCCAGAGTCTGGAACAATAGCTGCAAGTAATGCTGATCTGCAGCGCAAAGCTGACATGTCCATAAGAAGTGTTGAGTAGCTTCAAGGCACACTGACACCTTTAGCAAATGCCTGTATGTGCCAGGAGGAGAACTAGCTGAAGACCCTGTCAAATCCACCAACATCTCGGCTTTCAGAGTAATTGCTAAGGCCTCTTTGCCTCCATGAGCCTCTGAGGGCAAGCGGGAACGAATCCTAAGAGAGAAATGCCAGAGTCACGCGATCTTCATGTCACCCTGTGCCTTGGGCAGCAGCTTACAATAATCTGACCCCGTCCTCGGCTTCTGTTTCCACGAACTGCAAATAGTCCCATTACCATCATGCCATTTTACCCTCACGCGAATGCAAATTTGCCCTGTGACAGAACAAGTCACAGCTCTGATGGGATGGATTTCGCCATCCTCGGGGATGTGTGTGCTTTACGCACTGGCTCCTGCGTAAGCCTACGAGAAACCTTCTGATATGTACTACGCAGTATTTACACTGGTTATCAGGGGCAAAAAGAAAAAAACAGGAAGGGAAAGCTGGCAGCTCACACTGCCAAGAGACCTGGCAGGGGCTAGAATCGCACTCAGGACATTTCCAGTCAGTAGGCTTTGTTTTCTTTTGAAAAAGCCCCTTCCGAGAAAGTTGCTGCTGGGGAAAGTCACTTTTTTCCCTGTTATGGTTCAGGTCGGTGCAGACGAGCGCTTGCACAGCCGCCCGTCCTCAGGGACAAGCGGGCAGGATGGAGAGGTCCTCCTAGGCAGGAAGGGGCAGCAGGGCTCGCCAACAGGTGTGGGGAAATACTGTGGTTTGTGCAAGTTCAAAATAAGCAGTGCTGCTTGGAGCTGTGATCACAGCTCGGTGCGTTGGGGGACCCTTCGTGGTAATGAAATCAGGGCCTTGTGATGCACACAGAAAGCAATGCCAAAATACGGAGGCACAAGCTATGAAAGTGGTGTTAAATGGTGGCACCTGAACATGTTCCTCCCCTTCAGGGCATCCTCTGCAGTGGGGCTAAAACCCAGCAGTGCAGGAGGACTGGGACCATCCTCCAGCTGGCTCTGGACTGTCCTCCTGCCTCTGTGAATGGTCTAGACCACAGAGGATGTTTCATGGCCTCATGGCTCTTCTCAACCCAAAATAGTAGAGGGAACAGATACCACTGCAACTTTATTTACAGTCTAGCCTAAATTCTGCCAGGCAACAGAGATGCTTTCTAATTGAATCAGTGTTGTATAAACTCATCAGGGCCAATTCACACACAGGGACAATACACAGGGCTTTATTAAGGTGACATTCAATTTGCAAACTCACATCAGCATCCCAGGTACTACAGCCAGCTAATCCAGGCTCTAGCATCAATAAAGTCGTTGGCTTTCAGCACAAAGCTGTTTCCATAGGGTTAAACACCTGAGGGCTCAGGATTGCAATTTTTGAAAGTGCTGACTCAGTTTTCAGTAACAGGCACAACACTAACTCTGCCCCAAAAGATACATTAGCAAAAATCCAGTTTTAACTTTAGCATCAGCCTGAATTTTAGACATTTGTATTGGCAATATCCAGAGGCACAAAAAAAAAGGAAAGGAAACTCAGGTGCAAGCAATCACCAACATGCCTGCTGCATGAGCAGATGCCATGTTACTGGCATCACCATCCCGATCCCTTCCGACATCCCTGTCACCTGAGTACGTGGGTGGCAGTTTTGATGCTGCAGCAAGAGGAGGGTAGTAAGAAATTCACTTCATGTTCTGTTACTCTGGATGCAAAACCAAAACACAAGGATTACCTTATGTTATTGTGGGCATGTAAAAAGTGGCTTTGTTTCCCCTTCAGCCATAAGGAAGTTAATGACGGAAGCACTGCAGGGTTTCTGTTCAATTCTACTTACTCTTCTCAAGTACAATTTTTTTACTGAAATAAAGACAAACAAATAAGAAAGTTCCTTTTGAAAAAGATAATTTCCTAATCTCAAAGAGAAACAAAGAAACATAAGAAAGCTAGTCTTCAGACTGTGGACATACAAGAAGATATCATGCTATCTGTTTTTAATATCTAAAGTAGGTACCCTTAAGCAACTAATGTTAGGCTTTGCGGTGTCCCCCCTCTACAAGTGAAGGACAGGGAGCACCTGTTAGATATCTGAAGTTGCATACAGAATACATTGTACACTACTTGCTTTCCAAGAGAACTAGAGTTATGGTCACATCAGAGAGACAGGCTGCTAAACCATACACTCAGATTCACCAGTATAAGACAGGGTATGATATAGGAAAAACAAAGTAATGCTTGTAGGGTGAGCTGTCTGAGAAACCACCAAAACCATAGGTGAAAAAGGAACAAAAAGAGTCAGGTGGCTCCGCTTGGTGGGGAGCTGCCAGCTTCTGTTTTGTTTTTTCTTGCCAGGGGAACAAAGATGTTTTGTCCTAAAGATTGACAATGGAAGAACATGGGCATGTAGAAATCTGTATCTGGAGGTGTATGATGCCAACAGAAATGGAAAACAAAGTAACACTGAAATAAGCGGACATATGCACCCAAATCCTACTCCAGAAAACCAAATGCATATCTGAACTACTTCAGATGGTAACAGTCCCTTGTACCAGGCTCCCAAGCCTTTCCTCATGCTTGGGATGCATGTGGATTCCAGGCATGGGGATACACTGGATCAGCTGATTTCGGCTGAGGATATCCTGGTTCCCTGTTGCAAGCCAGCTAGGAATATTTATTCATTTAGCTCTTCTCCAAGAACTGATTCCTTTCTATAAGAAGACTAAAACAGGGCCAATGCTATTAGTTGTTCTATGGAGAAGCCATTGCCCACCCATAGAGAAGCTTCATTTCAATCTTGTGGTCCTGCCAATGTTATGCAGAATCTGGCTCCTAACCAGCAGTGCCGTGGCAGTGGCAGCAAAGACTTGTTTCCATTAGGTTCTTTAATTCGCTATTTCTCTAGCAGACCTGAAGAGAGATGAGTCAAAAATATCTGTCTGTTCAAAAGTGATATTGATTTGTTCATCAAACCCTGATGTGGCACTGGATGCAGGCACTTGAACGATCCGGAAAATATGAAAAGAACTTGGCCTCGGAACAAAAACAGAGCTGATATGTGATAATGGCAAAAACAGAAGTAGGAGCTATATAATAGCAAATTGCTACTGAATGCTGCTTTGTCTTGCTTTAAGGGAATACAGAGGAGCACTCAAAATGTAGAGATAACTAGACAATGTTCCTTACTGCAAGACTCCAAGAAAGAAGGAAATGCTTCAAGAGTTAGTGCCTAGTTCTATGGAATATTGCCGGGCTAGAAGCAGTCAGCAAGAGTTCATCGTGATAGTCTCCCAAGCCATTTTATCACAAAAATGTACAATAATCAGTAAGAAACAGACATAGTTTTTTCCTACTACTTCATGCTTTTTAAGCATTTTGGGGGTGGAGGGAGACTACAGTGCAGGGTTTCACACCAATGAAGAATACTGTATATGAGTAGTGAGCTTTGCCCATGTCTGAAAAAAATGTGTCTTGTGAAAAGGGAAAAAAAGGAACTATAATTGCACGCGAACTTGCATGCAAGCCGTTCCTCTTGCCTACTAGTTATTTGTTCTGGTGCTTATTAAGCATAATATTTCTTGCATATTTGTTCATGTACTGAATCAAAGGAGGAAAGGTGAGTCAATAAACTGCTGGATGCTATATTCTGAAATTTACTGTTACTCTACCAGCCATCAGTCCTGCTTCATAGGTTCATCAATAGTTTGGGTGAAAGGAAATATTCTCCCTCTTACAGAAGTATGAAATTAAAAGCAGAAGAGTATTTTGCCTTTACCGAATCTGATACCGGTTACTGTCAGAAATAAGAAAATTGCCTTAGTCTTCAACCAAGATCAACAAGACCGCAGTTTGAGCATCTCTTTTCTAACTATACCAATTTATGGGTTTGGGTCTTAATGTTTTTGATATACAGCTTTTGTAGTTTCAATACAAATGCATCATCTTAAGAAACAAAACGTGTTGTGAACCAACATACTTTGCAGTATAGATTCAGGAGTTCAATCATTTTTCAGGTATTACTCAGTTCCTTGGTGAAACTACAGACTGCTTTAATTGGGTTCTTTGAACATTGAGGTTGAAAAAAAAATAATTATAGTAATAGTAGTGAAGTCAGTGGCAAAATCACCCGGTGAGGTTTCTGATTCATGCAAACTGTTACATCAGACTAGGAGTCTTGATTCCTCCTAGTAGCAATGTGCTATGGCCCAGTTACAATGGAAAAAAAGCCTCAATCTTGGCCTGAAGGAGATCTTTAAGATAAGCAGGAGAAGTCTTTCTTGTATTTTGTATGGTTAAGATCGACAAAACTGATGGTAAGACGCTTGCAGTTTAGGACCTTGGACTCTGCTTCTCTCTGCGCATTTTAGAGGCACATTTACTAATTCTAGGGAATTATGATCCAGTTGTTGCTCGGCCAGAGGCATTTGTATTTTCTTCTTACACATCACGCCCCAAGTTGAGGCCTTGGTGCAGACGTCAACCAGGCAGTGCCCCCCAAAATGTTGTACAATTTTCTACAAAGTCATCAAAGCCGATGTCCTGCTCCGGTGCACGGCGCCCAGGTTCCTTAAGGCCTCAGCTCCTGAGCGGCCCTCCTGTGGGCAAAGTTTTCTTGGCTCCTACCATGCAGCCCAGAGCAAGGACGCCTGGAGAGGGCTGCCTTTAAGTTTATTTTGGCCTCCATCTCCATAGCAGTCAGCCTGCAGCCCCGGCTCAAGACAAAATTGGCCTTGCCACCCACCTCCCTGCCGCGGCCTGGGCCCAGGGCCTCATGGCTTCCTCTGCCGGGCCCGGGCTGAGGGGCGCCGCACGTGCAGGCTCCGCGGCCATCCAACAGGCTCTCCAGGCCGCCCGGCATGGGGAAGCCATGGCAGGGGCTGACACGATTCCCGGTGATCTCACTCGCCCCTGACGAGCGGCGCCTTTCTCGAAACAGCTGCTGCGCTCCTTGGAGAGCACCTTTCACTTTGGAAATTGTGTGTGTTGGTGTTTCCAATTTTTTTTTCACTTTGTCTGCTCAATAGGAAATTTTTAAAATGTTGTTTTTTTTTTTCTCTAATTTGGATTTAAACACATTTCAAAATGCTAACATTTAATCCCTTTAGACATTCTGGACCTTGGCCTTCTCTCAAACAAATCTTGGCATTTAAATCCTGCCAAAGATTTAATAGATTCAAATGGAGACACTCTCTTAAAATGCAGCAGGTTGCACAGGTTTACCTTAACAGATGGAAAGCTAGCACTTGCCTGACAAGATCCACCTTTATGTTTAAAATCTGAGGAATTTCATCCCATGAAGGGATAGCGGCCAGGTCCCTTCTTCTCCTGCATCATTTAAGCTGAGCAAAGCTGACCAAGAGCTGGAATTCACAGAGATGGGTTTTGCTCTCCCTGAAAATCTGCTGAGGACTCTGTGCAGGTGCAAAATGATTGTTAACCTTAGTGAAGACAGCAACTATAATTTTTAATGCTCTCCATTGTGGGCTATTTTGTGAAATGTCTTATTTTAAGGCTGACAAACGAGCTCATAGAAAAACCTTGGTGTTCATCTGTAAGGAAAACTCCATAGCTTCCTATTCCTTAAACTTCCTGTGCTCCTGCAGCTGAACAATATAGAATTGTGTTAAGAAGGAAAGGACATTCCCAGTGGTACCTGTCTGAGTTTGGGATTATGCTGTCACTTAAAGTATACATAAATGCATTTTTAGCAGGAGCAAGTCTTAGAAAGCTGGCATTTGCCTGAACTCTTACCACTGCACAGGCTAGTACTGTTTTTATCAACCTTTTCCAGTTAAACATGAGTATTTTTAGAATTTTTGATTCTTGAGTACTATGGTTTCTAAATCGGGAAGCCACGATAGTCCTTGTGCTGGGTCGGATGACTACAAGGAAAAGAGCAAAGCATCACTGTTTTATAATTACCCTATCTCTGTGCAGTGGTTCTGACGAACTTTAAAAATAGCTTCTTGCTTTAGGAGGAAACTTCCTGTTATTTATATAGTCCTTTCTGTCACCTAATGTAAGGTGTCAAGCTTTTAGCTGAAGTGTACTGTATCAAGTATTATACCCCCATAAAGCTAAAGCATTTTAACCTTCAATTCCTTGATCCTCATGAGCATTACTAGGAGTGGCATGAACAGAGAAGTATAATGAGCAAGTTTTGGGATGAATATTTTCTGCAAGAAGTCTCTTTCTATTTTAAAAGGAATTTTGTGAAGGGAGAAAGTCTCTTCCATAATACACCTTTGACATGCTGAATGTGCTTTCAGCTCTCTGGATTTTGCCTCCAAAAGAGCATTAATGAATAGGGCCTTTTATGCTGCAGATATTTAAAGCTTCAAGGCTATAAACAAGAGGCAGCACAATATGTTTTCTTTTGTAGAGCAGAACAGTGTAATTTGGGCCAAATCCTGTCCTATTATGCAAAGCGGTTCCACTGCTATGGCTTTTGTGTGAGGAAGGAAGGTGTGAACCCAAACGTAGACATTCTTCTTGCTCTGTGCTACCACCAGAAGAGATTTGCTCCTGTCATAACAGCCACATACAGGTTCCTATCATTTTATGGGATGAGCAGCAGGAACAGGATCACAAAACCCTGAAGGGGTGTGTGTTTCCTGCAAACTCACGATATCCTCCCTTCCCTCCCTCTTGGCCGTAGCAGCATGGAACAAATCTTCCCAGCCTTGAGCGGTGCCGCCGACCTCGCTGCGCATGGCTGCTCCCAGCCTCTTCTGGCTTCTGGGATGACTGGTGTAATTTTTCAGCTCTGCTAGGATTTGGCCTGCATTTTTTGCTTTTCTTTTGTGGGTTATTGCAGATAGGTGTCCTTTTTGCTTACTTACTGATTGGCAGCCAGATAATGATGCTCAAGAACCAACTTTTGCCAGGGACATTTTGAAGATTTTTTTTTTAATACATCATAGAAAAGGTGCTGAAACTGAGTTTTCTAAGTTTGGCACTAATGAGCATTGGTTTTGTTCAGAATAACTTTCAATTTTCTCACTTTAAAAGACAAACAAGCAAAACTGGTGCAACAACAACGATGCTGTAACAACTCCCAGATTTGTCCATTGTTATCCAGCCTGGCTTTAATTGTCTGGGTCTTGTAAAAATAAATTGAAAAGTTTTGAGTTAACACCATTTAAAAATCTGTGTAAATCTGGAGCTAATAAGGCTTTGCTGAATATTAGTTCTAACAGGAAAGACTATTTTAAAATATTAATCTGTGATCAAATTCAAATGGACCATGGCAATATATTAGCTTAAGTTTTGATCTGAGTTGGCTTTCTACAGAACTGAGGAAAATTAGGTACGGTATTAGGAGGAAAGCTTAGACTGGAACTCCAGAGGACAGGCAGTGCCAAATGGGATTAGTGAAATAGAAAAGCCTGATAATGTAAGAGTGGCGAAGAATTTACAACTGTATTGCTGTAAAACAGCATGTAAACCAAGGAACCAAAGAATGGTGTAGATACTCTCTCAAGAAAGTGTGTGAATGCAGTATCTCTAAATCAGGCAGCAAAAGAGATGGAAAAAAAGTGCTGACTACTATATGAATTTGTGCAGCCACCTGACATTAACTAACCTAAAGTCAAGTGAGAGATTTTGAGGTATCCTGTGGCTATACAATCAGACAGAAAGGAAGATTATTGAATTAAAATGGAACAGCTGAGCTTTTCAAAAAAAAAAATTGTCTTCTCACAACTGCTACAGAAATAAGGCAGAAATAAAATGAAAGAATAATCGGGGAAAATTTGAAACTAACAATCATTAGATCAATAAAAAAGAATTTGTCTAGGACAACTGGGAACTTAAGAATGTAAAAGTAAGCACAAAAGTGATGTTTTGGCCAGGAACGTCTGGACAGGGAAAATAATTTTTTTTCTAATGTCAGCAGAAAACTTTGTCTAAATGTCAGCAGCAAAAAGAAAATGTGAAATTGTCAGCAAAAAGAAACATTTACCATTCCTGAACTTCCATGTCACCTATGGCAACTTCTGGGAACAAGCTTTTCCATAGGGAATGTTATGAATATTTACTGGCAATAATTTTCAAATATTTTAAAACATCTCTCTGAAAACAAAATAAGTCATTGAATGTCCACTCCAGCATGGCTTTCTGTTTGAGAGGAGAAAAATGGACACTCTACCGACTCTGAAACAAGAACCAGGAAGATTTTCAAGAAAGCAGAGCTGAGGAGGGTGGGGTTTTGGTTTTGCTGCACAGAAACAGTTGGTCTTAAAACACTGAACAAGTTAATCCAACGCATCCTTATAAATCATTGTTCATCACAGAGAAGCAGTTACGTAAGAACCCTGAGGAAATCCTGGATCAAATAAAAACAGGTAGACAAAGCTCCGAATATTGTCATATAGGATATGCTAAACTCCTTCCACTAGTAGATATAACTGACCCTGCGGTAGGTACCCAACTCATCGCTGCTTCCCAGGTCTCATGGGCCTGGGTGTATAAGTAGCTTATAGCACCTTACTAGCAGAAGGGCTGAAAATGGCAGCAAGGTCCCCTGGCAGCTTTCACACTTGTCTGCCTGTCAGACGAGGCCATTGCTATGCTTATTGCTATGGTCGTTGTGATTATGGGAGGCTGTTCCAGCTCTTCCTGCTCAGCTCTTCCACATGTTATAAACAAATGTGCATCTAGTGGGTAGCAGAAAAAAAAAAGAAAGAGAATTTCCTGCAGAATATAATATTTTAGACTCTTTACCCTGTCCAGGTTACTGCAGGTTGGTAGAACCAGGTAAAGGCCTCACTTCAGGGAAGATTTAATCACTTACACAATGGAAAAGAGCGCAATAATACAGATGGAGAGACATCCTTTGCTCCCCAAACTGCTTAGGGCCCCATGCAATGTTGGCTGCATTACACAGTCTCGAGTGAGAGTCAGCAAGCGGCAGTGGAGAGGTGAGTTAGCTGCAGTGAGAGCTTCCAGTGTCTCCCCATGAAAAACCTAAAATTCAGTTTCAGCGATCTCCAAATTCTGGATACTGAGATCCTGCATCCACCATTGTAGGCTTATAATGCATAGCTAACCTAGCTACTAAAGTCTTCACCTGTTCTTCCAGGTGGAAGGTGACTGAAAATTGGGTGAGCTATGATAAAACTCCCATTCTTGGCGCTTGGAGGAGCATTTGGAAAACAGCTGGCATATCCAGGGCTGAGAGTTTTCCAGGTTAGTATACTGCACTCCAAACTGGCCAGTATTTGTTCATTTTGTGTGATCATTTGCGACTGGAGTTCTGAGATTAGATTGGTAGAAATTATTGAAGTTCTTGGATGGAGAGCTGACTTTTCTGCCTGAGGAGGCAATACCAACAGCAAAGTGTCTGTATCTTTTTTTGCCATGAAACCAAAGCAAGCTACTCGTAGTAGGAGTA
The DNA here is from genome assembly GCF_000705375.1 of Tinamus guttatus. The sequence continues at coordinate 23,423 of NW_010587154.1, read as the reverse complement.
ACTTGAAAATAATTTCATGAAACACATGTGTTGCCACAGAGTCCATGTAAGACCAAAAATAAAATAAGTCCATGTAAACCAGCAGTTAAAGTATGGCATCCTTTAAGACCACAATAGTGCATAACTTATGGAAAACTAGAACTATTTTCTGTGAATGTTCATCAGTAAACAGAACACATGCTTATTTTTCTACTTTGGAGACCTCAAGGACTCTCAGAATATCTCAAAGAGAACACCCTTTTTGCACTTTTGTACTAAATTCACATCGTAATATGCTGTCTTTTTTTTTCATTTTACATCCTGATTGACAAATACCTGACTATACAATCAATCACACCATGTTTTAGGTAGGAGACGTGAGAGAGCTATACAAGTGCTGTCATTTCGCCATGATTGAAGGCACATCTATTTTATCTCCCCTGCCGTCTCGCCAAGAAACACCCAAGTTTTAAGAAGGTAGTGAGAGCACAGCAGGGTCCCCTGTTATATTATCATGTATTTCAGGATTATCACAATAATCAGGATTATCACGTAACACTCAGTAAGGGGGGGAATTCAACTGCTGCTCTGTGCCACAGGATGGAAATGCCAAGTCCCAGATGCACACAGGCCTACGGAGGAAATGCTACGATTCTTTAGAGACTATCTGGGATCAGTGAAACAGTAAAAGTGAGGAAAAGGAAGTGCTATCTCCACTTACCACAATAAATAATCATAGTACTTAGCAAATACCCATGTACCTTTTTTTAGAAGTTAACATTGGAAATAATAATTGGTTCCAACAACCTCACCCTCAGGCTAGGAAAGGAAAAATCTGAACCTAGGGAAAAAGCAAAGCAGGAGCCTCAGCATACCATATAAATCTTTAAAAATCAGATGACTACCCTATGGCTGCAGGAAGTTTAAAGGCTATGAGAATAAATCCAATTTTACTATTTAGTAGCTAAACATGATTCCTAAGTAGCCTGCCAAAGCCAGATAACAGTGCACATTAATATTTCAAAAACACTTTGATAGTGCTATTTAGAACACAGAATACTGCTCAAAACTTTAAAAAGTTCAGCTCCTACTTAGTGAGATTATTGAAGATCCGTGGAAAACCAGCGGCTTTTTGCCATATTGCCTACCTGTCCTTGCATTACCTAATGCTCCTATAATGTCTATCACAAAATGAAGCCCAGATTCTGGATATCATTCTTGATTTGAATCAAGGAATTATGAAAATATCTCCCTAAGAGAGAGAACCATTATCATTGCATCTTCTGTGTTTGTATAGTTTTAGACATGTTATTACAGTAGATACAATTTAGGAACATTTGACTGATGCTTTTGGAGAAGCATCTTAAGGAAAAGATTAAATAAATCTCATGCCTATGCAGTGATTCAGTGGATTTACAATTATAAAACCCAAGTTCATGGAATTTTTTATTTTGCTGGATTGGAAGAGCAGACATTTAATCAACACTTAGAGGAGCCTGCAAATTTCATTTTATCATACTGCATAATCCGCTTTTCTTAGTCTCATGCCAAATCTTGATGATCTAGAAAACCTAGAGCACCATTTTTTGGTTCTAAGATTTGTAAGGTACCTTCTTATTTACACACACATCATTTACATATGCATATGTGCACAGCCTCACACCTTTGCTGTCATTTCAACATTAATTCTATATAGAAACTGAAGAGGTTCTTTGGATAATTTTCTAATGGCTTGGAATACCCACTGAGGCTGAAAGCATGCCAGAGTTTTTGGAAACCTAAATCCTCTCATTTTAATAGTTTTGAAAATCCTTGGCGTTTAGCTTTGAACTTTAACCAAGAAAAGTTATATCTTATAAACAATGGCATTTGTTGATTGGATGAAAGACTAGATCAATATTGGTTTTGGCAACTTGTTTTGGCTGTATTTGCCTGAAGAAATATGTTGGTTGTGGTGTTAAAAAGTTATGTCAGTTCCTCAACATGTGCCTCTTTTTCTTGGAGCAATGCCTGAAAATCAGTTTCCAAAGTTACTTCCAGAAGTTAACCTGGAGTCTGGCCTCCTCAGCAAAGGAAGTTACACAAAAAAATACTGGAGTGCAGTCTACTATTGTGAGCTAACAACATCCTTCTTTTGGGATATAACCACGTATCAAATCAAACAATTCAAGAAGAAAGATTACAGGGATATCATAAAACAATGGATTTTTTTGTTTCAGAGAAGTCTTAAAGCAGAGGCCCCAATTCTCCTGGCCACTGAGTTTCATTTACACTGCTTTTGCAATTTAAGAGGAGCTGTAAAGTAAATAGGTAGAATTAAAGCAACAGGATTTTAGGCCAGAAGGCACTACTGGGACAAGCTAGTCCAGCATTCAGCTAAATAAATACAAACCTTATGATTTTCATGAATCAGTCCCTGATTCAAGACCAGTACTATGAATGAACAATAAAATGTCTTTTAGCAAAAATGAGCCGTTTTGATTTTGAAGTTTCCGCTGAGAGAGAATCTACTGCAAACTGATAAATTGCTACAGTGACTAACTACCATCACAGTTAAAATTTTCATCTTGTTTTGATTTGTCTCATTTCAGCATCCAGCCATTTGACCTTCTGATACAAGTGCTAGTGAAAGGAGTCTTTCTGAATGAAAATTTCTATCCTGTAAGCCAATGTGGATGTTTTATCTCTCAGTATTCCCTCTATTTTTTCAACATGCTGGCTGAAGTATGGCTGAGCTGGCTGAACTCCAGAGCCAGATGGTAGTCCTAAACTGTTCCTCAAGCACCAATATAGTATTAACACAGTGTCCCATTGTCTTGCATACTGTGCCCATGTAGACCTCCACTGTGGCACCAGGAGATCACATTGAGTTAATTGTACATTATGACCTCAGCTTTTATTTTATTTTATTTTATTTTATTTTATTTTATTTTATTTTATTTTATTTTATTTTATTTTATTTTATTTTTATTGCTTTAAAGGACAGAGATCTCCACTCTTTTAAGGCTTATTTTGTCTTATCAGATACATATCACTTACCTTTGACCATCTATCCTGGCTGGCAGGGATTCCCCATGCATGGTCATTTCTTGAAACCTTACTGTTCTTAACTCCTTTAACAGCAACCATGCTGACTGCTTGCTATTCTTGACACTTAATCAAAATGTCACACTTCGATAGGTCAGAGGAAGTCGGGAAATGGGAGTCATCTCACCTAATTTTAGACTTCTACAGGGCAGATATCTACTTTTGAGCTCCTCAAGTTCAGCTTCTCTTACAGCCAATGAGGAGAAATGGACACACTTAGTGTGAGAGTCATCTGCACTCGGCCAGACATTCATGATGGAATTAATCGTGCCCTACAAGAGCCTCTCTTCCTTACTGCCTATAAGAGAAGCTAGAAGAATATCCTAGGGAAACCCTGAGCAGAAGTCTACCTTGAACTTGATACGTTTGTCAACCAAGCACATGCTGGATCAGTTCAACAAATCCATTTTCAGCATGTATGTTTCAAAAAATTATCAATAACACCATCTTTTATTATTATTATTATTATTATTATTATTATGTCCCGTATCGGTTGTTTCATTATTTTGGAGGGAAGGCTGACAGTCCTGTTTACCCTTCTGAAATGATAGCATAATATTCATGTTCTTCAAATCCTCTGGAAATTTCCTAGTAGTTCAAGGCATTTAAAATCAACACATCAAAATCAATACAGCGTACTGGCCAGTATTTTTACCTCACAGATACATGATACAGAAGATTGGAAAAGACCTTCTCGCTTACTGATAACTTTTTAGATAACTTTGTTATCTAAAAATACCATATTCAGTTAACAAATCTCATTTTAGAATTTTTTTTTTTGCTTCTCTCCTTCCCCTAGCTGTCTCTGGTAAGGAACTTTGATAATTAAAAAGATTTTTTCTAAATACCAGCTTAAATTTCACAGTGTCCATCTATCAATCTATCTACGCATCCATCCATCCATCCATCCATGTATCCATCTATCTCCCTCCCTACCTACCTGTGTTTCACTTCCTGTCTGTGGTATTAGTTCAAATAACTTTCCTCCTTTCATGATACTTACACTGATGTGTTTCCAGAAAGCAATCCTACCTTATCCCAGCTTTTGTACTGCAGTGATAAACAAGACAAGCTCCTTCATGTCTGTTCTGTAAGAGCTATTTCCCCACTTCATTCACCTATCTGCTCTACCAGGCACAAGTCTGAACTCTCCAGCATGAGTGAACAGAGTTTCCAGATAACATCTTACCGATAGTCTTGGCCAGGAGCAGTAATATTTTCCTATTTCTAAATAGAAATTCCCTCACCTGATTCATCTCAAGAATACTTATGCCTTTTTTTTTTCATTCATGTCACTTCGTTCCTCTATTTGCATCCTACTGACTACCATTTTCTTCCTCTTGTGCCCTGCTGAGAAATCCCTCTTTGCAACAGAAATTCTTGTTGTTTAAGCGGAATTCATCTCCTATGGGAGATGAATTGTTGAGTGGAATTCATCTCCTATGTCTTTAAGTGGTTTTAGAAGGTGATTTAGTCCATCTCGAGATAGGAGCCAGGAACAAGTAGGATGAATGAGCAACAAAAAGCACCCATTTTCATATGTTTAAATAGATGCATTTGATAACTGACATTATATTATTCCCTTTCCTCCAAAGAACAAAAACATTTATTGAACATTTTTGGATTTTCTATGTTTTCTAAGTTTTTCTCTAATAATGTAAAATACCATTGTTTATGGTTGTCTCTGGTCATTACTCTGGCCCTTAATTATATATACACACACACACACATTCATATATATATGGGTACATATGTACACATATATGCACACACACATAATATATACACACACATATATATGTGTGCGTATAAAGTATGAAATATATATATGCAGATATTTGCATATAATACGGAAAGTTAAAATTGATAGCTTTATGCTGAGAACTCTCCCTTACCCCATCCTATTCACGATCTAGGTTATTTTCTTAATTTTTAGCATTCAAAATAAAGTAGTTATTTCTTAATGCAGTACAAAGAAGCAAAACAGCCCCTACTACCATGAATATGGAAAGCAAAATACACCTGTTGATGATGTATATGAAAAACTTTTCTTAATAAACTGTCCTTCAATAAATGGTTCAACTTTCACTTTAGTTTCAGTTTTATCTTGATTCACAATAGTTCAGTATAATGCAATCAGTATATTACAAAGCCAAACTTGTATCAAACTAAACCTGATGAGTTTCTGGGATGTAAGTTCAATACTACCTTATCGTTTTCACTGAGTAACTTTTTTTTCCTAAAGAATGCAAAACTATTTTACAAGGAAACAAATATTCAAGCTATATATCAGAATTATTTTATTCAATAAAGGAGCACAGTTAGTGCTGAGGTGTGAAACTGATAGTGTTTGTCAGCTTAAGCAAGAAATGTGCTCTTTAAACGTAAGAGGAGTATTCAGGTGGAATTTAACTGGGTTGGAATTTGACCATTTAAATTACTCAGATCATCAGCATTCCTTTTTCCCCCAGATAATTGTTTTTTTCTCCAAGGGCTGAAATCAGATTTGTTTTCATTTTGGTCTTCATTTCTTTTGCCCCAGTTTGCTCAATCCTAATACACATTAAAAAGACTGTTCTACCAGACCCAGGCTGTGACATCAAAATCAGTTCACAGCTCTTGGGCTTCTCTCAACAAGTCACGGGTGATCTGTCAGCTGGTCTGGCTTCTAATGTCTGTCTACCTGAGGGTGCAGGAAGGTGTCACCACAGAGGCCAAACATGGACAGTGTCCACACTGGATTCAGCAGAGGGAACAGGTCCCTCCACTACAACCTCAGTTGTACCTAGGGGGAAGTTTGGGCCTTTCTAGAGTTTTTCGTGGAAGCCTCAAATCACAGTTACTGTGTCTTTTGTTTATTGGATTGGAGAGTCCTTTACATCAAATTCTTTTTCCTCAAAGTGTGACTTGCAGACTCTGCCCTGACTTTATTATCTACATGATACATACCGGGATTCCCTTCAGTCTTTCTGTGCTCTCCAGCTCTTTACTCATTGTTATGGACCCTCTTTGAATTCTCTCCAACTTTTCGAGACCGCTCTTTAACTATAAGAACAAGAACTGCATTATTCTAGAAGCTGTTGAACCCATGCCAAATACAGGAGCACTTACTCAACTCACTTGCTAGTCTTCTTAGGCTGGTGTTTTACATACTGAATCCCACTCTCCAGCTCCACCCTCCTGATAAGAGGGAGAGAACAATCACTCAGATTAGCCGTGATCTTTGAGATCCTTATCGAGGACCCACAGAGATGAGACTGGGTTCCTCAGCCATGCAGGAGGATGGCTAAGTCAAGCCACAAACCCACACGCAGGCTACAATTCAGTCAGATTCAGATTTCACTGTCTCCCCACCAGCTCCTGGGAGGGACTTGGCGCGGGAGCCAGCACGTTTCAGCCATGCTCTTAAACCAGACAACTGGAGAAAGGGCACCTTGAGGTGCGTCGCCGAGTACCTGCCACATAGTTCAGATATGGCCAGAGAGACATTCAGACTGGAGACAGAGGCCCCAAACTATAGCCATATGGCTCCGAGGGAGAAATAAGCTGGAAGTACAGATTAAAAACAGTCCCTTCATCTCCCAGCATGAGACCTGTGGCTTGACCTTCAGAAATCTCACTGTATTACATTAAAAAAAAAAACCAGCATTTTTAACAAGACTCACTTTGTCTCAAATAGCAGTCCAGCACACAGCACTGAAACTTATTAATTCCTGCTTCATATCCAAAAACACTTCTCTTCCAATCCACTGAAAAGTATATTCAGCATGTCCAGTATCCAGAAAATATATAAAGTAGCAATGTATCACATTGTCTGGGTGCTCCCTCTCAAAATTAGGCTTGGAGGGCAGGCAAAATGTACCTGGCTTTGATAGAAATGATAGTTATGCTTCTTTATGGCACCAGGCTGTAATCATTTGATTAACAGTTCAGTCCTTTTGTCAAGTCTTCTTTTCTCCTGGAGAAATGTATTGCTACCACAGGGTAGGTATAGGCAGAGTGACAGTGCAGACAGGTTTAGGAGCGTGTTGCATAGTGCGGCTAGCACAGGAGAAAGAAATGGCTTGTAAGTGGGTCTGGTTTGCAGGGCTAATGTGAGATGTTGTTGCAGGGCTTTGACTTCCTGAGCCTGGTGATTGACAGCTTCCTACTTTAGCCACATTCCTCTATTATGCCCAAGCAGATAGGCTTCTTGCTTGGGCTATGTTATTTTTAGTTTTAAGTAAAAAAGAAGGTTATTTAGGCCTTTCATCCAAAATTCACTAAGTCTACATAGAAGAGTAGACTTTCTGGTTCATATATGGAGCAGGTCATATTCCTCTTTCACTATGACTGTCAGGTTGGTAACAAAACCTACACAAACCCACTGAAAAGAAACACAGACAGACTTTAGAGAAGTCATTTACTTTTACTAAATGCTAGGAACCTTTAGCAAAATACTGAATTTTGGCTTTAAAAGTGATCTTAGTAAGAGGAGGAAAATGAGTCAGTGACATGTGGAACATATATTATGTGAGACATCTTAACCACAAAGAGGGGTGGGGAGATACAGAGAGGAGTTTTGCCTGCACTTTGAACAACCTCAGAAGGCTGGTGTTGGCCTTACCTTGCAGGACAGCATCCTTCTTTGTTCGTACACAAAACAATCATTATGTGAATCCAGTATTCTAACTGAGCAGGAATCTCAACTGCATCCTTCCATCTAGTCTGACTGCTTTAAGTGGCACTGCTGGTGCAATCTACCAGTGGAAATATATTAAGCGGTCAAAGGAGAATCATCTGAGTTTCAGGATTGGTCTCAGCCTAGGGTGTCTCCCATCTCACATCCTTCTATGGTAGCAGCAGAAAAAGGAAGTGCTGGAAATGCTTCTGACCAAACCTTCTTCCACATCTTAAGTTTTTTGTAACTCGTATAGCCCCAGCACCATCTCTCATAACTCTACCCCTCCCCTTTCTTCCCATTACTCTGGATTGATGTAGAGAATTTTATCTCCCATCATGGTTGGAGACAGGATAGGACTGATAGGGAGACAAGACAAAAGGTATATGGATAAAATTATGAAATTACATGGCCACTTAATCTGGATCCAATTTCAAGTCACAAAGTCATCAGAAAGACAGAGCTGTCACACTAGACAGGTCTAGTATCCATTACAAGGAACATGCTTCTAATATTTTCTTCTAATATTTTCCTCTGTATATCTCAGCAAGGCAGGCAGCTATTACAGCTCTTTCTCATTTTACAGATAAAGAACTGAGCCCCAGTGGCTATAACCAAACAGTCCAGTCCATGTTTTTTGCATGGCTCATCAGCCCTGTTGGAGAGCAACCTATGTCTTGCTAATGAGGCTATCCTGCTTCCAGAAACCAGGACTGATCATACAGGAACTTCCTATTAGTAACTCAAACCTGGCTTTAAAAATCGTCTTTGAGTAAAAAGGTTCAGTGTTGATTTGTTCACCCCAGCACATAGTGATACCCAAAGGAAGTGAACAGCTCATCCTGAAAGTCCTGAAGACTTTCAGAGGAAGTCTTGCAAGAGCAAGCAGTTGTACCCTGAGCCATGGCTGTTGAGACACTCACTCACATGAAAACGCTTTGATTTGGGCTTTGGGGTATGTCGATGGCTCCAGTGAAATTATACTGCTCTTTTCATAAGCTATTTATTTCCTGTGAATACCTTGGAAAAAATCATAGAAGAGACTTAAATAAAGACAGTATTGAAACTTGGCAAGATTGCTTCAAAATTTGTTACTGCTCTCTTTTTCTGTTTTCCTTTGCAGAGCTCTGGTGCCTGTTGTCAATAGTCAAGGGGAGGAACTGGGAGAAGGCTGGTTTATTCTGATTCTATAGAGGAAAATCCTATTGGCTTCAGTGTTTGGCCGTAAAAATTATTAAATTTCCCTTAGGAAGCTGCAACTTTTAAATATTCTGTTCCGATGCATTTTTAAGTTTGCCCAGATGTAAAATGCTTGCATGAATTAACTTCACTTTTTGAGTACCTGGGACAAAAATATTTCCTAATTAAAGAAGATGCATTTTTTAGCAATCTTTTCTATCTAATCTATATAATCAATGTATTTTCCTTATGTCTTGGGTTTCAGAGATCACTCAACCATGGTGATTTAACATAGTACCATACTGTGTTTGTACAGAAACATTGCACAGGGGAGATTCCAAACGGCTTTTAGCAACCTTTCTTTGACATAGGAGTTTTGAATAACGCTACTTGGCCATAGGCAAAAGAATTTCCTTTTGGCAGTTTTTCTCTCCAAAGAAAACACAGAAAGTGGAAGTTAGATAGTACTGTTGTTAGAGCTTTGTTGCAACAAGAGAAAAGTGGTGTTCACAACAGCATAGATACAGCAGTATATCACAGTACACAGGTGCTGCAGCTGACAGACAGCTCCTCTGCTGGACCTTCTATTTACTCAGCCCCTTTCCTGGATTTTCAGGTCTTCACGGAGCTCATCCTTCCTCTGGACTGTCCCTGTGTATCACGCATCCTGGCCTCAGATGCTTCTATCAGGATCTATCTTCTATCTGATGCTATCAGGAGTTTTGGAGGGCAGAGAACAAGCAGGGAAGTCAGTGCTAAGATCTTTCTATTTTAAGGGTTAGTTACTAAGGGAAATGCTTGGAAATACTAAGATTTGCCTCGTGCGAAGTTCCAATGGAAAGAAAAAGATGAAGACTGAACAGTTTTGACAGAAAAGCTGAGAAAAAAAAAAACCAAAACTCCTGCTGGCTCCCATCTGAATGGGGCAGGAAGAACATAGCGTGTCTGTTTCATGCAATAGAGCAAGCAAAAGTGTTAATGTTTTCTTAGATAACATTTCAAAATAATCTCCCTTTTGCAACAGCTTTTTTGTTCTTAATTTTCCTGGTTTTCTGTGTTCTCCTGCCATTCCACCTTTACTTTTATCCCACAGAGAGGAGAAAAGACAGCACAAAGAGAGAACTTTTTTTTCTCTCTCTCTTCGAAAGGAACTCTAAAAGAATTTTTTTTTTTCCCCAAGAACTGGACATTTTTTAACTAGGAAATAGACCTTTATGAAATCTACCCAGCAGTTCCATCTTCTGTCTTCATTAATGGCTAGGGATGCAGCCCTGAATGTCACTTCACTGCCTGCAGTACCTGATCAACATCACGTAGCTAATGACTCCTCAACATTATGCTCCAACTCGGCTCAAGTTTTTTCAGAAGACAAACTCTAAGTTCTGCCTCCTTCTTTGCCAGACTGAGTACTCGCAACTGAGACAAATGGCTCCATCTGAGCCCTACAGGAGAAGAAATCCCAGCAGAATAGACTTTGGCCATCTTCCTTTCACCATGATTCTTAAGCCTTATCTAAACTTTCACATAAAATAAACTTTAAACAGGCAATGTTTCTGAGAGCCACCCTTATGGAACTGTTGAGAAATGATTCTCTGAAAACTCAAGTTATTTATGGGAAATAGCTTTACTGCATCCTGTATTTCATTGATGTTGCCAAGCTACTTAAATTGATGAGGAGACCTCTTCATCATTAGGGTCTCATTTTTTAGCTCTGTTCGCCAAGATTTTACACCCTCATAGCAAGCATGTTATAACACAGTAACCTAGCGTATCCCTAATCCTATAAGAAAAACCACGGTAGAGAGTTCATTTTGTCAGTGAAGCTACAAGACCACATTGACTGAATTAATCATTATTTTATCCTTAAATCCTTCACTGATAGAAATTTGAATTATATTTGTCAAGAATTCATCTCCTGTCTGTTTCAAATGAGCTTTAACTTCCTTGGGTCACTCATTTTAAGCTTTTAAAATAGTGGACAACACCGGCAATCCCAGTGCACTTTGGAAATTTCCCAATTTTCTAAGACTTGTGAAACTTACTAAAATAGTGCACCTGGTAGAGACACATTGACCCATTCTTCCTGTTATGCCATTTCTTTCTGACTCCTGTTTCATTTCCAGTTCGTAGGTACCCATCTCTTTTTCTGTGAAGACTGTCACTTCTCACTTGCCCACACCCACCTCACCTGTACAGGAATGAGCTGCCACTTTCCTTCAAGTTGCCTGAGCAATAAAATCAGGTTGAACTGTGTGGTTTTATCAAAACTAACCCAGTTTAAGAGAACCTTTTTCTCAAACACTGGCCCTTTCCTCCCTTTGCACCACTTTGCTGTTTACTTTGCTGGTGCCAGCACTGGGCTACAGTGTGAAGTAAAAATAACCTAGTTGTTTCATGGTGGTAAATGATCTAATTAGGCAGGTACACATATAGGCATCTTGCAGTGACTGGGCAGTAAGTGTACCCTAGGTTACTTAGGGTTGCTGATCTAATATATAATTTTCAATGATTTCTTTCCATACACACATCAAGTGACAGGCGAATACTTCAGTTCTAGGGAGTGATATGTCGTAGTGGAGGCACTTACACACTTGTGCACGAGATGGCTAATGATGTAGTATGATACCGTTCTTTGGTTGTCTGAGAGAATATATATTCCCATTCCCTTCCAAATACAGAACAAAATTATCTTTAAATATTCCACTTACTCTTTTTACTTCCCTCTACAGCCTATATATCTTAACTTGTAACTTATTCTTGTTTCCATTTACTTCTACCTTATACTGTGCATTGACAAAACAAGAGTAGATCCTCGAACACTTCCCAAATGTGATTAACGATTCTCATCTTATGTTTATGATCCTAATTAACTATGCCAAGAACTGCTTTAGGCTTTTAAGAACTGGCTCATGTTTTTCCTTTAATGATTTCATGCCATGTTCTGCTTATATAAGGCAAGTGTAACCAAATCATAAAAATCATAGAAGCGTCTTCCTCTGCCAGACTGAGCTTCTATTTTAAGTTAATCTCCCCTGCACATGAGTCTTTTGTATTAAAAAGTTAGTCCTTGCTTTTAGAATCTCTTCTGGAGTTCTGAATTAGATACCCACCAAATACAAGTTGACGTCACACAAGATAATCTTTTCTTCTGACTTAAATATTATCAGATTAGTGTCCAAGGCAGCACCTTAAAAAGATTTGGGAGTCTGAAAAAGACAGTAGCTAATCTTTCGGGGTTTTGCGGCTCTGCCCTCGGGCGAGCGGGGAAGGTGCAGAGGCTGCAGGTCCTTCCTGGCCGTGGGAACCAGCACCGTCCCTGCTGCAGTGCCCTCCCACCCACTCTCTGAACCACCTGCGCAGACCAAGCTGCCATCGCACAGGCTCTTGATCGCTCTTAAGACCCGACTCCTGGCCTTTCAGGAGCACTGATCAGGTTCAGTCAGTGGTATGCATGCTAGCACCCCGTAGAGGAAGAAAGAGGATTTTTGAAATGTGATTTAATATGACGAACTGAGACAGAGAAAGATGCAGGGATTGAGGCTAGCAAGGCAGCCAACATGTTTCAGAGAAGATCAGCAGGACTCAGAAGCATGCATGAGCATGAGGTCTTGAGCACTCAAGGTTCTAGCATGTAAAACCAAACAGGAAAGACTACGAGTATTTCCACTCCACTTTATTTTCTCTCCTTTGAGCCACTTTTCTTAATAGCTTTTCCATCAACCAGATGGAACACAGGACAAGCTGAACAAAAGACATGGCTTGTGAAATACTGTTTTTCTGCCTGTCAGAGTGAAATGTCACTTATAACAAAATAGTTCTTTGCACTTTGAAGAGGTAATACACTGGAGGGTGACTATTTCCATTTCAATTGACAGTGTTACTAAAGCGAGCAGTGCAATAAAACCCAACATTAAACTTTGAAGAACTTGAGAGAACTTTGGGAGAAATCACTTCAGAACAGGAAACTCTAGTCTATGCACTGACTGCCATGTAAATGGCTGGTAATAATCCAACTATAAGGCTGTTACCCTCCTTCTCCCTTCCCCACTTCTCCTAGTGCTGCAATTTATAGAAACAAAAACAGGAAATCTCAGAGTGATGCTTTTCCAACCATAGAGCAATTCTGGCTAAATGTTCTCTGCAGTGTTCTCTGCATAATGTTCTTCTTTCTTACTCTGTTTGCACATGCCAGCAGGAAGAGATGGCTGCTACAAGCCTGGCACGTGCATGGTAGCTTCAGCCGATCGGTAAGGCTGATGTGAAAAGCAAGGACCCAGCGGCATGGCTATAACCAGGGCCCGGGAGGTTCCTGCAGCCCAGGCTGACACCCGAGTGACTGCAGCACCACCTCTGCGCGTTGGACACGCTGCCTAGGCTGCAGCTAGCCTCTTGCGACTGCTTCTGTCAAGATTGCTGCCCGCCTGTATCCTGAGGTTGCTTCTCGTTACTACGATTCCTAAAGGAGAAAGGCATATAGCACAAAAACACTTCTGCAGGGATTTCCATCAGATCTGTGGCGCATTTGTGGGAAAACTACACCTTTAGGAACTGGAAATCCATTATACCAAAAGTATACTACTATATCAACATTCAGCAGTCCTTTCTGTTGGTAAGCAATACAAAAGACTTTGGAAGAAAATGAAGAAATCTTTTTAAATAACTATTTATTTATTTTAAAGTGAACTAATAGTGGCTAAGTCACTGGTCAAAAATGAACAACCTAAGCCTAAGAAGATACGATATCTGGTCACACACAAGTCCAAACAACAGAAATCCGTAACTACCTGTTATAGATACTACCTGTTATAGATAACTACCTGTTATAGAGGGTATAAAAACTCAGGAAAGTTTACATGCAGAAAGGCCGAAGAAATTCAAATAAAAGTCCTGCTAATTCAAGTGAAGATTGAATT
>NW_010587153.1:208231-228546 GCF_000705375.1 Tinamus guttatus | reverse complement strand
CCCTGCGCAGCGCTGCTGGGTAACTGCAGCCTCCAGCGCGGCGGCTGCGCGGGGGCAGCTTCCTCGCAAAGTTTTCTCTGAGCGCTGCCAACGGGAATCTTAACCCCTTCCAGGGATGTTTTCTTCTCGGGTTGCCCCTTGCAAAAGGGCTTTTTTACAGGGTTTTCACTATTAAGTGGAGACACTTTTTGGATGTATGAACGAATTCACCAGCTTGTTTCCCACTGGGGCTGGAGCTGTGTTCAGAGACCGACATCCAGGTGTTCCTGGACTGGCCAGGCTGTGGGTCATCAGCTCAGAGACCACATATCGCTTAGGCCCACCAGGCCCCCTTTTTGTTAATGAATTAAACTAAAATTCAGTGTTGTCTGTTTTCACTTTGGTCGTTTTTCCCTTCAGTCCCTGTTGATCTAACTTAGCACTCACATCTTAGCACACACGTCCAAGGCCTCGGAAGGACACGCATCTTCCCCCATGCACAGCATGTGCTGGGGATGCAGATTGTCCAGTGCTGGGGAGAGGAGGATTCTCTGCAGAGCCGCGTTCCCGAGCGGCCTGGCTGGAGCACGTGGCCGGTGCTCCATAGCATCTCCCTGGACTGGCACAAGAACAGCAGTTTTTCTTCACTGCTTGGTGTCAAGGATGGGGAGAGAAAGCGAACTACCTGAATGGTCTAGGAGGATCTAATGGGCAGGATTTATTAGTTTTAATATTAAAATACTAAAACCTATCCTGATCATAAACTCAGTGGCTTCAAGTCACTGGAGGAAGAGATGTGAATTCTTAAAAAATGTGATTTTGTAGTTTAGAAAGCCTGAGTAAGTAGTAATATTAAAATCATCATTCAAAGCAATCCCATCTCCAGCATACAAACCTTTTCTCACGTAAAGACAAATCCTACTCTCTCACTGCCTGCATGCCAAACCCGACAGAGGAATGAGGCTGCTGAGAGCCTCCCACGATGCCAAGGGTTTGCACCTCTCCTCCGGGTCATCCCTGCGCCTGGCCTGCCGTGCACAACTTCCAGGGCTCGAGTGGAATTTGGTGGTAGGGAAGGTCTTGAACAGGACCTTGCGCTGGAGAGAATATCGCACTTATTTTAAGGTGCTTTGGCTCCAAACTCAGGAAACCATCCAGCCATCTATTTAACACTCTACCTGCACAAAAAATCTGCATTAGGTTAGGCAAGTACGTAAACTGAAGCTGTTTCCATATCGCAAGTCTAAGAATGGCCTGTAAGCTTGCATTTAAATTGGGTCCTAATGGAGGTAAGGAGAGTTTTTACACAGCCTGCCTGAAACACAACACACCAGCTGACAAATCAGTGCAACTACCACGGACAGACAAGCCCCACATTCTCCTGATTTCTCCCAGACTTAACTGCTGTCCTGAATACAAAACCTTTCCCTTTCAGAATTGTTAAATCTCAGCTCTGCCACACAGTAGTTACCCTCAAATAGGTTAAAGGCAAAGCACAATATACACAAACTCTATGAACAGTGTGTCGCTCTCTATAGGCACTTTGAACAAAAAAAATGTAAATGAACTGGAGCATAATCTGTTCAGAATTTGAAAAATTACCAGTCTTTCTTTGCATGAAGAAATATCTTTCTTTGCAAGAAACAAAAGCAGGCGTAAGTAATTACAGTGATAAGCTAAAAATTGTTCGATTCTAAAAACAGAGTGTCAAAGCAAGGGAAAAAAAATCCCAGTGAGAGCTGAAAACAAGGTCTCCTAATCCTCCACCGAAGGGTTGTAAACGTGCAAGCTCAATGGCTCAGCACCCCTTTCGAGTAAATAGAGGTTTAAAGCGTCCTTTCTGCAGCGTGGCTGCATTCCTCGCAGCGTGACCCCGGCGTGCCATTCCTGCCGGCGGCTCTGCCGCGGCGCCGCTGACCTTTCCCCAGCGCCCGCGCGGGCACCTCCGGCCGCGCCGCCGCCAGCCGGCTTTCCCCGGGGCCCTGCCTGCCGGCAGCACCTAGCAGACCTATCCTGCCCCCATTCCCTCTCCAAGCACAGTGAATTCGCTCTCGGTTGCACCAGCTGGTTTTACGTTTTGCAGAGATCTCTGCTGCGCGCACGCTGACGTCCGCAAGCAGAATCCCAGCTCCCAAAGCTCCCCTATGCACAGGGGCCAAGAGAGGAATTACAGGCGAAAACGCAAAGTCTTACGCAAGACTGGCACAAGCAGCAACTTTCAAGGTCTTATCTTAAAGTATGTTGCTAAACAGAAAAATTAACACAGTCCATCCCCCAGTGCCTGGAATACAGAAAGAAATGAAGACAGGGCAGAAAACAGTGAAGTTTTCATGGAAATCTTCAGAAAACTTCAGCTCTGTAAAACCTGTTATATTGTTTTACTAGATGAAAAAGAATCTATTGCCATGTTTATATAAACATGATTTAAGAAAGCTATGCACACTTTTTAAAAAGAGATATTTTCACTCAAATTGACCCATATTCCTAAAGGTTTCACAATATGTTGAACCAATATGCGCTACAGTGTGTTTTAATGAAATACAGAAAAGAGAAAAATCATTCCCTGCAGTGTTTGCAGCAAACATACCGAAGCATTGATCTAGATATGAGAAGTCAAGAATGAAAATTATTAGGGACCAAGCATAAGCAGAAATGAAACTAATTAGTCCATAGAGTCTTTTTTCAAACTGAGTGAACACAAAGGAAAGCAGAGGTACAAGTACTGAAAAGGAACTTGGATTATTAAAAGTGAAAGGATAACAGTTTAAAGAGGCTATTCCCATGACATCTAAAATGCTTTGCAGAGATAAAGAGTTTTTCCTCTCTCTGTCTGTATATACATAGACAGAAACTCTTTATCTATATGTACAAGGTAAACTTATATATATTTTTATATATACATATAAAATCTAAGTAACAATTGAAGTGGTTCTTAAGATAGCAGATTGTCAGCTCCAGATAGCTAAATTTCAAAACCCAGTGCACACACCTGCTAAAATCTGTTGAAAATAATACATTCCACCTACTCCAGGATACTGATTTATTATTTGTCTCTCTAGCATTTACAAAAAAAGGCAGCATTGCTTCAGCCGTGTGTTGAATAGTTCTATGAAATCCATAATGCAAATTGCCATCAAGCAGGAGTGCAGCATGACAGCCTTTTCTATAGCATTGTTTTTCGATCACTGTAACTTGAAAGCCTGCGCGCTGTGCGTGTCAAGGACCCGCTAATGACAGAGATTAGCTCTTTAAAGAAGAGCTGGCAGCAAAATTTTAGTAAAAATGATTAAGCGATTAACCTGGTCACAACAGAACTGATGCTACTTGTATTATTATCTGCACAACAGAGAGTGGAAACATAAGTAACAGCTCTGTATTATTATTATTTTTTTAGTATAAGCATATAAGCATGGCTCAAATGGCAATATGTAACTGAGGAGGACACTGACGGATTGATTCAATACTCAGCTCAGACCTAGGCAGACCAGCTCTATCGAGCTCTTCGGCCCTTCCTGGGGGACACGGGCTCCAAAAGGACATGGTGCCACGGGCGGGCGTCAAAGACACAACCGGGGCCCTGGCAAGGCGACCACATCGCGTCTCCCCCGGGGAGCGTGCTGGGATGAAAGGGCTGCCCCTCTTCCTCTTCTTCCTCCCCGAGTTCCCCAAAGCTCCCGAGATCCCACTCGCCAAGTATGGGATGCATGGGAATATTTGTGCTGTGCTGTTTGGGCATTTTTAAAAATCTAGATAGAACGACATGAAAGTGCTTCTTAAGAAGAAAATACAACTGTGAAACTGAAGAAGCACCGTAAGTAGGGAGATGATAAATAGGCTCCTAATTTCTTACCTTTGATGGTATTCAGTACTATTTTAAATATTCTCAAAAGAATCACAAACATACAGAAGGTCATATATAAAATCCCTGATGAAGCAATTTAATGCTAAATTAAAGCTGAAACTAGGTAAGCCCAGCGCTTGGGATCTTGGGTATTTTTAAGGACTAGAATAGAATCGGCGCTACCCAAGAACACAGTGCGTTCTTCACATTTGTAAATATTTATTTCCTAAATTAAATTCCGAGTAGGTTTAGCTGGTTCTTACAGCTTTGCAGGAAACAATTTAATTTCCAAACCAATTGTATATTGATAGCTGGCAACAATGGTTTTACTTTATAAAAAGAGAATGGAAAAATAGTGTGCATTTCTGAAATGCTGCCAGAAAATTTCCTTTGAGAACACGTTCAGTGAAAAGTATACAAACAGGCATTAAACACAAATGTAATTTAATAAACATCCACTCAGCTATATGGTGTGATAAATAGGTAATAAGAATGTAACACAGGCATTTAGCTCGCAGCTTCCAAAGAAGCTGGAAGCTAAAACAATAATACTTTCATTAGCCTCTCCTGCCTGGCATCAAGAGCCAATTTCCACCTATTAATATGGATTTCTATTACCTGCCTTGTGAATACTGTTAACCCATTTATCAAGTAAGAAGCTGTAGTTCTGTCACTTATTACAAGCAGAAGGGGAGCAGAAGGATTGCTAAACCGTGTAACGTTAGAGCATCAGATTAAATCATTTGACCTAGAAGATAAAAACATTCCACTTACACTTAAAATGAAAAAACAAAACAAAATAACCTTATCACATTACAGCTAATAAGACCTCTTGCAGGATCAAATCTTTCCTTGCTGCGTCAGAAGTGAAAAAAAAATCCCTGTCTTCAGACTGACTGCGAACTCGGTGCATGTGTAATTGAACATGCCTCATTGGGTCTCTCGCTATGTCAATAGTGGGCAGGAGGAGGGTGATTTAAGTTAAACGACTCAAGTCTCACTGGCTGTTCGCCCCTTTCTGTGTCCTCCAAGCAAAGCATCATTTAACAACCCAGCCTCGGCCACGCGTGAGCAGCGCGGAATTCAGTTTATTACCGAGACCGCGGAATTCAGTTTATTACCGAGACCGCGGCGGTGCCCAAGGCGGGCGCTGCCTGGGGACGGGCCCCGAGCTGCTCCGCGTTGGAACGGGGAGCTGCTCCGCATTCAAACGGGGAGCCGCTCCGCATTGAAACTGGGAGCGGAGCCCACGGAGCGGAGAGCGCTCCCGTGCCTGCTGACCGTGGCGCGAGCCACGATGGATGGAGGCACCGTGGCTGCCGCAGGGGTGATGGGCACACATCCATTCATCACATTTGTTGCTAAACACACTACATTCCCATCTCCCCACAATGCAGATTTCTCCCCCCTTTTTTTTTCTCTCTCTTGTTTTCCAGATGGGTTCTCAGCAGTAGCCACATCCAAAGGATAACAGATACATCTGGGAATTCAGGCACAGCTCCTCAGTGGCCTCCCTGCTCCACCCTTCACCTTCCTGCCAGGGTACTAACACCACAAAGATCACGCTGTTCACACTGGATCAGATCAGGAAAGTTTGACGTGCTCCTGGGATAAAGAACCTATTCCCTGTCATGTCTGCTTCCATGCCCATGATAAAAGCTCCACTATATCCCCCTCATCCGCCTTCTCCAGAGTGGTGACCTAGAAGTACTTTTATTCTTCCCACTCTACACACCTCAGCTACAGATGCCAAAAATACCCATGATCTCAGTCCACGAGGCGGAGTGAGGATGGGGCAAAGCAGCAGAATGTGAGCAAAGTTTCTAACCTGCTAGTACTTAAATTCTTCTGCTCTCCATTCAATGGAGACATTTAAGATATGTGAATTCTTCAGCTGCGATGTCCCCACTTTCCTTGTCTGATCACCCACTACTGTAAACCAGAAAACTTAATGCACCTGAGTTCAGTAGATGGTTTACCTCACTTACCCGTCTAGTTCTGTTTCAATTTGATTTGTAAAACTATCGGGGACTCCCAGTGTGTTTCTTCTGATAAGCAATCTCTGCACTTTCCATCCCCGACAGCTCCCAAAATGCCCTGTCCCACGCACAACCCAGAGGAGCCCGAGACACACACACTGAGGACAGAGCTTTGCACCCTCTCTTCCCTGAAATCTAGCAGTAATCAGTAAGTTGTAGAGTTACTCAGAAGTCACGGAATAAACAAGGCTGATCATTATGCTCCTTAATTAAATTATTACCATAAATAATGCTCAGAGGGGTCCTACGGGCTGACCAACACTGCGTTCTTTAGGAAGGCCTGGACAGATGCTTTGTAAAACACATTCGGAATTCCTTTCATACTCCTGGGCAGTCATTTTGCCCTTGCCACAAAGCTGCAAGGTTACCCATACCCATTTCTTTCTCACTGGTTCCTTAATCCTCTTCTGTTCCTGTTGTAGCTCAGCACAAGTACACTTCTATAAACCATGTATTCAGGAGTCTCTATCAATATGTATGCAAGGAAGAAATGTATTTCTGCTGAAGAGGAACCAGAATTTGGGGTCAGATGTTTTGTATTTTAGCCAGAACTGATAAGACATATTAGGAATTCATAGGACTTTTATCATTTTCAACAGCAAGAGGATTAGACCCTATGCTGACAAGAGCAAGAACGTCCATTGTTGGAAGAAATATGCACCACACACTGAACGACAGTAAAGCACCTGAAAGATGTAACATACTGTCCGTTAAAACCACTCTAAGGACTTTCAAATTCAGCCCAGGGATGGCTTGCCAAGCCAGGGCTTCATTTGTCTGGCAGAGCCCCAATTACAGCGAGTTCTGTGCTCACGCTCAAACCCGCAGCGGTGCAGAGGGAAGCCGTGTTTTAACCACGGCCTCCAGCGACGGTGGGGATTCAGACTATGGATAAGAAACTAATGCTAAGGCCATAGGACAGAATGAAGCATTAAAAGCCTTTATTTGGGTTGAAAAATTTTATCCAGGAAGCTTACAATCCTCCATGAAAAGACTCAAGTCTCGATATTGAAAAGCAGTGTTTTTATTTCAGGTTCAAGGAACAGTAAAGGTATTGGTGCAATAACAATAGCCTGCCCCTGTCTGAGGAGCCCCAAAGCAAAAAGCCTCTCTCCCTCCTCAAATATTCCAACCACTGCAAACATGTTGCAACCTCCAAGCCTTTTTACACTGAACTTTTAAAATCCTTGACTTTTAACAAGGTCGTGCATCATTTGATTTTAATTACAGATTTTTTTTTATCCTTTAATTTTGACTAAAAATGATGTGATTTACAAAGCAAACAAGCCAGTTAAACAAAGCTAATTAAATTCACCAGAGACAGCCTTGCTTTTCCCCTTGGTGAGTGTTTATTTCAGCTCCCAGTGCTCTGATAGCTCCTGACAGCTTGCTGGGACACGAGGAAGAAGTAGGTCAGGGTAAGCCGGAATCGGCGGCGGAGGATCCCATTAGACGGGCTCGTGGGGTAATGCGGCGATCGAGGAAGTGTGTGATGCAGTGACAGCGCTGGAGACGCGCAGCAAACAGCCCCAGGACACCCTGCAGCAGCAGCAGCACCGCGTTCATCCTGCCGGGGTTGTAACGACCCCGTGGAGAGCCCGGCCGGCCCGCGGTTTCTGCTACGGGAGGTGACGAGCAAGCCCAGCGACACACACGAGGGTGAACAGCAACAGGGCTGGTTCCTCCCAGCCTGCTTTTAAAATAGTGCCCCGGTGATCCCGGTGGAGGTGCCTGCCCCCGCATGGGGAAATACCCGACCGCAGCAGTGGGAAAAGCTGCTGGGTCCTGACGGGGGCCGAGGTGGGAAGGGAGGACAAATTCCCCCTAGCCCAGTGCCACCCGGGGACAGCGCAGGCCACAGCCCAACCGGCCCTGCGAGCCCCAGGCAGGCACTGCCAAAAGAGACAGCAGCAGAGCCAGGGAAGAGAAGCAAAAACGGCCAAATAAAAAGCCATCAATTTATAATGCCATATACTTTAAGTGCCTCCCATTATATTGATTTTTTTTTTTAACAAAAAGTGTTTTTTTATCCTATATGCACATCTAGCTGCATATGCATATCCCATATGCACATTTAGTGCAACTCTCCCTCCGGAAGAAAAAGGATCGGAGCCGCTTCCCAAGTGTCTGGGCAGTAAGGGCAGAAAAGGCAGCCCATGAGCAGTACAGCGTAATACGTAGTGGGCAGTGAGCGGAGCAGCAGAGCTCTAACTCTGCCGTTCCCATGACCGCTGCTCGCGCTGTTACAAGCTCAAAGTGGATGCGGCGGCAGCCGACAGCGCCGTCCGAACACCAAACATTTCAATTACGAGTCAAGGCTCTGCCTTGCGCAGAGCGCCACAGATATTCCCCTCAACTCAAAGCTGCGCAGCTTACATTAAAAAGGGGAGCGAGAGCCTGCGCTATCTTAGAAAATAGGTAAGCTTGACAGGAACAATCTAAATTGCCATGGGCATAAACAAACACAAATGGAGAAGGTTGTTTTATTTTGTTCGGAGCTCAATGTGTTCACTCGCCTTCAAGAAGTCTCCAGCAACCACTTCACTTTAAGTGCACGAGCTCCTCAGTGCTCAGAATTGCTGAAGTCGGTACTGATAAAAGGGCCTGCACTATTTCAGGAGTTTGGTTTTTGTCACCCTGGTTTATTCCGCGCCGGCGCGCGGCGCTCGGCACCCTCCTGCTCCGTGCGTCTGCTCGCGGGCTCTCTGCGACACGATTCCTCTCCCGCGCTGGCAGCGCTTCCTGCCCTTCGGGGGGTCACGCACTGACGCGGCCACTTGTATCCACCCATTTTATGGCACGACCCATCCCTTTCCTGCAATTTTTACCTAAGCAGACAGCCCTGCTGCGTCCGCTGCGTTTTTGTCCAAGTGAGGTCTGCTCGCCCAACCCTGAGCGCCTCTCTGCAATCCCTACCCCAGTGAATGGCCAAACCCAGTCACAATGTAAAGAAAACATGCATTGAGATAACAAACATTAAAAATAAAAGACGACGACGACGAGAAGGATCAGAGCACCATTGAAATCCTGCAAGGATGGAAGGAAGCTTTTAACAGCACTAAAATATAAAATTGATTTGTACACATATTTGATAAAAATCAATACAATTAGCAAGTAACTGAATACTAGAAAGGGAAATTGATTGCTCGAGGGCCCCGAGGACTCAGGGCAATCAGTCCATTCTTCTAGCTCCTCCACTCTTAATAAAAATTTACTTTTTCATAATCCTGCCTGAACTCTTTGGCCATTAATAATGCTGCTAAATAGCTTTTCTTTTAGCACTATTATTGCAGACCTGCTTGAATTACATTTAGAGGCAGCCTAGAGTGGCCATGTGCTGGCCATTTTGCTATCTGCAGTGCAAACCTCTGAGCAACAGCATAAAAGAACACCGGCTAATGAACGGGAGCACAGGAACACTTGAGAAGAGCTTATAAAATTAAGTACCAAAGTTTAAATAAACGGATTACCATAGAATTGATTTGCTACATCAATTCGGACGGCTTTTGCTGATACATCATTCCTTTCTCAAAGGAGAGGAGCCACCGTTTCGAAACAACTAATTAAACGTTTTGAACCGTGGCCTTACAGCGAGAGCTCCCTGCCTTCCTGCCCCGCCGCGCGACTCCGCACCGCCGCGCACAGGGTGTTACTGCACCTGGAACGGGAGATGGAGGCAGAGCCAAATCTAGACTAAATGAAGTGGCTTCTTCAGCTGCCATCCCCGGGCAGGCTCCAGCTCCAGGCAAGGGCAATCTGGTGTTTCGGAGTCGCGTGGGCTGGCAGGGCCGTGCAGGGGCTGCTCAGCAGGGCAGGCTCTGCTGCCCCGCGAGGCTCTCCCGGACTCCCCATGCACGTGAGTCGAGAGCCGCTCGCACAAAGCTGCACGGGAGGCTCCTCCTCCACAGCTCAGATGCCTCCTCAGATAAGGACTTTCTCAGATGTTGAGCTTTTTGTCCACTGACTCATCTTGATAGGAAGCTCTCTCAAACCAAAAGCTCTCTCTGGGCCCTCAGCAGCCGCCCTAGAGCCTTGCAGCTCAGGGTGACCCAGCCTCTGCTGCTAACCCAGGGCCTGATTCAGCACTAGCGTTAGCACATGCTTAGCCTGAGCTCTATGGATAGCCCTGGCCAAGTCTCAGCTGAGCGAAGGATTCTTCTGTCATGGTTTGACCACTTGCACATTTGAAATTCAAGAATCTCCTTTATGCACATTCTAGGTCATCTCCAGAGGAACAGCTCCAGGAGTCATTGGGTTGAATAAAACCACTTGTGCACCTCATCACAGCAGAAAATCTTTTACTTTTCAGGAGTCTCTACATATGCGTATGCCTCCAACGGTATAGTTGGACCAGCGATTGCACTGAGCTACTGTACCAGCCTAAGAAAAGGTCTATGGCTGCTCTGAAACTCCACCAGGAATCTGCGGTGGTACAGAGGTGAAGTCAGCAAAATGCCTCTGTAAATGTCACAGGTGCCACTGCAGTCATCTGCTCAGGTGACTCACTAAATTCTATACAGTTTCCTTACTCAAAAGCCTCCCTCCCTGCTTCTTCTTACAAAGAAGAGACCTTAGCCCGGACAAAGAAATGGAAACCAGAAATCACATGGTTCTGGAATTGGCCTTCTTTGCAACCACAAGTGAATTACTTTAATCTCTCTGCCTTAGTTTCCCCGCCTTCATTAGTAAAATAGAGACAGTGAAATTTATTTCACCTAACTCATACATCTTCTATGAGATGAAACGCTTGTTCAGTGTAAAGTACTTGGGAGATGAAAGGCATCAAGTAAATATTATTTATAGTCACCACACCCACCAACAGGATCTCCAGGATAGGCTGTGGGTCTGTGTTTAAGAGTCTTTGTGTAGCTCAGGAACTACACTTTCCTGCAC
The DNA here is from genome assembly GCF_000705375.1 of Tinamus guttatus. Next base: position 217,794 of record NW_010587153.1, on the reverse strand, counting down.
TAGCCAAATTAATGCTAATGAAGAATTCCCATGTTAATCAGTCTTCCAGCCTTCAGGAGATCGGGAGAAGGATGACAGTCCCATTTCAAAAGACAGCACAGTGTCGCAGCAGGAACTGCACCAAACTGAGGGAAGGCCATTTACAACATGGTCATGGAGGAAACTCTGAGAGTTCATCCATGTACATTCATCTTAGCACATACACACTTGTAAATCAGCTCCTATTCAGTAACGAAGTGCAGTGACTCATTTTTGTCTACATGTGAAAAAGGCTCTCAAAGAGAACCAAATAATCTTTTTCTTTCCTTTCTGCCTTTATGTACACTGAATTACATCCCCTTCCTTTGGAGGAGCCACAATGCTTCAGAGCCAGCTGTAAAACAGGACACGACCGTCTCTTTAGGTTCACAGAATCTAAGGCCAGCGTTAGACCCCAAATTTCTGCTAAGGAGATTTAAGAAGATGTTTCATTAGCAGTTCCCTTGTTTTTGGAGCCAGCTGCATGGCGCATGGGGGCACACGCAGGCCCCATGCACGGCCCCATAGTGCCCACGTAGGGCTGGCATCTGCTCCGGACACTTCTGCTGCTCCAAGTGGGTCGCGGGCCACATTATTCGCTCCCTGTTTTAAGCAAGTTTTGCATCTCAGCTTTGCTCATGAACCCATAGCCATCCTGGGGGCAGGATGGTGGGTGGAAGCTGCCTTCCCTGTATCTGCACTTATGGAGCCGGGACAGCCGTGCCGACAAACCTTGACTTTTGGCCCAGCGCGCGCCGGCTCGACGCCAGCCAGGCCGTACTGCAGCCACGCGCCGGGAAGCTGCTGGCTGCTGCGTGCTTTGGTCGGCTGCTCTGGAGCTGGGCGATCCAAGCACGGAGCCTGCCCAGAGAAAAAGCCTCCTAAAAATAAAGCAAACCCAGAAGAGGCCAAGTCCTACAGCAAAGCAATGACAACACAAGTAGGAAAGCAAGAGCGCAAAAAGCAAACAAGAGGTACAAACCTAAAGAAATACCACGGAGATACAGAACTGTGCCTGGGAATGCCTTGGGATGCAGGGGGAGTTTGTGTATGACAAGCAACGTGCTTGAAATTATGAAATATTAGACACAGAGCGCTCACTCTGTGGTTCACCATCGCTGCCATTCTTAGATATAATGTTAAAGTTAAGGGCTTACATAAGGCTCCCCGTAATTAATTCACACCTTAGCTTCGTAAAGTAACAACATCCCAAATCAGGTCCATGCAGGATGGAGTGTGGGGGGTATCCCGTGCTGAAGCACCCCATGCTGCGTCCTGCTGTAGCTCACAACATTTCCATGCCCCTTCCTTAGGGTGTCTCCAGACTCCACGCAGCACATGGGAGCTTCAGAAACTATTCACAGCGGCTACCTGGGATTTCAAACCATCTCCCTGGAGCTCCGTACCTGGCCAGGTATTTGGGGAGGAGGGTGAGGGGAGAGAAGAGCTATCAAGAGAGAGAGAAAAAAGTTTGTAGAAAACGTGTATAGACAGAAGGAACTTAAGGAAATGAAGGTTAACACTGCCTAAGCCAAGCTTTACCCAGGTATAAACCACATATGTTAAAGCGACAGAGAAGGAAGGCAGGATGCAGTAAATGGTTCAGCCTGCGACACGCAAGATTTTCATAATTTATAAGCAACAGAAGACATGCACTTCTCCTTCAAACCGCTGAGAGCCCCCTCAGCAGCCAATTAATGGCGCTGTGTACAGCGAACACACTCACACTAATTGACTGGTCCAGTAGCCACGGCTGCCCCCAAGCCTTTCTGGAAGACGCGTTTCTGCAGCAGCGCCGCGCGGAAATGCTTCACGTTTATTAACTTGTTTGCTTCTGATTGCTGGATTGGTTCCCCATTCCCAAGGCGCTTAAGATTTATTCTTTTAGTTTAACACTACAAAGTAATCAAATCGCTCCATTACAGCTGACAGACTTCGGGAGCCCTGGAGGGGAGGGGGGAGAGGCAGCAGGAAAGAAGTCCACGTTTTCCTCCCGCATGTTTCACGCTTGCCTTCAGCTTGAGATTCTCCACATCTCTATATCTCCAACTCGAAAACATACTGAACTTCTAACTGACATGAGAAGTTATTTGAGGATGCAGGACTTTCACTTGAAATTAAGGCTGATCTACCTTCTGGGATCAGGGACCAAGATTCACTTCTGATGAAGCCCGAAAAGCTCTCACACGCTCTCTTTCTGCTTCCAGTCAAACACGAGTGCTGCTGCAATCAAGAAAACCTCCTTCCGACACGCTGTAAAGTTCAAACCAACCAACCCATGAATAAGAACAGGGCATGAGACAGAGGATTTCACACAGCCCTCTGTGCCCTTCCATCCATCCAATAGGTCTGACCAGGAAGAAAAAGGAGATGCCTCAGAGAGTTGGGAATAGCACAGAAATCCTTTGCTTGGATTTTGACAGTGACCCCTCAGTCCAGCTGATGCAATGAAACACTACAAAACGCTCAGCACATAACTCTTGGTGTGGACAACAAAAATACATTTTTTCTTAATTTACGGAAAATCCAACAACTTTGTCCTGTGTTACCAAAGCAAAATTTAGCAAACAAATAGTGCTTGCATGGCCCTGTACATTCAAAAATAATTTGAACAACCCACCCCTTAAGTATGAAAAGGACCCTTCATTAGAAAAAAAAAAAAAAAAAAAAAAAAGCAATGTATTTCAATGCGTTTTATTTTAGACTGTATCTACACTGTCAGGCTAAAGCTTAAGGATATTCCAACAAGCTTTTGAGTAGAGAAAAACAGCAAAACAAATCTTCACACAGCCTGTGATCAAATAATCTTACAGGATATGGACTTACTGCACCAGCAATGTCAGGCAGTTCAGTGCAGTGGCATCAAAACTAGATATTTACTGCTTGATAGTGAGTAACCCTTTGAAAAGGGAGGAACAAAAATTCCTTTTTAATGAGTCACCATTTGGCAGCCAGAGATCAAAACCTTTTGCCTGAATTTCTGACTGCAGTATTGTATATACTTGGTTTCTTTTTCTTTTTCCTTCACTCTTTTCTTCATGATTTTGTTTAAACCAACACAGTTAATTAAGAAAATAAGTAAGTTAAAAGAACAGGAAAAGTGAAGTCTTTAAAAGAACCTGATAATGAGCACAATCTGCTGTGTTAGTGAAATCCTGAATTCACAAATGATTGCTTTTATAAATTTGAAATTGTGAAAAGCCCCAAAAGATTAAAAGTAACTAGCCAGAACAAAAGAAATCATACTGAGCATCCATTCTGATTACCTTGTCAGGTCAGTGTTTGCTAATTATTCTTAAACTAATGCAAGTGTATCTTGTGTCTGAGTGAACTGCATAGAACAAATGTCCTTGTACAAGATTCCTTTGTTTACTTTTGCCCAAAACTTGACCAATGAATATCTGTGACAGAGAATGAAACATGCCTGAAAGTAGGTGCTGTTTCTCTCTTTAAAAATCTTCTATTTCATCCTACTTCAAATTCTAGAGTTTTAGCAAAAAGGAAGATACTATGATCTAATGTCCAAGAAAAAAAATGCTTTAGATAAGAGCATTACAGCCAAAACATAGAAATGAAACTGTCATTCATATTTAGGGCCTTAGAATAAGATACAGCTGGCTTCATTAGGAATATAATTTCCGACCATATGACAAGACTCCAAAGACCTCAGTTAGTAATAAGCACTTTTGCTTTACAAACTATTTAACTAGTTAACCTTCACACCAAACATCCTTACTGTAAAGCACCATTACTCCTGTTTTATGATGCATAAGAAAGAAGCTGGGAACTATTTACTCCAAAAATCGCCTCCACCTCTGGAGGCCTGGGGAGCTGCAGCTCTTCAGATCCCATGAAAAAAAACCTGACAGTTTGGAATTAGAGCAGGCAATATTCAGGCCTGGCTCCTGCCTTAGGAAACGTAAAATTGTTACATGAAAATTCACTTCCACTCGATATCAGAACGGGGCCCTACAGCTTGCTTCATGCCAGCTCTCCAACAGCCACAACACGTAACTCCCCATCAGCAGTCTCCTACCTTGCTGTCAATCCATTGAACCACCCCGTCCCTTGCAGCATTTGATCTTTGTTTATATTCAGTTTACTTCTAGGTTAGAAGTTAGTAGGGTAAATAATTACAATAACTGGTAGCAGTTCAGGAATTCAGAGAAATAACATGATCCACCTACTGTAAAGAGAATCAATCACCCATCTCTTTCCATTAGTCTTTTTGGCAATCCCGTGTCACTGTTGTCACAAGTCCAGATAACGATGCCACATTAATTCACCTTCAGAGAAAGAGGCTACAAGATGCGACTCTGTAACCGTGTCCTGTCTGACCTTGGGGAATCTTTGGGGAAGGCTTCCCATCAGCTGCAGTTACAGCTTTTACTGATAGAGGACTACTGACTCGGATCCACGCTGTGTAATTTGAATGCATGACCCAAAAACAAACAACTGATCTTTTGTTTCCACTAGAAATAAAACACCAACACATAGCCAACAGTTTTGCAGACCCAGCCCTATGTGAGAAATTACATTTTCAAAGTAATTTCAAAAAGCCTGAGCAGAGGCGATGGGCCAGAGTGGAACGAGGAGAGCTACCCGATCATGTAACAGCAACTCTTTTAATTACATTAACCAAAACTGGAGGGAGGCTGCATTTCCCAATCAAAACCCTCCCAGTTCAAATGAGAAAAATCTTCATTGTAAATACTACAAAGTACAGAATTCAAGAAGAAGAAACTAGTAATCTGATTCATCATGAAACCAGGCTCCCTTCCTTCAATACTATAAACTATTCTCTGTGCAAAGCGAAATACTGTATTTCTGATGTCAGCATGAGCAGACAGAAGAGGACATATGGCCTTTTGTATTGCTCCCAAGATGCCGTATGTTAAAAAGAAAAAAAAAATCAGAAATCCTTATCCAGGCTGGAAGACGCCCAAGCCCTTTTAAAAGCTTGTTTATTGCAATTTGGAAGACCTTAAAAATAAAAACAGAACAACAAACTACTCATAGACACCTAATCCTAGCCCCAGATGGTAGATAGGTATCAAGCAGGAGCCATGCATTTTTGGGAGGAAATTTTTGCTGAAATGATCCTTTGAGTACTTGTCTGTAACAAGGTATCACTCCTACTACTGCGGCTACAACTAACAAGTTAACAGCACTATTTACACTAGTACTCTTGTATCATTAGAAACAACAAGATTATGTACTTTAATTCTAATGCCAGCATAATTATTTTAACACCAAGGGTGTCAGATCTGACTCTATACCCTCTAAATTAATTTCAGAGTAGTGGCTAAATAAAATGACATACTTCTTTGTGCTTTTGTTATAACACGCTCATGTGCAGCAAACTGTGAAGAAAATGTAGTAATTAGAGGTTAAATTAATCCCTGGCAGCCAGGCAGCTTAGCGAGGCCGAGCCCTCTTCAGAGGGCCCCGCATGGCGCTCGCGGCCCCGCGGAGCCGGTGCGGGGCGGCCCGGCTGCCGAGGCGACGCCACGGATGTCAACACAAGCTCACAGCTCTGTGTTTCACACCCTCCTGGTTTTAATGCAAGCCATTGATTTTGTTGTCCTCGGCAGTGTGTTCGGAAAGAATAGCTGGGTTTGACTGAACTTCCCAACCTTCTTCAAGTCCTGAAACTTCTACATATTTGTGAAGGAGAAATGGTGCAAATGAAGGGTACAGCCATCAGATTTTGATGGTGTCCACTAAGGATTTCCTTTGTGCTCATGTGGGCCTGACCCACATACACACGGCATGGCAAAAGGAGGCAGCTTTTAAGAGCAAACAACATGACCTGCTACCAGAAGGGCAGTGACCCAAGTCCATCCCCAAAGCACTGGGGGAGCCGCGTGGGGACCGCGCAGCCTCTGTCCTGCTCCACACGCTACCACCCAAGGAGGAAGGTGCGAGGAACCAGCTCCCTCAGGGCAGCGCCGATGCCGCACCACACACCACCCAACGCGGGGAAACACCATGGGCACCAACATGGCCCTGGCGGGCAACGCGCCGAGCCCCCACAGGCAGCTGCCCCAAAGTCACCAGGTGAAAATCCCCCAAAAATGAGAGACAGAGAGAAAAAAAAACCCTACACAAAACCCACATTACAATTAAGGCAAAAGCGAGACACAGGGCTCACTGAGATTGCAGATCTGTGTGGGAGTGTGCGAACAGCGCTGGTATTTCTGTACTACCCAGATCATCAATTATTAACAAATTAGGACATGCCTGATGGGGGCCTTATGTAACACTTCTTTATCGATAACTCTGCCAAGTGCTGCGCAGGGGGCGGGCAGCGGATCCCGGCCAGGCACAACCTGCCGGCTCCTACAGCCGGGCCTCGTTGAGGAACGACGTCCCGGCACGGTGCCCGCTGCCGCGGACCCAGGACCCCCACAACCTATTATGCCCAGGCTCCCGCTGCGCTTAACCCCGGGATCAAGTCGGATCCTCGTCTCCTACGGGATGAGGAAGGCCCCTGCCACCCCCACAGCAAACACCTCTGGTTCGGCCCGGTGCCCAACGGAGCAGAGACTACGGAAAGCGCAGCTGCAGCTCTGCGTGGAGCGTCAGGAAAAACAGGGATTTTCCTCCTGCAGGAAAGGCATTGCTTGGTAACACTTTTTTTTTCCTCATAAAAATCCCCAACTTATTCCCCATGAGGCAGCTTCCCAAGAGGAATAACGACTCTACATTGCTCACGTAAGTTTGCCAGTTATCCCCTCTCCGATAGCATCGTTCTGCTCCGGCTGCCACTCTGAGATGGACCTTCCTTAGGAACAGGGCCAATGGTCCGGTCTGTAGCAAACCATGACGAAAAACATCCCGCAGAGGAAGGGGGTGTAAAGGGAAGCCTTTAAGTGACAACGGTTTCAATTTTCTGTGCAAAGTGCTGGCACTAACAGCAACATGGGAAGAGCAGCATGATGCAAGCACTGGCTCCTTTGCAAAGTTTCCCCTGAGCTGCTGGCAGCTCTGCAAGGGGGCATAAAAAAGTCAAAAGTGTATTATTTGCCACTGCCTATTTTGTAGTTTTTTTTCTTTTTTCTTTAAACAAACAACATTGTGAGTTTTTGCTATTTTAACTTAAAAAGAGCAATACTGCAGTGCACTCCAGAATCCTGCACCCTCAGAAACCACACTAACGCGGGCACTGTTAGATGCCTAAACAGTTTCTCCACATATTTTTAAAGCATTAGCCTTTTTGAGCGCACCCTTGTTATGGGCTAAACAAAACAAAACTCCTTATGACTGCATAACACTATCTGATAGATTTGGCATTTCACAGCCATGTTCGAAAGCTCCCTTGCAAAATTACTGGCAAGGAAGGAAGTTCTGCATAATTTTAGCACTCAACATCTGAAAAAATTAGAGCAGTCCCAACTGTTCTTTGAGATGTATAAAAGAACAGTTGAAAAACTTACAGTTGACTGGTGCTACCTAGGTTACCCGTCAATGGCATTGAAACTGGTATATTATTAAGAGAGGTGTATGACGGGAATTGGTTTATTGTGCTGATCCATAGTAACCAGCTTCTGTTCGTCCATCATTTATCTCTCTCACCAGCGACATATGGGTTTGTCTATTCACACTCTCAGCACTCTATCTGCTCCAACAAACAGTCGGCCTTTTCTGCTTGGATAAGGAGATTTTTTAGTTACATCCATTATGTGCATATCAACATTTATGGCAGGAAGATAATTGCCAAAGAGCTCAGGGGGATAAAAGCTCCCTCTTTATAACACAAACCCCCTTAAAAAAAATCAATATTGATATAAAACAGTCCAGTGCAAAGTCTTGGTGTGTCTTGTTGCCTTCATTTTTTTTTTTCCACATAGCAAGTCAAACTGGAACGTCAGGTAGAAAGCTTTGTAACGAGTTACACTACTGCTCTTCCCAAGGGGGGAAGGGGTGGACGATATTAGCTCTTCCTTACAGCAGTGAGTGGCAAACACGTGCGATGGAGAGAGGAGGGTTCCTTGGAGAAGGGCTAGTATCATTTAAAATGATTTAGCCATCCTGATGTGGAGACCATACCAATTACTAATGAATTGTAACTTACAGTCACCTTCCCCTAAACGCTGGAAACTGCTGACAACTGAACAGGGTAGCGTAGGGGAACCATGAAGACTTGTAGATTTGGCCTTTTTTTCTCTTTTTTGTTTTTTTTCCACATTTAAAAGGCCTCAGACAACCTTCTACTATTCCATCCCCAGGTATAGATAAATCCATTTGTCACAGGTTTTGCATGATTTACTTCACTTTCCCATGGTTACATACTCAGAAAAGTTATTTTAAGGCAACTTTCATCGGAGCAGCAAGTAGCACAGCGCACTTATCGATGAAGCTGCACGGCACGCAGCCTGCGGGACGGCTCAGGGCTTTGCCTTGCTGCTGCCCTGGCCTTTCTGTCACCTCCGCTGCCACCCCGTCCCACAGCCGCATCCGGGCACGTGAGTGACCCGCTCTGCCGGTCTGTCCCCCTGGGACGGGAGATCCTCCGGCCAGGCTCACTAAGCACCGCACCGCCGTGCCCGAATGCCCACGGGATCCATGAGCGCTACCGAGCTGCAGAACAAGCATCGAGGCTGGTAAAAAAATAAAAACAAATAACTGACACCCACACAGATGGATAAAACACTTCTGCCTTGTAAGAAGAAGTCATACAAAATAATAAAGAAATAACTGTTGCCGGTAATTCCCAACCTTCCCAATCAGGTAACAACCATGCTGGCTGTGAAAAAAAAAAATCGAGACGACTTTGCAGCTTCAAGCTACTTAGTTAAAAGGGTCTAAGAGAGAGGGCCTTTCAATATTTGCCTTTCTGATTCCTAAGTAACCTGGAAAAATTAAAAATAAAGCCTAAAGTCCCAAGATGAAGGAAGAAAAGAAAAAAAAAGCATAAAATAAGGAGCTAACCCCGGTCTGAGCTGCTCGACTGTGAGCAGCACGTAGCAGCTCGCGCACTTGGCTCGCCGCGCTTTACCTGCCGCACAGTGCTGGGTATTTGTTTTTTATCCCCGAGCAACAGACTATTTCCTGGTTGAGTTTAAAAACTCGGTGACGCTCCAGCCTCAGCCCACACATGTGTGTCACTGTCAACGTCAGTGGCAGGAAAACATTAGAAGTCGCCCCGCGCGGGCGCTTCCTAACATGGAATTTCCTTGTTCCGCGCTCCCTGCGCCGCCGCCCCCTGCGGCTGGGTATTTGTTTTTTATCCCCGAGCAACAGACTATTTCCTGGTTGAGTTTAAAAACTCGGTGACGCTCCAGCCTCAGCCCACACATGTGTGTCACTGTCAACGTCAGTGGCAGGAAAACATTAGAAGTCGCCCCGCGCGGGCGCTTCCTAACATGGAATTTCCTTGTTCCGCGCTCCCTGCGCCGCCGCCCCCTGCGCTGAGCGCATCTTTCCCAAACGCCTTTTCCCAACGCAGGGATGCACTGGGGGGGAGAGGGAGGCGCCGCGTGACCCGATCCCCCCAAGCGCGGGCTCCGCGCGCTCCCGCGGGCGCGCAGGGCTGCGCTGGC
>NW_010587153.1:197152-207313 GCF_000705375.1 Tinamus guttatus | reverse complement strand
CCCCCGCAACCTCCGCGGCGCCGGCTCGGAGCGGCCGCCGGGCTCCGGCCCCGCCGCCTCTTCGGCTCCTTTCAAACAACTCCTACTTTTCCGGTGCGTATCGATTTCAAATGCTACTTACTGGAATATGCGGCTCCATGCGTGGTGCTTCTACCCGCTGGGAAACCAGCAGCATCTTGGACTGGGGATCAAGCGGCTTTTAGATCCACTTTGGCTGTTCTGGGCGAGCAGGAGCCTCCGAGAGGGTTTGCTCCTTTTAGGTTCCAGACAAGTTCATCCTGGCGTTGCAGTTTGCTAATGATTCACTGTCTGTCTCAATCTGCTCACTACATTTCCATCAACCCACAGCTTCCTCACTTAGAAGGTGGAGTTTGTGGGGTTTAAGTTACTGATAGGCATATCTAAGTGCTGTGTCACTCAAAGAGGAGGAGACACCGGCGCACACACACACACAGACACACACACACACACCCGCACACAGCACCAACCGCTCGGGGCTTAAAGGGGAAGCAGCAGCACTTTCTTGTGCTCTTGGGGAACTGGAAATCTCACAGATCCAAGGATTTCTTTTTCCCTCTGTGCAGGAAGGCGAGGATCATGCAGTCTGCGGGCAGTACCATAACATGCAAAGAGCCTGGCACACACAGAGCTGCCTTTGTGTTGCTTCAGTTTAGTTCAATACAGAAGTAGCGTAGCTCACAAAAATACCAGCAATTAATGGATTTTTTTTTTCCACATCCGAGTGTACAAATGACTGAAAAGACAGCCCAAGGCATGAAGTGCAAAGCCCTGGGTCGATCCTGGTTCTTTCTGCCGTTGCGACGGGCTGTGTGACGCTGCTCGCGCCCACCGAGGGGTTAAGCTCACCTCGCACAGGTGAAGCCAGGTTAGCGAGAAGGAAACAGGAGACTGGATTCGTCTTCTCCCTTTGTGCTATGGGCATGTATTTATGAAGCGAGATACAAACCCAAACAGAGAGCGGCCAAAAAGCCACACACTTCTATAGGACTGTAAATGTGCCCGTACCAACTGGCAATCTCTGACTATTAATTTTGACAGGCCATCAGTGGAAAGCTGAGCCCCACTTGGAGCTCCTGGGCTGCCGCAAGGGCTGGGAGCTGCCAGCTGCAGGCGGTTAGGGCAGCATGCTGGGTCCACAAATAACTGTTGGTATAATCTCATTTCATTACCCCCCTAAATCAATATGATTGTCACGCCTGTGCTGAGATCTTGGAGATTAGAGACCCTGTCCCAATTCCCGACCTAATGGATACATGGAATACACAGCACTGATTCTAATAAAATGTGCAGGTTGTTATCTTTCCTACTCTAAATAGAGTATCCTATGGTAATATTAGTAAATAATGCTGTATAAAATTGACTATAAAATAAAGATATTTGAATAAAACCTGATTTCTGTGGCTAAATAGATACAAGTGGAGCAAGAATCAGGCCAAACTTCCCTGAGTTCACCACATCGCAGTTGTCGCCAGCTTGCATTTAAACACATGTAACCTTGCTGCATTTCCCTGAGGGTTTCGTTGTTTCCCTCAGGAGAATTTTTCCCTTTAGCACATTTGTACTCTGAAACTCGGAGACCAAAACCAGCCTTACACATTTCGTAACAGCCCCATGTTCATAAATATCAGTAATATCAGTGCATAAATGAAGTTCTTTTTCACCTTTGCTTAAACCTCCAGTTTTACACCTGCCTTTGCTGAGCAGTTCTAGTGTTAGGAATAATCAGGTAGACATGCACGCCCTGGATTTGGCGGGCTCCGGGGACAGGCCTCCTGAAGCATGCAGGTGCTTCCAGGGTATCAGCATCTGATGTCTCGGCTTGCCAGGCTGCCCACGTGAGATGGAGATCCCTGCTGAAGGTCCCAAGGCTCAAAAAGAGCACTGGGAATCAGCATGGGATCTGAAATAGCCCCCGTGCTGAGCAGGCTCCTTGGGGACATGTGTCTCTGGATCAGCAGTCAACCCTGCAGGCAGCGTCTGAGGATGGGGCTGCCACCTCCTGCCTGAGCTGTCTGGCTCAAAGCTGGAGTCGGGGAGAGGAGAAGTTGGAACTATAGCTATATAAAATAAATAAATAAAGCGGCGCACTGAACTGTATCCTTTTCCAAACAACCACACAGAGGCAATCCCTGGCCTGGACTCCATAGTTTAAGTGGCATCCTTATAGCTAGCGTTGGACTGTAAAACAGCAATATGATGCTAAGTGCCACCATTATGCTGACCAAGTGAATGGGTCACATACCTAGGGACTGTCCTGAAGAGCTCAGTGAGCAAGAGGGTTGTCATTGCCAAGGGCTAGAGAAAAGACTCGCATCCTTCAGGTTGGCATGAACTAAGCACACTAGGCACTGCGCGTCGAGTAACCGTAACCGTAATGCTAGGGCTGCGGTCCAGGAGAGCCACCGCGAGCCCCGGCTCCCCTCTGGCTGGCCCTGAAGGCAGTGACAGAGAAAGTCCTAGCGGGCAACTGAAAGGAAGCGGCACCTGAGTGGCACGGAGTCACCAAAGGGCTCACAAATATCTCAGTGGCCAGATGGAGGGAAAGCACATGACGCTTGGTACTTCCATGCTTTTGACAGAAGCAAACCATGGAGATCATTACCATGGGTGGTCATTTTGGAGTAAATGGGCTGAAAAGGGATTCAAAACACTCATGGAGGGCAGATTCATCAGTGGCTCTTCCACAGGAAAGCCTGGGTGCAACCAACACAGAGCTGGCAGGAGTACAAAGCACGGCCAGGGTGTCTAGTAGAGGCCCCAGTCGGATACAGATATTGGCTGAGATGAACCTTTGATGTGACCAGTGAGCATTGCATTTCCTCTCCTAAATCAGAGCAGTGACCCACCTAATCCAATACCACCTCGCCTCTGATAACAGGCAGCAGGTGATGCTCCAGAAGATAAGCAGCAACCTTTACTGAACAGCTGCAAGATAAATTTCACTCAGCGCTACAAGTCTGGAGTTCGGAAGTTTCTCCCCAAGCCCGGACAATTGGCACTTGGCGGATGCTCAGAGCCTCCAGGACTCCTACCCCGTGTCTTTCATTCACACGGTACTTCAATGTACTGGTGATGAGATTTCTAATGCATATAAATTTTAAGTCCATTTCTGAAACCCATTATACCATTAGCATCACTAACATATTTTTGTTGAATAAAAAAAGCATCTCCTAAGGTCATTTCTGAATGTGTTTAATTGAGTGTCCTTTTTTTTTTTTCTCTACAACAGTATATGGGAAATATCTGAAAAAATAGATAAATCAAATCAATAAACAATTTTAATTTCCTCAGTAATGCTTGATGCATTAAGTAATTTTATAAGTCATGTAAAAAAGTGCATATAATTGTTAATGTATTGATTCTGATTTTTTAAAGAAACATTACTTTTAGAAAAATAGGAAGCTTCAAGGAAAAAGCTCTCATTTGTGCGCAGTTAAAGGGTTTCAGAATGGCCTTCATTGATTTGGACATGAAATAAGAAGACCGTTGATCAAGTCAGCTCTTCCTTCAGTAGGTCATTATTTACAGGAATGTCCACGGCAGAGTGGCACAGGTAAAATCATCAAAGGAGGGACTGACGTGTGAACATTTCAGTGGGTGCAGGAACTGATTTAAGGACTTACATTAATCAAAGCGAATGCCAATCTTGTCTCCTCTGTAGAAAAAAACAGTCACAGATCTAACCAGGATCTCTGTGCTTAGGAGTTAAAAGAGATAATGACACTAATAGTAATTTCTTCATATTTCCATAAAAAGGTGCATAGCATAAAGCGAGTTGCTTCTTGTGAAGTACAGGTTAAGTTCAGGTTGTTAATGACTGCTTGGCTGACAAATGCTCGTTCCAAATGGATCTGCTTTGAACTTTTATTTTAAATACCAAAATTGATTATTTGCATAGCTCAGAAATACACTTAAGCCCATGCTTAACAGCAGGTATGACTCTCAGAAACTGAAGGGACTCGAGTGCTTAGGTAAGCACACAGACACATCTGCAGCATCAGCACTGCTGGGATCACCTCTCGCTCGCTTTACAAGGCGAAATCCCAGCTCCACTGAGATCCCAAACTCGAGAGTGCGCCTCCAAACCTTTGTGAAAAAACAAAATTCTGTTACTTCATCGAGACATTTCAGTTTTGCTTGAGTGAAATCTGACCCACAGGATTCAGCAACACTTCACCTCTCTTTAGCCCTACTTGCTCTCAGGCCATGCAGAGCTGGAGGGAGCGCTGAGTGCAGATCACCAGCAGGACTGTGCTCAGGAAGCAGTGCTGAAAGAACATCAAATCCCTTATGTATTTTCTTCAAAGCCAAAATATTCTACAGAAAGGCTGAATTATGATTAATGGATTTACCTGTCTTTGTAGGGGACTTTCTTCCAACTCAATTCTAATCTTGCCACTAATAAGATTTTCTATTAAAACTGCGAAGAGGATACAAGTGAGCAGTAGCATCACATTTAATAGCCGTGTTGTTAGCAACAACAAAACACTGAAAATGCTTGCTAGCTAATGGTATTTTTCCAGGCCTGACTTGTGCCCCAAACACCTTCTCTCCTGGTTTATGACATGCAGTTCCCACGCGCTCGCCCGCTGGCCTGGGCTACGTAGGGCTCTTTGGCTGGGGGAGCAGGATGGCGGCGTTGTGACCACTCCCTATTTCACCAAGGAAGATCAAAGTCAGGATAGAAGTCATGCCCAGCTGGAAATACACAGGCAAATGCACCCGTGCTCGCCATGCCTGCCTCTGCCCAGGAGCTCCTGGTGATACATTCCCACACTGGTCGGTTGCTGCAGAGCTACATCCACCACGCGGGCAGCCGAGCAGCTTCCAGCCCATGGAAGGGGTCTCGGAGCCGGAGCAAACAGCTGCCGTCTGCCACGTTTCCGACCGGCAACAGCCCTGTGCAATGGGATACTCCATGGATCCCGCACGTAGCAGGCCTCCAGTAAGGCACCACTCAAACGTAATGATGTAGAAAAGACTTAGGGATAATTCTAGCTCCCCTGTTTTCTCACTGCTAGATTCCACACTTCCTGCAGTGACCAGGGTTGTACGAGTCTTAATTCAACTCCTATAGAAGGCAAAGGAAACACAACAGATTTTGGCCTATACCTGATGCAAGGGATTTCCAACTTGCTTAAAGCATCTAGAATCTGCAGTAATTGTTCTACATTTATTTGTTTTTATAAGACAGGATTACATCATTTTCCTTCCTTCAGGAAAAGTCTTCTTTTTCCTTCTTATTTTCCTATCCTAGCAGTCTTCTTTTCACTAGAGCTGACATTACTTTTTAAAGCATTCTCTGTTTCATGAATGTCAAACTATTCTTTTCCATGCCAGATTCATGGCAAAGTTACATATTCTTCAGCTCAAAACAATTTACATGAATATTCATAAACTACCTGATGGCAGAATTGGCCCTGAGATGTAAAACTATAAAACCCACAGAAACAAATGTTACCCATTTCCCTTTGTCAGAGATCTCTTGGATTAAGCATGGAAATGATACTTCATGCAGTTGCCAAGAAAACGCAGAACCAATGCACGAAACATTGTATGTTCTGTTTATTAAAGGAGAGTATCTGTAGTGACACAGATAGTCAGCCAGGCTAAGATCTTGCCAATGTCAGTTTGTGATTTACTAGAAATTATTGATTTCAAATCTTGGTTTCCCAGGGCTACTGCACATATCCTGTCAAATAAATATGCATCCATTTGCTAGAGGCTGCAGCCTTGTATAGAAAAGTGTGTCATCTCTACTAGTGTCAGATTTCTTGAGCCAAACACCAAAGCTCTGCATCCCTCCAGTGCAGCGATGTATCCCAGCCTCCAAGTTAAAGTTACATCTGCCTGCCCAGTACAGCATCAGCACAACTTGCACAACGATGGCCTCCTTCCACAGTCTGACACTCTGGTGTTGCAATTAATAAGAAACCATGGCCCTGAGAAACTGCATTTCCCCCGCAGAGGAAAAAACTCAGAAGATTTCACAGAGCATCTTCAAACTGTGTGACAGTTACAGCCTCAGACTTCTGGGACTTCTCCTGTAGCCCAAGAAACAGCTTGGAATTTAACTACTTTTAGGTACAGATCTGTCATGAGCAAGTTATGCAACATGCAAGTGCAAAAGGATAGCAGGGATAGTAACTTACTGTTCATCAAGGCCAGGAGTGTGCTTGAATCGCTAGCGCTTGTGTGTAATTTTATAGATTTGTGTTCTCCTTTCTGTGCACTCGGAGCTGCTGGGAGTTTGGGCACACGTGTCCTCCTGGCCTCTGCCAGCCCGGTCCCCGCTGCTGCCTGCCTGGGCTCCTGCTCCTGGCGCTTGCCCAGCTCCTGAGCAGCATTTTCCCTTTGCTTGTTTGCTGCACCGTGTCCCCCACACAGACCTGCAGCATCTGGCACACGGCGTGAGAGTCCCTGTTTTGGGCCATTACGGGCCAGTCCTTGGTGGCCCATGGGCAGCCCCGGGCAGCGGTGGGACGCGCGGAAGGGAAGGTGTGGATGATCCTGCTGCGCGCTCTCCTCCGCACATCCTGGGCTCAGTGCTCAGAGCATCTTTTCGCGTTTGTTCCTTTCCTCCAAAAAGGAAATCTCTGTTTTACCATCACTTTCTCAAGTAACTTGCATGTCAAAATGAGTTCTGTTTACTACAGTACAAAACCTTCAGGGCTGACAGTAGCGGCAAAAGCAACTGAATTAACAGGCTTTGCGTTTTCTTTTGTGTCTCGTCACTTTCCTCTCACGTGTCTCTTCAGTGCAGAAGAAATCAACCTGGGGAACAGCCCAGAAGGACCCAGCTCACGGGGGAGCGCAGAGACCCTCTCCTCCCTCCTGCCCGTGGCTTCACAGACCGCCTGGACTCTCACTTGGGTCGAGGAGGGACCAGCCTCGGGGCTGCCCTGCGGAGCGGGGCGAGATCTCCGCTTCCGCCTGTGCCAGTGGAGTGGGAGAGGAGGCATCTCCCGTGCCGGAGAGGGCATCACTTCTCACGGGCACTTGTTGCCTCTGCAGCAGCACCAGCTGAGCTTGCATATTAAATTGAGGAAAGCTGACTTTTTCCATGGAGGGGACGGATAAAACGGGTAGTTGCTAACCAGAGGGCAGGCTTCCTGGCTGCAGCAGCCTGGTTTACACTGCCGGGGATCAGACCTGCCTGCCTGCTGCTTGGAAATGAACCTCCAAATTCCTTTTGAGCACTCTGGCCTTTCCTAAATTATCTGGAAACATTTTATTCCCAGATTACAACCAACTCTTGCTCTTGCAGGAAAAATAAAGAGAGCGTGCAAGAGAAAAGGACACACTGCAACTTCCCAAGCCACTTGAGCGTTAATAGCGGTGCCCTCCTGAATCAATGCAGAGGGGCTGCCAGCAACAATAAGTGTTAACTGCTGCAGTGAAGGGGCTATTTAACCTGGCCACTAAAAGTTATTTCTGCCACAGCAATTTGAACAAAACATTTAGCAATTAAATTAATTCAAGCATATCCTCTCTTTTCATGGGGAAAAAAAAGCGGGAGAAATCCAAGCGGAGAATGAATGGCATCTAGATTAAAGAGGAAAAGAGAAAAATGTGCACGGAAAGAGAAAAATAATGGTTTTCTAAAATGTATTAGTATTACATTCTGTGGCAGCACCATATGCTAGTTTCCTAGATGCTGGTAATCCTGACGTATTTTTATCTTGGCTAGTACCAAAGAGGGAGCTCTGTGAGGCCAAGTTCTTCCCACATATCTCTGCTGAATGCCGTCTACCTTCCCTCTGTGTTGTGAAGCTGATCTAATAGGCAGCCCCGCAACTGCTTCGGATCACTCCTTTTATTTTCCATCTGTATCCAACTCTAGCATTTAAATATCATAACACTTCATGTCTTGAGTCTTTAGTCAAGCCTTTTTCAAAGCTTGGAAATTTTGCACTTAAAATCACAAGTCGCTACCACTTCAATTTAGGGATCAGAACCACTAATTAGATGCAGCAGCAGACTATAAATTGCTCACGTTCCAGACAGAGGGGAACAACAAAAAGCCATTCTGTTAGCAGTGGTGTATTAACATATATGTAGGACCTCATTCTTCTCTGAGTTAAACAAATATTCCTTAATCAGTTCTTAGTAATCACTTTTCAAGATGGTGATATTGTTCCCTTATTGCTTGGGGAGCAGTTGCTACAACTATTTTAGACAGAGGAAAAAAATTATCACTAATTAAGGTTGTGCAACTGGATAAATTTGAAATATCTATAGCACAGGTGACCCTAACCCTAACCCACTAGCCAACTTGTCTCTTTCCTGTACACAGCAGTCGTGCCTCTCTTACTGCTGCGCAGCCCTCTGGATACCCACTGCAGATCCTAACACGCTTCTGGTGCAGTGATCTTGAAGCCTTTGGGGAGACGGCGGTCGTAGAACAAAAGCAACCACGTTCAAAATTCACCAGCAACCTGCACTGTTGAAAGGGCCTTTTCTTGGATGGCTCCATAAATGTTTATCAAGGTTCCTGTAAGGGTTATGGAAAAGTATTTTCAAGACAGCTGAATCGAAGTCAACAGCAATGAAATCTCATGGCATGGAGACGAAAGCCATTTTCGCAGTTGGGGCTCATCTGTGATACAGAGACGATGCCAACTATGCTGTGATACAAACACTGTGGGTACAAGTTCTAGCTATCGCCTTTCTTTGTGTAAAGCTCTGTCTTTAAATACCACCGTTTGCCTTTTTAGTGCTAAAATAATTAGTCCCTGTTTGACAGCCATTCTGAGTCCAACTTGGCCAAGTGATCCTCCAGCTCTTCCACCTGAAGCCCACATGGCTTGAAGTAAGGCCTGATATGTCCCATGAGTGCCAAGAGAGCCAAACAGCAATTTACCTGCGTGTTTTCGGTGCAGGGAAAATATGAGATTTGCCTTTATTGGTCAGGGATCCTGGGCTCAGAAATCAGGTGTCCAATTCACACTATGCTCATCACCGTGGTATGTGACTCCCCATGACCACGTCGCCTCTTGGTAACTTTTAGCCACTCTGAAGATAGGTGTGGTAGCATCCCAGAGCAACTCCGGGAACCAGGAATACACGTTTGGGAGGCATCTTTGATAATTGGCAGGGCTTGGCAGCAGACCTGCCGCGGGCAGAGGGGAAGCCCCGTCACGCTGGGGGTGGTGAAAGCGAGCTCCGTAGTGCGGGGGAACCTGGAGTTCCTGGGAAGCCTCGGGAAGGGGCCGTGTCAGCCAAGCTTCCACGGAGCCGCCTCGCGAAGCGACCAGAGGGAATTCATTCCTCAAGTGAGCATCTGAGCAAAGGGTGGTGCTGCCGATGGGGCTGTGCTGAAGGAGGATACGAGGGGCTACAGGAAGGTCTTTGGTGAGATCTGAGCCTACAGCTGTTTACAGAAAGCTAATTGGTAGCCCAAAAAGCACCTGGAAGACATTTTGGGTGCTAGAAAACTGTACTGAACTTACTTCTCCGTGCCACCATTTCTGGCGAGTGCCGAGTTACTGCGTTCTGCTGATGGGGAGACTTGGGCAAACGATGATCCGGCTCCTCAACTATTCAATTACCCCTAATGAAGAAGGAACTGGGAAACAACCCTTAAACACCTTAAACAGAACGGCAGTATAAACAGACAAAACGACTCTCTAGAGAAATCCCCAGACGCTTGCCAAGGTTGGCTTTGGAGCCAACTGTGATACAAATGCATAAAATATTAGTTGCTTAATGGTTGCGAAGTGTTGCTCTTTAAAGGTTACTGTCTTTCTGTCCAGACAGGGCTGCAGCTGGATGATGAATGAAGCGATCCACGTATCTGGGAGTTTTTCAAGCACCTGCAGCTCCTGTTGGTGTCAACAGGAATTTGGAGTTTTTAGGATTGGCCGGGTAGAGCCTGACTTAAGAACTGGCAGGGCTAGCAGCCCTTCAGCTCTGGCCCAGGGCGCGCGTTCCCTTGAGGTTGGGTATTTGCAGCGAGACGCCCGATATCTATACCACAGAGCCAGGTACAGCATGCAGCGAGGATGTCTGGGCACAGAGAGGGCAGTGCTATGTCTGCTGCTGCTGATTTCACTCTATGGTTCGGATCATGTTTGATCAGGGCCTGCTCATGCTGGAGAGGGACGTCCCGCCGAGGCGTGAGCCCCGCGCCTGCCTGTG
>NW_010587153.1:149226-195353 GCF_000705375.1 Tinamus guttatus | reverse complement strand
TGAAATCCCCCACGCCTCCCCCTGGCCATGCAGTACGTCTCCGACTCGGACTCCCTGCCGCCCCGGCCGGGAGCACAGGCCGTGCCCGGCGCTCCCCCGCCGCGCGCTACGTCCTGCGGAACCAGTCGGCCATAAAGTATGTTAGAGCCAGCGTGGGTTTAGACAGGCGAGCGCTAATCCTGGACAAATCTCAGAACTCTTATGCGAAGCTATCAGATTATTGAGGATTTTTGCAAAAGTAGTCTATTTCTCACACCTTTTTTTGTTGCCAACAGAAGCTTTGAGCCTGATTTGATTTCAAATGAGCAAGCCTGTTCTTCTAGCCACGAGGCAGCCTCTGATGAACATCAGGGACAGCCATCCCCACCCCGGCGCTCTGCCGAGCCCGTGAGGCTGTTGAGACTGAACCGCCTGAGCAGCCTCCAGTGTCGCAGGCCCACAGAAATCAGAGGAGCTGCGACAGCATCACAGGAGCATCCATCAGCCCAAGACTCGTCCCACAGAATTTATTTCTCTATTCCCTTCTTCAGACTTTCCATATCCATTTGCTTCCCCTTTGAAGTCTTCTCCATTTTCAGTCTACATTGATATCCTGGACTTTTGGAGGTATTATTTTATAAGGCTTAGAATAAGGTGAAAGTTTATGGCTAGCAGTTGATAGAACAACATAGCTATTTTTCATGAAAAAAAAAGTCTATTTAAATTTCTAGGGTGTAATTGTCAGTTGGCATAAATTGGCTTGGCTTCATTTAAACTAATGCAGCTGTGCTTAGTTACAGTTGTTGGGGAGCTGCAGTCAGAAGCAGGATTAGTGGTATCAGTCTTTTGGCAAGGGAAGATATACACAGGTAACAATCTAAATACATGTACTTGGATGTGAGAACTGAGAAAATACTAAGACTGATGAAAAATATCTTTTTCTATTAGAAAAGCATGTTTTTAATGGCCTGCAGAAATGTTCACAGAATTAGCGACTTTTGAAATATATTTCTCAGTAAAGACATGACTGAATCGAACAATGTGTGTAACCAGGGTTATAGTTATATAGTAAGGCCCCAGTGCAGCAGAGTGCTCGAGCACACCTTCAACTTCGAGTGTATGAGCGGCTTCCTTGAAGTCCTTAGTAATTAGGTGTTTTGCTGAATCAGGACCTGAATTTATTTGGGGCAGGAGGACTTTAATATCTTCCAAGGAATTATACTTATTAAAGGGGACAGTCTATAAATTAGGGTTTAAGTTAAAATCAATTTCTAGATAATACATATCCCTAAAAGACAGATTGTTAGTTTGTACGAGCTTTGTAACAAAACTTTAATTAAACCCTTTTTAAATAAAACCTGTCGTACATTATACTGCTAATTGACTTGACCTGGTACAAAGAGGACTCTGCCAGCTAGAAGAGACTAAAGGAGATTATTCTGTCTGGTGCTGCAGTGATTGTGTGTTAATAAAATTTATTTCTGCAGTCTTGCCCAACTCCCTATTGTGTATTCAAGAAATGTGTGGGCTTGAAGCCAGTCATCACAAAGCAAAAAGTAATAAAACCTTAAAAGCTTGACTTTTTCTACCCCATATTCTACTGCTCCACCATAGCAGAAGCTACATGGCATATTCTGCTTATATGCATAACTCAGCTAGGGTTAGACTTCTCTCTCTGATTGTTTTTCCCAGAAAATTATGCAAAACCCTGAACTTTATTACGGTGAACACAACAAGAGCAGGACCATTACAGGATCCAAAAAGCTCCATGATGAAATATTCTAGGTGTGGTGATCACATTTTATTGCCATAATACTGATTATGTACAATAAATAACATATCCAGCAATTAGAAGAACAATCTTAATTCCTCTGGCCTAGACCTTTTTCACACAAAATCCATTTCAATGGGCCAAATTCTTCTTTTACCTCATGAAGGCAAATCTGGAATAACCTCATGCCAATTGGAATCACTTTGGACTGACATTTTCTGTAGTCGGCAACAAAACATGACCCACTGACTTCACTGGAGCTGCTCCTGCTACATGCTGGGTGTAATGGCAAAGAGTAACTGCAAGAACCTATGCAAGAAATACAGGGAATAAACAGGAGAAGCTGGAAGTTTTAATACGTGATCAAAATTCTGCATTAATTAGCATGAGACTTGGGCTAATTCACATGACTAGAATATTAATACATATGACATAGTTTGGTCAGGGAGAAAAAGGATAAAACTGTCTGGAGATACGTTTTCTGTACCCTGTAAAAGAGAAGGATCAGTTGAAAATTGCTAGATAATAATAAAAGGGGGAATGAACACAGGCACTGACACAATGGGGGGTGGGTCTAAAACCACAGAGAACAGATGGACGGAGCTACTTCTTTTGGAGGGCAATAAGCTGAATCGTATGCTACGCTGGGCTTGAAGATCATGGAGGGATATGGCAGGGAGGGAAACGGAGATACCCACAGGGAAAGGGTATTGCAAGACAAAAGCTCAATGCTAACATTTCTTTGCATCCAGTCTAGAGAAGCAACTGGAGGGAAAGTTCCTTGGATTTGGCTTTAAGAGTCAGGGAGAAGCAGGTTTAGAAGTATGAAAATAGAAGGCAATTTCGGTGGTAGTTAATCACGGGATGAGAAAACTCAGAACTCCCAGAGGGGAAAAGGAACAACAAAATACAAACAGTGCACTTGAAGAAAGGCTGCTTAAATAAACTCAGAGAACTGCTAAGTAATATCGCACGGGCAACACGCTCAGAGGCACATGTGCAAATTACCCCAAGCAGCAGAATCACAAGAAGTGCTGTAAGAAACCACCTTGGCTAAATCATGAACTTATCACTGATCTCAAATACCAGGAGTGAGTAGAAAATTGAACCTAGGGCACATTATCGTAGATGAGCATGAAAGAATAGGGAGCGTATTTAGGACCCAAATCAGGTTAAGTGAGAACATGGACCACATCTGGCAAGGAACATAATGGATAACAAGAAAATACTACGAAGCATATTTCTAGAATAAGAGAAAGATGGGGAAAAAGCGTTGGTCTGCTATTGAACAGAGAGAGAAAGTTATTGACAGGGAATGCTGAAGAGGTTGAGTGCTTAAAGCTTTTTTTGCTGCAATCTTTACTAAAAAGGTCAATTGAGATCAGGCAGGAAACAGCACCAATGACAAAGCAGTAGAAATGCAAGTGAAAACAGGGGAAGAACAGATTAAATAGTACTTAGATAAATTAGATCTTTCAAATTGGCTGCGTCAGATACAATTCATCCTAAGGAATCTACTGGACTGTTTGAAGCAGTCTCAGAGCTCAGAGAGTTGTTATCGTTGAGAGCTCATGGAGGACAGGTGAATAACCTGAAGATAGAAGAATGACAGACAGTGCCTATCCTTTAAGGGAGGGAAAAATAAAAAGGGGGAATTAAATGAGCATAAAATTAAGGAGCAGTGAATGAAGGTCAATTTTTGGAAAAATACTGAAACAATCAAATTATTTGTAACCACTCAGGAAATAACAAGGAGATGAGTAACAGCTAGCCTGGATTTGTCAAAAACACAGATTTGCTAAATCAGTTTCATTTCTTTCAGAGGGAACAGAGGAGAAACAGTAGGCAAATCTTGATTTTATTAAAGCTTTCCAGTATTGTCCTCCTCATGAACATTACCATAAGCAAGCTAGAAAAACATGGTCTACCTGAACTTGCAAAATGCTCTGTTGTTGTTGAGTGCATTTCTGCAGGCATCTGCCCTGGATTTGCTTCTATGAAATATTTTTATTACAATCCCTTCTTTTTTTTTAATGGAACAAATTGATTTTTGCCTACACTCAGTAAAGCTGAGAAGGGCTACATAGAAGACAGGAGACTATCCCAAGGACTTGTTTAGAATACAGTGCAATTTCGACAGCTGGAGCTGTGTATCATTTGGGGCAGCTATTTTCAGCTTTTAGAAAAGATACGGACCAACTGAAAAAGATCTAGCGAGGGCTGTAGGCATAGTTAGAGCTCTAGGAAACAGAAATTTCAAGGAGAAAGAAGGTTCTTACACAGCCTATGGAAGAAAAAAAGAAACACTACATATATACTACATGTACATACACATATAGAGATGGATATAAAGAGGAAAAGAATAAACAGTTCTCCTACCCACTATGGAAAATTATTGGGCTAAACAGCAGCACAGGAAATTTAGGTTAAACATTAGAAAACACCTGCTAATAATACAGCTGTTAAGCACTGGAATAGACTGCCCGAGGAGGTTGTAGAGTGCCTACCTCCTTGGAGGTTT
The DNA here is from genome assembly GCF_000705375.1 of Tinamus guttatus. Next base: position 191,082 of record NW_010587153.1, on the reverse strand, counting down.
TCAAGAGTGTGTATGACATACACTTATCAGAAATTATGCATGTAAAGTTGATCCTCCATGGAGGTAGGGGGATGGACTTGGATGACCTCTCAAAATCTATTTCACTTATGTAGGACTTCTTTTCAAACAGAATAGAGAGAAAATTCAGCACAGTGAAATGGAAGCCTGTGCGTTCACACAGTGTTTCCTAAGTCAAGCAATTCTCATCCCAGCCTCCCCACAGTGCCAGTTAAAACAGTGTGTTTAAGCAGGTGCTTTACCTCAAGCCTAACGGCAATCCCTCACGCACTGCACTTATGTACTTGAACATACGCTTAGATGCTTGAGCTGGGGACTAAACTGGCAGCCTTTCCTACTGCTGGTTGCAGCACAACCACGCACACTTTCACCATTTCCTCGTTTGGGGTAACTTTGGAAGGTCAGTAAGTGGCTTTCTTCGATGCATAGTCCTGCTGTGCATTTCCAGAGGATGTTTAACTGGTAGCACCATACCCCATGCACTGACTGAGACGTAATTTAAGAGGGCAATGGAGAGTGCATGGTACCTTCTATCACTAAACCCCAGAAACCCTAAACTCCAAGTTACCCCACAGTCTCACTGATCATGTTCTGCCTACTATGTCACCTGCCCTGGCTACATGGCCTATAGGTAACGCACAATGTGCAGACATTGCATTATTGGCCACTAGCCAAGAATTTATCCCTGCCACAAATCCATTTAAACCTAGATCTAGCCATTTTTAGAATGCATTGAAAGATATATTTTTAATAGAGAAAAAAAAGAAGTGTCTCTAGAATCCTGACCAATTTAAGTGCACACTCTCCAAGATATTTATATTCCTACCACCCACTGAAGTCACAGACTAAGCTTACTCCATCTCTGTCCTCAGAAGCTGCGGGGTTGCAGAAAGCCATAGCTCCCCATAAAGCAAGAAAGTTAATGTATCTGAATTTATACCAAGTAAGCGGACATCACTATCATAATCATAGAATCACAGAATCATAATGGTTGGAAAAGACCTTCAGGATCATCGAGTTCAACCATAAATAATCATGTCTGGGGAGATCACAAGCAAAGATTGTCTGCTAGCAAATGAAGAAAAGAAACTGCAGAAATTCTTACGTTTCCCTCCTATACAAGCACCTACATTCTTCTCAGGATGGCAGTCTCAAAGGAGATGCATATTGTTATGCAATGCATTACATTCAAATAACAACATTTAGTTACATGTTAATAAAACATTGCATTAAGAATGTGTCATGTTAACCTATTTAACTACAAATCCTTCCTCTGTTCTATTTTAACCTGGCCTGGATTTACGCTGTAAGGAGGATGCATTAAACATTTGTTGTTTTAATCAATTATTTTCCTAGTATATCTGGCCAAATTGCCCAAACTTGTAGCAGTAAAGAAAAACCACAACACATGTGCACACACACGGACACACAGCACATGAACAATGAGTGCCGGAGCCGCTGGCAGGATGCGTCTGCTCTTGATTTCGCAGTGCCACCCAGCCCTCGCTGTGCTACAGTGGGGTTTTTCCATGTTATTTTGCATCTCGGTGCCAGCAGCGATTGTGGTGATTGATAGACTTAGCTGGTGCTGCAGGACTCAAAACAACAGCACTGGCAGAAGCAGCTCGGGGAAATACGGAGAGAGCTGGCTGGGTTAATCCAAGGAGAGAAGAAACAACGCTGGTGATCTGCCAGCTCTGAGGATCCTACAATAAATTAAGAATAACTGTCCTCATTGTTTCCCAGTGAAAGATGCGAGCGGAGTCTGGCAGAAGCACTTTAAGCGTTTGGCGCTTCAGCCCTGAGGCCGGAGAACAAAACCCCTCTCCGTAATGCCGAGCTCCTCCTCGCACACCTACCTCCCAGCTCCAGAAGGGCTCGCAAAGCGCTTCCCGCCTCTGGGGAAAAGGGGCTGCCCACCTGCCCCCCTGCCGTGGTGACAGACTGTTATTCACCCATAGGCACTTCGGAAATGGGAGAAGTGCTGCTCACACGCTGCCCCTCCGCGAGCAGCGGCTCCTTCAGCGGGTTTCTTCCTCTCTCTCGAGGGCCCTGCCCTGAGGAGAAGCCCCTTGGAGGACGCTCCTCTCACAGCTCACAGCTCTGGGCACAAGGCAGCAGCAATGTGTCGCCATGTTCCTCCCAGAAGGGCTGTCTGCTGCCCAGAGCCACCTGAAGGCTTCGCATTGTCAAAAGAACACAGGGACTGGAGGCCCTTGGAGCTTTTCAACTTTGTCACCATTTCCCTCCCTCTCTCTCCTCTGTCACCTTTGGCCTCCTTCCCCCCACCCTGCTCTCCCTGCTGCAGCCTCTTCATTAAACAGTCTCGTGTGGACACAGGCCCCGTTTCATCCATCCAACTGCCCTCGCTCCCTGAGGAAGACGGCAGCCCCGGCAACCTCTTCTCCTGCTCAGCTGCCAGTAGCGGCTTCTTGCCTGTTTTCCAGTGGTAACGTGGGCTTCCCTTGTTGGCTGCATCACCAAGATAAGTGACTGCCCGGATAGACAAAGGACCTGCTAAAAGACGTGCCCGGTTTCCCATCCTGGGGACAGCGGCTGCTTCTGTCAGCAACTCTTTTCCTAGCACAAGTTGTTCTCCAGCATGCACCATAAAACAGAGCACATTTATGGTTGCTGGCATCCTAACAGGGTTACTGGGCAGCTTTTGTCAAGGCAGACTTAACAACTTGCATATAGATGGGCCCAACCATGAGCCTGGCTACAAACAATGGCAGATTTACTACTGCATGTATTTGCACCAAGATTTGGTCTAGTGTGTCTTTGTATGAACAAAATAGGAACAGAAAATAATTATTTGTTTGCCAATGCAATGAATGTAGGAGAGAAGCACAAAGTTTTATTCATCTGCAAGCTCAGCAGATGTCAATGGATGAATGGTCTGACTTCAGACTCATTTTGGGGCTAATGAAGACTTAATACAGCTAGCAACACCAAGAGATAATTCTGATTTTGAACAAAAAGTGATTCCATATCATCCTATCTCCTGTCACAATCAAACATTAGTAACTCTATGAATTTTGTTGGTGGTGTTTTGTTAAAACAGCTTCTACATGATAGTCAGTATTCGCATGTCTGCTATAGCGAACCCTACCACCACTGAAAGTCTAGCACAAAGGACTGTGTTATTCTTTCGCATCTTTTTTTTTCTGTATAGCTTTTGAGGGAGCTGTAATTGAAAAGAAGTAACAGGGAAGCTGAACAAGAGACACAATACTGCAAGGACCAGCCCTGAAACGTGAGGTGACATACTTTATATGCTGAAATCCTAAAACTCCGGCTTTGTACTTCTGAAAAATGTAACATGAAGAGCAAAAAAAAACAAACCAAACCAAAACAAAACAACTTTGTTGCCCGATCAAGAAATAAACTCACTTTTTCTAACTTCATGTTTATAATCTGATGGTCTTCTATGAAGGCCTAATTTTAAGAGGTGAAAGAGAGGCCAGTACAACAGAGACATGAGAATACCAAGATTTTGAGAAGCAGGGACTTACAGCACTTTCCAGAGGCTGCTAGAAAGTCAACCAGGATGGAGCATCCGATCTGCATCGGCTGGCTCTGCTCGCTCCGCATGTTTTCGGAGTGCTGCAGAACAGCAAACAGCACTTTCCATATTTAAGTTACAAGCTTGGTACTTACAGAATTGCCAGAGGTTTACTATGGTGCAGCGATTGATATGCCAAACTTAAAACTTTGTCCTGTTTCTACAAGTATCAACAACGAGAACCTCTCAAAGGGCCTAATCTAAAGCTACTGAAGCCATTTAAAAGCCATTAAAGTCAGTGGAAATCTTTACATCTAGCTGTGGCACTCTTGGATCCTCCAAGTTACTTTTGTGCATACCTCATACTTAAATGAGTAATCTCATTGACAAAGCAGAGCTTATCTTGACCATGAAAAAATAGCTGAGTTTAATACGAGTTTATCTGAGCCTGGTCAGGCTAAGCACAAACTCAAGCCTCTTCCCACCCAGGACACCTCAAATGGGACCATCCTTCTCCTTAAAGTTTTCTGTGCCCATGAATGCTTCTGATTATGTTTGTAATCATATTTGTGATCAAGACTTAAAATGGTATGGTCCAGAAGTGGGTTTATTCAGAATAAACTAGATCATAAGCATAAGAATCATGGAATAACAAACACAAGAATACTGCAGCTATTTCTGGCTGCACTGAGCAATGTTTCTTCCAGTGCACACCCCAAAAAGACTTTAAGTTTATGTTGCTTTTAATGATAGAGAATTGAACAAAGCATAATTTGGAAACAGTTTTGAATACTCCTGCCAAACGCTGAATAAAACATCATTTACCTCCTAAGTGAACATTTTTCTGGCAGTTTTGCATGAATTAAACATTTTGGTCATTTAAAGGAAAAATGTAAGAAATCTGGAGTGTTCTTAAAATAGCTCATCAGTATACTTGAAATATCTTTTCTGATTTCAGGAAACTCCCCCTATGCATGTAAGTGGCTAGGAAAACCATGGCTCTTCCACACTAATTTCACTGCAAGCTTATGAAAATAATATAATGAGGCAAAGCACTCAGCAATGCCAGAGCATGGGGACCACAATGCTGTAATAGATGATATCAAGATGATGGCAAAATAATGTCACTGCAGTCACTGGAGACTACATTACTATGTCAAGATGATGGCAAAATGATTTTGATGCAAGTCTATTGAAACCTCTGTTAAAATATCCAGATGATTGCAACATATCAGAGAAATTCCCCCGAGGAAGCGACTGATAAATTTGTGTTAAAGTATTTCAGCTGCACCACTTTGTAAACTGTGTTACATTGGCCAGATCCTGGCTTATTGACACTAGCTCAGCCTGACCCCCCTGACATCAGCTGAGGCTCCAAACTGGAGGATTTGTCTTATGTAAACGCTCGGATTTCTTTAGTTCTGATGATCTTCTCGAGCGTTTGGGGATGTGTAGCTCACTTTATCATCCGCATGTGCACAGCCATAGTCTAAGATTGCTGTGTGAAGATTGCTGTGGGGCTGGGAAAACAAGCTGACTTGCACAAGCATGGCCTTGCCTGAGGCTCAGCAGTTTGGAGCCACGGAGAGGCAGAGGGTTGCTCCAAAAGTGGGCAATTGAGCAGCTCGCGCCCTGCAGAACGTGAAACGTGTCAAAGGTACTAGAAGAAAAAGGAAATCTTGGCTTCTGCCCCTCCTACATGAGTTACAGAGTGAATCAGCAGAGGGATGCGATCTTGGATACTCTCGTTCTCTCTTCATTAGGGGAGCTCTTCAGCAGATATGAGAAACTGCTCCTGAAAGTCACAGCTGAGCTCGCGAGCATTAATATGTGCAAGATCCTCATGGATGCAAACACATGTTTACCTCCGGAGATTAGAGTGAAGAAACATATCGATCACATGTGATAAGGTTCCCTCTAGCTCCCGGGGAACAAAACCTGCCGAATACCAGCTACCACCGCTCCCTGCTCTTGCTGGTGCCGGTAGCGCCTTGGTTTTCCAGGCTGCACGCCCAGCAGGAACTGTGCGTACGGAGTGCCTGCAGGACTGAGCCCTCGGAAGATTGGTAGGGCAATTAGCGCAGAAGCAGCAACATTGCTGTTATCAGAACGAACATGAAGCTGCAAGAGCTGCTTCAATAGGAGTAGTCAGAGCTGCTCTAATTACACGTTCCTTGCATGGGCTGGCAAGCGCGATGGTTTTCAAATCTGGGTTATTCAGGCTTCTGAGGTTACAAACGCGGCTCTGCCAGCTCCACCCACTAAGTAAAAGGTTGTACGCGGCCGGCTGGCTGCTCTGCACAGCCTCGCCACAACTGTAGGCAACTTAAAGGTAAAATAATGCTGTGAGAGGATAACTGGTCGCGTTTAGAGAAGTCCTTGCCAGCTGTTTCGCTTCTCCTACGTGTGTATCTCAGTGGTGAAAACTGTTTTCTGCCATTTTCTAGAAGTTCCCCCCCTTCTGCTTTCTAATCCTGCTGCTCTGACCCACTTGCTCCTCACCTCCAGCTGACAGCGCTGGGCTCACCACTGACTTCAGCTGCGCCCTGGATCTGGGGCTCAGCTATTGTGAACAGATGGAGCTCGAGGTTCCTACAAATCCCATCTGCTCCCACAGCAGCCAGCATTAGCACTCCTTCAGGAAGGAGCCTCGGTCCCCCCAGAAATCCCAGTCATCTTTCTGCTTCACGCTGTCACTTGCAAGGGCAGAGGGAAGAGCAGGGCACCGCGGATTGTGCCTGTCGGCAGCACGCCGTGTATCGCGGATCGGACAAGCCTGATTCTCCAAGCAAACACGAGCCGGGTCCCCCGGGCCTGGCTCCGAGCGCACACACGGACGTGTGGCTGCTTCTGCCGGAAAGCAGCCCACCTTGGTGTGGTGTAAACGCAGCTAGAGAAGGGAACATTTCACTGACAAGGGAGCACTAGAGGATGAAGAAAACGTGTAGTTTGGCACAGCAGTGAGACCTGGGCCTTGGCTTTCACAGACTGTGTCTCAGCAGCCTGGTACAGAGGAAAATTCCCATTTCAGATTCCTGCCTTAGCTGCGTTCCCAGCCCATCCCGAACAAGCCGTGGCTGCTCTCCCTTCTCCGTGCGGAGACCCGGCTGCCTGGGCAGCAGGGTTCGGCAGCGCTCAGGACCCCAGTTTACACAATGGGGAGGCTGGGGCCTGTCAGGAGCACTAGCAAAGCACCCAGCCGAGATGCAGCCCCACGCAGGCACCTATAAACCCTGTGTCAGGCCTCGTTCTGCACGAGCAGCACAAAGGGACAGATACTTCGCTCTAAGTGACCAGAAACAAACTCCCTTAGTAAGAGGATAAATCCCTGTGGAAGTGATTTTGTGCCTTCTCAAGCCCATTAAAGATACTAACTGGGAACAAAGGTGCATTTGGGATGCTCTGCTCCAATAATTCCCCATTTCATAAAAGCACCATTATTCCAGTAGTGTAAACTGGAGAGATCTCACAATGATTTTTAAGTCATCTGGGGGCACAGCTGGTATGTAGCGATCAACATATAGGAGGGTATAATTGCATCTTTGATATCTTTTCCATTGTCCAGTGCTGAGCAAAATTGTGCTGCTAGGGAGAATCTGGTAAGAATATAGATTTTTTTTTGTTTTATTTCTCATTTAAGGTGAAATTCTGCTGTCAGTTACACCGCCTGAATACAGAGTAATGTTACTGAATTCAGTGTCACTGACTATTAGAATTAAATGATTTGGCATGCCTTACTCAAAGATGCAGATCGCTGGTTGAAATATGGCTTTCTACTGCAGTCACCCTGAAACTCAGTGGCACCAGGCAATTATAACAATATGAACACTTCTTTTAGCATGAAACTAGCTGAAGCAGCTTCCTTTATTTTTTTAATGTCACTAATACAAATCAATAGTTTTCCATCTGCTGCCATTTCTAGATTTGAACCATGAATTTGAACTGTGCATCTCCTCTCTAACCATTATGCAACCTCTTGACAGAAACCCATTATAAACCTTTCAATTTATTCTGCAGCGCAGCTCTACTAGGGATATTTCCATCTACACATACACACACACACCGCATGCACTTTTCTTCCTTGAAGCCTCCCTATTGCACCACAGTTACATATTGAACTCACTTTAGCCTCTAGCCAAGGAAAATACAGACAAAAGGATTTTTCTTAAACATATTTCCATTTTAACTGCAGACTTCAGTATTTCCAGTGGGAGGCTCAGAAAGATCTGTCAACAGAAGAGGGAGTTGATTTTAAGTTTTAATGCGATACAGGAGACTTGTTATAGATCGTGTTTCTGCTGCGGATGCTGATCTGGTTTGGGGAGAGAGCACTGAGCTGCGCTCCACGGCTGCCCAGGACGTGGCACCCTGAAAGCCGCCCCGCTCCTGCTCCTTCCACGCACTCCTGCATTTCCCCCGGAGCGTTTCCTCTCCAAACATCAGTCCTGCAGCACGGAAGCAGCAGCCTGACAGGTACTTGCTCTCTCTCTCTCTCTCTCTCATGGCATGTGGGCTGGAGATGACAGATTTCACTGCTGCCCTGTCTGGAATTGCACCTGCTTCCCTGCCATCCCACCTGCAGCTCTGCTGGTCTGCAAGCAGGTGATTCCCACCGAGGCAAGACCCTGCCCCAGGTCAGCCATAGATCATGCTAAGTGATTTCCTAATACACAGAAACAAGCTGGGGAATGTCTCCCAAAATCACATTCTGCGCAGCTTCCACTCACAGCTCCTGCTCACACTGGTTATTGGCTGATTAGTAGCATCAGGTCAACTTTTCATCCGCACAGTAACTCTGGAAAACTTTCAACCAGGATGCTAGGGCAGGAGCTTAAGAGGGTGAAAACTAATGAACAAAAATGCTGTTGCAAGTTTAAAAGCAAAAAGCGACTCAACACCAGCACTCAGCAGCTGAGAAGAGGCTGCCAGGCGCTGGCATCACCTCCATGCACGGTGGGACCTGCCCCTCAGGGTGCTCCCTGCGCCCACGGTCCTGGAGCGAAGGGACCCGCAGTGGTTGATTATGGAAAAGTCTGCCCTGAAGCGAAGCGTTTCCTTAAGTCTCGTCAGTCAGTACTTACATACGCTGTGAATCATAAGTATTTAATTCTCTTAAGATTTTTATCCTAGTTAATATCAGTGTAGATAAGCTCATAACCTGTTTCTGAGCATTTAATTGTCCTGTCTTCAATAATACTAAGGTGTCAGTAATATTTTGCTCCACTCTTTTTTTCCAACCCATGTATAAAGAAAAAACATGTTTTTAAGAATAAAGCCTGAGCAACTTCTCTCACTGCTGAGATTTTGTGCAAGCGAGACATGGCACTGCAGTCGGATGGAGCAGAGGCTCCTACTCCTCTGACTGCAAACGACTTGCCAGAAAAACTCCTTTGATCAATTTACAGCTCTGTTTTTCCACATCTTGCATGGCTTTTGGGTTGTGTTATGATGAAGAAGGGTGTCTAAGAATTCCCTGATGCACCTTTTGTCTTACATTCGTTATTTTTGATATCTCTATTATGTCAGATCTAATTTGCCCATTTCCTAAAAGCAGTCGAAAATCATCAGTTTCTCCTCTGATGCTTCCATGTGTTTTTAAAGAAAGAGGAAGCTCCGCTTTCAAGCAAAGAGCAGCACTGCTCACCATAGTCCCTGTTGCTCAATAGTTCAGCTATAGTTACACTTCCAGCCAATTTGTCCATGTTAGTTAGGACACAGTCAAAAATAGCCTCTCCTCATGTGCGCTCTGGAGCTAGTTATTTCAACCATGATTACTGAAGAGCTTGAGAACTCGTTTCTATCCCACCTGACTAGTTTATAAAAGGGAAGCCAGACTCACCAGTTACTACCGTTTCATTTAGTTTCGTTGCCTCTTTGATCTCCCTCAATATTTTCATGGCAACATTATGCTGAGTCAACAAAATAAATATAATTTTGGTAACTGCATTCTCACTTGCTTGGGATTTTTCTCTAGTGTGCTTATTATGTAGTTCAGTCCACACAAAAGCATATTCTGTACAAAGGCTCTTGGCTACAGCACAAGGCACAGTGCCCATGAGCTAACCTGTCCTTCACATCGGGTTTGGCACTGTGGCTCGTCACCTCGTTGTATTGCAGAGCCGTGTCCAAAGAGGAAACGGGGCTGGGCATGCAGGGACACGGAGCTGCAGAGGACGGGGAGGATGAGGCATCGCATTGCAGGCACAAACATTGCCAAGAAGCGAAACCTGAATTCTGGTATGAATGTGACTGACAACACTAAGCTGACGAGAGCGTCCTGTGACTATCAAAAGGCAAAATCCTGGTTCTACCAAGCTGAAGCTTTAGCAGCTTCCAAATGCCTGAGTAAACACAGGCAGAGATGACTCCTCCCACACTTAATAATAGTCAGCGGGTATCTTCTCTCCTGAAAAACCTGCCTCTTCAGTGTTTATAAAACATTACATGGTGTCAGAAGTTATCTGGAGGCAAAGGAGGAGCAATTACTTCCAAGTCTGCTGGATTTATGAGGGAGATCTACAGAAAAATGATGTCAGTTTAGCACCATTTTGAATTATGCAGCCATGGGGGCTAAGGAGAAGCCACCCGAGGGCAGGCGGGACGATGCCAGGGAGCTCGGCAGCTGCACACCTACCTAGCATATTTGGAAGGGAGAAGATAAAAAGGATTTGACATGGGGACAGGTGCTAAATAAACATCTTAGAGTGATTAGAAAGCACAGCCAGACAAATTTACATAGAAATCTCAAAGCAGGGAGAAATGAGCCTCAGAACTGATGGAGACTCTGCACATTCCGCCATACCAAAGACTCGGAGAGAAGTATGCACAAAAAAAGCGATCAGTCACATGGACATTAACTTAAGTGATTTTCCATCCCCTGAGAGCTGAAAGGCAGTGCCAGAGCAGCAAAGACACAAGGTTTGCAGTCGCCTGCTGGCTTTGCAGCAGCAGCGTGGGGCACTGGTGGGGCAGAGGGTTCATGCCAAAGGCCCCGGGCTGCCTCCAAACGCCCCAACATATTCCTGACCACGGACCTAAGCCCATGGGGTCCTCAATGCCACCAGCCAACGTCCAGCAGCAAAGGCCTGCAGAAGGGCACCTGGCGAGGACTCCGCTCCAGCCTGTCAGCCACACGCTAAGCAACTCAAGAGGAGTTTATGATTCCAAGGTATTAATGTTTTAAGGAAAGAACATTGAGATAATCTGACCTGTGATCGCAGTGGAAGAAATCACTGTGGCAGAAAAGGTGCACACACGAAAATGAGGAAGGGACTGATGACCAGGGTCTGGTTCAGGACCCGATTCCCTGCTTGATAAAATCTAGATTTCATCATTTCCCTCAGAAAGTGTCTAATTTTAAATTGCCTCGTCTGTTCCAGATTGAGTCAATATTCTGGTTTGTATTCCAACAAACCCACAAAACCAGAAATAAAGTGAAAGAGCTTACACTTCTAAGTACTTCCAGGCCTGGGGAAAAAGAAAGAAAGAAAAATAAAAGAGTGAGAGTTTTCTACGACAGTTCACAGTTCAAACCAGTGTCTTATACAACTGCTGTACTTCAAACGCACACGAAACTGAAAACATGTTGAGGAGAAACGGTGTGCTCGGCTCCAGAGAGAAACGAAAGCGAGGGCCGCTCCTCCCCGCCCCGCACGGCCATGAGGCGGCTCCCGGCAGCCAGGGCCCCGCGCGCCACCCGCCCCCGCGCAGGACGGCCGGGCGCGTAGACCGCTCTGCCTCGCCACAAACCCCTTGAACCCAACAAATCGAGGCCGCTCAAGGTAAGGCGGTGTGAATGAAACCGCCCGAGGTAGAAGTAAGGACGAGGCACCGAGAAAGCCTGGGTTGCAACAGCTCAGCGTAGGCGACGCAAACCGCAGCCCTGCGTCACGTAACTCGGCAGATATCTGGTTGAACAAACCGGGTTGAACAATTCCCCAGAATCCTAGCAGCTTGTCCCAGCAGCACTTTGCCAATCATTAGGGATTTGCTGATGGCCGGCATTCCCCCTGTTCCTGCTGGGCACGGAGCATTTCACACTCATTCTGTGCAAAACGGGTCCACGCTCGGATCCCGGATCCCACAAACACATTCTGCGGCTTTGCTAAAGCACGGATAAAACTGTTGTGCTTTTGTCCTTTTGTAAGAGGTGTGATATCGGATAATTTTTACAAAGCTTCTGATTGTGGAGGCAGAGGTTTAGTTTTCATACTTTTACTGAAGCTGTGTTTTTAGCATTATTGTCTGAACCAAAAAAAACCCAAAACACCCACAACAATATCACAGAGAGACACCCAAGCCTCAGAAACAAAAAGACAACCCAGTGATGACAACAAATAGTATTATTAAAAACTACTATTAAAAAAGTCAAATTGCAATCCAGCTATCTTTATATATATATGTATATATATATATAAAATTGTCAGAGTGTTAAAAAATAAAGTAAAAATAAAGCAGAACAAACAAAAAAATGCAGCCTGCTACGCTGGTGCCCCATGCCCTTGTTGGCCGAACCCACTTACATGGACACCAATTTAAGAGCCTTACTGAACAAAGCCATCAAATGTGCCATTGGTCCATGACACCCTTTGGATGGCTTGCTCCCATTGCATCCTCCCCTTCCAGCTTCAGCAACATTTATTTAGCTAGCACTTTCTTCACTGCTGGCAGAAGCCTCTTATCAAATCCTGCAGGCCAGGGAAGCGGATACCTGCAAACAAACAGTCCTCCCCAAACTAACCGCCCTGCTAGAATTATTTCTTTGTGTTTCTGAGAGGTCCTTTGGCGACCGAGAGCTCCGAGCGCTGCACAGCGCCAGCCCTTGAAACGCATGTTCTTGTATGTCTTGAAAAATGAATAGTTTGAGCCCTGCCAGGTGGGTTTTTGCTCTTCCCCTTGATCTTTTATTTCATTCTCTCAAACTTCAAGATAAGCCCCCAAACTAAAAGTTCTGAGATCAACAGGAGTTTTGACTAAATCAGAGCTGTAAGATTTGGCCCATAACTTCTAAAACTATTCTTGCAGCCTGAGGAAACTCACCAGTCAAGTCTTCCAATCACAAAGAGCTGCCCACACTCACTGTTGATAGGTGCCCCATATAAACTTTACAATGTATATTCAATATCTCTTCCACCTATAGAAGCCCTTTTCATACATTAGATTTTTATTTGATGGCAGCCAAGGAAACAAGCTCTGCAGAATTACTGAAACATCCAGGGAGATAAAAAAAAAAAAAATCAGACGGTGCTCAAGCTAGTTAATTAAAACATCTCAGAATCTTTCACCTGCAGTGTCAAGCTGTTTTGTTAAGTGAAGAATTGAGAGACTAACTGAACAGGTGCTGCTGCAAGCACAGATCGCCACAGAACAAGCACTTTGCAGAAGCCCATCAGAAGTAGTCAGACTACAGGATCTAATAGAGAGGGCAGCGTATGCTCATCGCTTCTCATTAGCCGATGGCCAAATCTTTAGTTAAGGAGAAATCTCATTGAAATCAATGGGGATTTTCCCAGGCTCAGATTGCAGGATTGGGACACGCTGTGCCATTATAACAGATATTACAAAGACCAGACTGCTTATATTGTGGCTTTTAGTGGCAGCATCTCATCTGAAGCCCACTGAATTTAATAGAATGCTTCCCATTGATTTCACTGAAGACTGGATCAGGACAAGAGTCACCACGTGGCTGGTCCAGGATCAAACAGCAGAAAGACACGTCCTGCAAGTGGTTTAACAAGTTACAGACTTTTCTTGCTTTTTTCAGAAAGAACAATAAGAAAAAGTATTTATTCAAGGAACTATCAGATGCTAGTATAGAGTGGAAAAACTAGCCTGTAACTAGCTAGGATAGTGTGAAAGGACTCGTGTCATATTTCTGAACATCATTTATTTGTTTTTATATGGAAAAGACTTGCATTAGAAAGAGCTAGATGCAAATATTTGTGCATGGGAATAGTGCCAGGCAAGTCAGTGGCGTTCAATCCAGGCATGCAGGTGTACAAAACACTATGGACAGTAGTTGCAATACTTGCTACCCAAGACCTGCTCTCCAGGGATGTCGCTTGCAACTTGGCATTTCTGGAAGCCCCCTTGAAATCACTGCAGAAATGCATAGGCAAAAATATTTGCCTTAGCAATCTGCAGGACAGAAGCCTTAGTCTGTATGATCCTTGGGGCAGAGGACATCATTTATGTATATTTATGCAGTGCACATGTGAGCAGTCTCCAAACCTACCTGTGACTACCAGTAACAGCATAAAAATCAAGCAACATGTTCATTATCTCAAGGCTAATGAATAGATAATTTAAATAGTCATACATTATACTCTTATCCAGATACATTTAGAGGAGAGAAATTGGAAAACAATTAAAACACTTTTCTCAGAAAATGTGTATATTAGGAAAAGATTATCTCTCAATAAAACCTGTACTGGTAGAGCATCATGCCACCTCCAATTTACACTAACTAAGGTGATAACCAAGATTAAACAGTTTACCATGTTGAAACTTATTTTTCCCAGTGAACCAGCCCCCTTTCATACATGCATCTTTTTTGGAACATCTGTGCTACCTACCTGTTGGCACAACAGTATACAAGTAGGTGTTTTTCATGTTACCCCAGAAGATTATGGGGAGAAAGAAGAGATACCAAGAAAGAAAATGAAACAGAAAAAATGGATAGCTTCTTTCTCAATTTATCTGTGTTTTGGGTTATTTTGTGTGTAATTTTAAAAATATATATCTATTCTCCACTATACTGTTTGATAGAGTTAAAAGTATCAAACATAGATACAGTTACAACTTATAAACCTTGCCCTATATCATACAGTTTTTTGGGGTGTTTTTTGCTTAAAAATAACATGAAAAGACGCTCAATTCTACCTCAAAACATATTCTTTGTTTGCAAATGCACTATCGTTTTATCTGCATTCGCTTCCTAGACTCCCTGATATGCGCTGCTGCCAGCTATCATCACTCTCAAACGGGTACACCAGTCAAGACACAGCTTTGCAGATGAACTCCTTTATTTTTCAGAGGCAGTCTGTCCTCCTGAGTTGTTTTGCCCAGTTCTTAGATGTTCTTTTAGAGATGAAAGAAGAGCCTTCTCCAAAAGTCATTTCCTTTCCTTTCCATCTCAGTTCCTTCCTGACTAATTGGTAGGAGAGGGCTCAGCTGGGGAAGGATATTGAACTGGAGTCAGTAACTTGAGAGTCTATTATTTTACTTCCCTGTGCCTCCATTTCCCCATTTAAGCCATGGTAATACAACACTGAAACACCTTCTAGGCTTAGTTCATTAAGGTCTGTTAGGTATGTGGAAGTATTTTTGTGAAAGGTGCTAGAGGCATGAATGTTATTCTTGGTATCACTGTCATCTTAGGAGAACTCTCTTCATGCAAGCTTTTCTTTCCCCTCCTGAAAAGACCACGAATGAATGTAACTGTCCCCCAGACGCATTTTTTTTCCTCTGGGGACCAAACCCCTGCACCGAAATGTCTAAGCAGCATCATCTCACACAGAAGGACCAAAGCTGTTAGATGGATGAGGAACAACAGTGGTTTCAAGGCTCTGTAGACACACAACCAGAACAAAGAGCCCACCAGTAAGGATGACATGTGCATGCATAATATGTTCACACTCCTTTATTTTATCTCGATTTATTTCGATTACTTCGGGAAAGGGCTGCCCGTCTCAATCGGTAACAGCCACTGTCTGCGAACACAAAGCTCTGCCTTACTGGTGAACAGCAATGGAGCAACCTCTTAAAAAAATTATCACTGAAGAGGACAAAAAAAAAAGCATATGCTAAGGTATGATTGACAGCTGCCATAATGGACTGTCATGTCAAAAGAAATGCCTTGCTAATTCTCTTACATAATGAGCTAGATGCTAGGCGCTCCTTGTGAGTTTGATTGTGCAGCCTTCCATCAATCTTACCGACATTTTGGCATCTAAAATACAGCAAAACCACTTAACAAGGGCTCTTTAAACAGGCAAGAGGAGGGATGTCTCTGTGTATTAAATGTGATGTGAAGGTTGCTATGGTAAATGTGAGCACACGAATGTAGCAGTGCAGAACTCCACGCTGGTGGCTAGACTCGAGGCTGGCCGTGCCTCCGGTCCCCGATGCAAACTCGGGCTGCGCGACTGAGCGCGGCAAGAATCTGGTTTTCTTGCCACTTTCGGGGGACGGGGAGGGAAACGTGCCTTAGCCCAATTCTCACTTTTTTTTTGCATGCAGATCCCTGGGGTCTTGCTGAGGAATCTCTGAAATGGATTGTGGTGTGCTCTCTCTGAAAACTGCAAAAATGGGTCTCCATCCCCCAGGCGCCTTCAGCAACTAAGAGTGGAAATATATATACACTGCTCTCCCCACTCTTTGCCTGGTTGTCACAGTTACATAATGCTGCCAGTTGTAATCACAGCTGAATGGCGTTGTTAGGCAACTCGGTAAGCTTTATTTATTGAATTGAAAATTGCCATAGAGGTGTTGATTATCTGCCCCAGAGTCATGATGATTATAGCTTTAACTATTGGCACTTCCTTTATTACCAGTGCTCTGACTTCCCATTTTGCTTGCTAAATTTATAATCCACAGAGCCCCTTCAGCTGTGAACTGCTCCCTCCCAAGCAATTGCAGATTAATTGCCAGCTCCACCCTGGGGCCCTGTAGTGGAGGGGGATTGAACTGCACATCAGAGAGGGAAACTTAGCGTATAAACGTTTACCAGGATTTACTGTTCTCTAGGTTATTTCATGTTTTCCTTTTAGAATAAGTTCCACCGGAAACCTAGTGGTTCCCCTGCTCCACAGTGACATTTCTTAGACCTATTTTGTTCCTGTTTTGTTGTTACTACTCACGATCACAAAGGCACTGAAAAGACTAATGCACTATAAGCTCACTGACTACATCCCCCATGTCCCAGCCGCTCAGCAGCACATAGAAACCACCATCACTATGCCCACTATTTTGTCCAGAGACTTCACAGCTCTTCCTTCAGGGCTGTTATTGCTTCTGCTTGTTCCATTTCCCCAGTTCTTCCTATTTCTTCTTACTCACATGTATGAATTTTAAACATCAGTACAGTCCATTCTTCCTACATCTCCCTTCTCCTTTTGGTTAGGATTTTGCAACATTCCCACCTACGCAGTCATTCTTCGCATACATGATTCCATTGCCCTCACTTTGCCAAGTAATTTGAACTCTCTGGCTCAGAAGTCCTGCTCTGAGCACAAATGCTGCACAGTCCTGACTGTTCCGGAGGAGCCTCCCATTCGGAATCATCACATTCATTTTCAGTCTCCCAAGCACTTCCCTCTCTCTAGTATTGGGTTATGACTTCAAGAACTCCTGTGTGATCGTAACCCTGCACTAGAGCCTTCCCTCGTTTCAGCAGCACTGAGTTTTTTGTTTAAACACATTTAATAAAACATTTAGCTTCTCCGCTACCTGGAAACATTTTCCAAAGATACCCCAGTGACTCCAGAACTTAAACACTTTCTAGGTATGCCAGCTATTTAGTAATAAGAACACCAAACCTGCCTCACCCTGCCAAGTTCCACAGTAGTCACAGTAAATTCCAGCCCATAGAGAGACATTCTTACACCTGGAACATCATTCCCCATCTCAAACAGTATTCTTCAGTGCTGTATTTGTTACACAAAGGTTCCTCACTCACCCCATGCTCTTCATCTTTCCTCTTTGCTGTTTCAGGCTTCTCCAGGGGTCTGGATCACTTCCAGCCCTCAAGCTCTCTCACTTAATCAACCTTTCTGTCACCATTGCTCCTCTGCAGCCTATTCCCAAACAGCAGCACCCTGTGGACCCCAGAACTTTGCCTCCCTGGAGGACCCTCCCCTGCTCCATATTTGCCCCAGCTGCTGCTAAAGTAATCCCTTGAATATTCAGTTAGTAGAATTACACCAGGGTAGTTGGTTGAGTCAATTTAAAAGTTTGTGGCTCGACCCTGTGAGCATATGAGGCAGTGGCAAACAGCAAGTATTTCTGAAAGTATGACCAGAAGTGGTAAAGTTGTCTTTTTTTTTTTTAAACAGAAATCTTTTCCTACTCTATCAGCAAATTTTTGTCCTCTTTAGTAACAAATTAATCCTCTGGGATCCTGAATCCTGCTCCAGAAATCTTGCCCATCCTACTCATACAGTTCAGTGTGGGTGAGATACTTGCACAGGCCCTGGGCGTGGGGGTTGCCATGTGTCTAGGACCCCGCTCAGCTCCTGACCCTGTCACGGGCTTTCTCTGCAATCCCGGACACCTTGCTTTACTCCTGCATGATTCAACTTCCTAGCTGTAAAATAAGGAGAAGAGTAATTATCCATCTGGAATGATTAATGTGCATACTCACAGGGCTGGAAGGGGAAAGAGCTATAGATAGGTAAGTAGAAAGATGAAGAGGTCTTTTGCTCTGATGGGTCTGAGGACGGATTTTTCTTTTTTTCTCACCTTCCCTTCTTAGGAGAACTTGAAAGTGAGAGAAAGATCATGCTCTGTCAGAAGGCCAGATTGTCGCAGAGAGTGCAATTCTCCATTTTTGGCTAAAGTCTCTCTCGTTTCAGTTATTGCTCAGGATTTTTTTTTTTTTAGTTGTATATGTATTCTATTTACAGCGTTGTTATCTTGAATCCAAAAACATTTCCACTCTTGACTATTCAGCTGTCTTTGTATTTAAGAACTCCAAACTTAAGCAGTTAATGACTTGCAACATGACAATCAATATATTTTTACGTGTAAATTTGCTCTGTGGGGCTTTCTAAATTGTTTCCATGAGGGGCAATCTCTTAACAGAAAGAAAGTTTTATCCTAATCTTTCCTTGCATTAGCATCTAAAACCATCTCTCTGCCTTCATGCAATCTTGTGGTTTCTTCTATGACACTAGAGATCAATGGGAACAGGTGATTTTTTTTTCTTTTTTTCATTTTCTTGTTTTATTTTTCTTTTTCTCAGTAAGAGAAAAAAATCCCATCATAGAATGGGAAGAGAAGCTGGTGACAATCATCTGATCAGCCAACATCCCCTACATCAGATGCTTTCCACCTGGGAACATCTGCCTTAAAAGATACCACCTGTTAACAAAAAAAGTCAAATATTGAATGGAGTGTTTAAAAGTTCACAACAATCAGTTCTTGTAAAGTAACTACTTTCTAGGTTTAAGGTGAATACAACATTTGAAAGCTGGCACATCTGCTTCTGTGCTTGGTAAGACAGTATGTACAGCCACAAGCACATTATAACATTTGATATTTTTAATCAAATCCCATTTTAAGGTGGGATGTGTTTCACTCCGCTAAAGGTCATTTTAGTTACTGTAGCATTAAGGGTTTTCAATAAAACATTTTAAATGCCAGTTATATAACTGCTTTTAAAACATTTAACAGCCACATTGGTTGCATGACCTAAGACAAAGGATATTTTCTCAGCACTTTGATATATTGTGCCTAGATTATCCTTTTGGGAACGCTCGGTTCCATAATGGCCTCAGGTCATCCTATAATATGTGCTGTAGGATTTTTTTCCACCAAAACAATAATTGCTAATGAAGCCTATGGTGACGGAAGTTCAGTGACATGGCGAAGGATGGAGATTGGAGCCAGTAATAGCAGCAGAGACTGGCCAGTGCGAGAAGTTCATCCAGCACTATTCAAGGACAAGAAGGTGTAGCAATAAGGAATGAACACACACTGGTCTGGGTCTTACTGCTGCACTGTAATTTAAAGTAAAATAACTCCGGTTAGGAGAAGTTCTTCCTTCCCTTGCGTTCAAGAATATTACACCACTAAAATATGATCTACAATAGGATATAACATCATCTGTAATCTCAGGCCTTCATACCCAGATGCACCTGGACTCTAACTGAACGTGTACAAAGTTGTACCACTCCAAACCTCTTCCTTAATCTTGGGGCAAGGGGGTACTTTGAGATGAATGGTCTCCATACAGTTTACAAGAGACTCAGGCCAGATCTCATTTTTCAGGAGTAGATGAAGCTATTTCTAATTAGGTGCTTATGGAAGAATCTCACTGGGGCGCTGCTTTCGGCAGCAGTGTCTCTCCTGCCAGCACTCGTAAATTCCGGATCTCATTCCAAGACCCCTCAACATTTTTGACTCGGAAGAGAGATTCCACATGGCAGATTCTCCACGTGCCAGTCAATGCGATAGACTCCGCTCTGTTTCTCTCAGTTGGTTTCACTTTTCTATTAAGATTTGGCTTCTTATGGTTAAACCAGCTACTGATGTGTGATCTTGGACTGTGGAGCACGCTTGGGTTCGTTGGTGGTTCTAACCAAGCTTGCAGTTCTGTCTCCTCAAACTAAAACAAGTGGCTTTCATAGGGCAAACTACTGCCAAAGGCAAAAAATATATTTAAAAAGCAAGCTCTCAAAAGCCTGTTATTGTTTTCACAAAAAGGAACCCTTTGTACAAAACCTGAAATGTCTTTTCTCCTTGTTTGAGCAGGGGCTTGGACTAGATGATCTTGTGAGGACCTGTCCAACCTGAATTATGCTAAGAAAATTTGTGTACTTCTTCAAAGGCAACATAAGCAATAGATACAATCAAAATCCTTTTTTCACAGCCCCTGGGAGTCATGTTTTTCCCAGCGATTTCAGGTTGTAATGGAATTAAAAAGTTGCTGTGTTTCAGAATATCTTCCACAGCCAATTTTATCACGAGCCAATGAAATAAATGTTTCCAAAGTGAACAGCTGGCATCTCTTTTCATAAAAGATTCCCTTTTAGAACACTATTTCCAAACAATATTACAGTGGCTCCATTCACACAGCTATAGTTAAGACTGTGTCAATACTTCTCTTATAAACCTTGTTTTTCAAGGGTTTATAACTTTACAACTGGGCCGTAATTAGCTGGGATTTGAGTTACAGCATAAGAGTTCAGTCTGTGTGCACATTTTTGCTAATATTAATAAAATCAGTTTTAAATCACAGAAAAGTAAACACAGTACTTTACATGCATAAAAAGGATTCTTCAACTTTAAAGAGCTTTGATTTAAAAAATGAAATTTGGCAAGTGATTAGAGCATAATATGATCTTGATCCTTTTTGTCCTTTTAAAAGAAGTAGACAAAAAATCACTTTGGAAGCTCAGTCTGACAAACATAAGGAAATTCAAATTTAAAGTTGACAGTTTCTCCTTAATTTATGTTGTTTTCAAGAAAAGGCACAATAGTCTCATTAAAATGCACAGAATCAACCAAAGCTCACATTCTGTGGCTTTTCTCAGTTCTCCCTTTAGTCTTGCTGCCACATAAGCATAGTTTCTAATATTTGCTATCTTTTTGTTTGAGTATTTTATGACAGTAACAATTTGCATCCTGCCTGTGGTTTTATGGTCACTTCAGTCTTGGTTAGCTCAGCTTTCTGCATTCCTCCCTCCCAATGCCACCCTTAATTACAATGCAAAATGAACATCTCCTGCTTCCCATCCAGTCACACCAGACCGTAGCTCACGGCTTCAGCACGAGCTCTCGGTCCTGCTCATGCAGCGCTCCCGACTTCTTCAGGATTTCATGTGAAGGAGAAGCACATTTGGTTCAATAGCTGTATATCTTAATCGCAAAGTCTACTGATATCCCAAAGGAGCTTTCTAAATATTCTAATGAATTCCCATGAAATGAGGCCAAGTAATTGCTGTCCTTACACAGAAACTAATTTGTTCGTAAAAACTTGCCCTTTATATCATAAATTAAAGTATTCTGAAAAAAACACATACAAGTAAAATGAGAAAATGAAAAAGATATGCAAAAGTTGGTCACAAAAAGTAGGTTTTTCTAGGTATAAACTGTAATAAAAGGAATAAATATGCCAACACAGAAAGCCAATAGTGCAACAAAGCCCCAGGATGGCTGTGTTCCAGCAGTTATATTCCTTCACCTTACCCCTCCTCAGCCCTCCTCCCCTGTGGTTTTGCTTTGGACTTCAGCCTCCTCCTCTCTCCTGTTGCACTTTCCACGTCAGTCCCATGTGCAATCTGCAGCCTCCCTTTCCCTCACCCTGGAGGGCCTCGATTTGCCCCTCTGACACGTCACCGTGACCGTACCGGGCTCAGTCCCTTCCCTGCAGAGCTGGTGCTCCTGCGTGGAAGTGCTGGGAGCTCCTTTCCAAGCTAAGCTAAAGAATCACTCAGTTGAGCTGGCACCGCGTGCGGCAGACTCACCTGAGCCAGCACCACTGTAGGGAACTGTCGATGGATGTTGTTAAAACCTTTACCATCACCACGAAAATAACAGTTCAAGGACAACTATGACCTCCTCGGTGCCACTGGTTGTTTTTAACTGATTCTGTTGCAATTTCCATCCTTCTGAAGGATGAGATCGTGGATACACATTATCATAGGCCCAAACAACAACCAGATCTCAAGTCTAAGAGACATCTAGCTTTAGCTCAATATCATGCTGAACCATTTCTTCTGTCTCCCCTCTCTTCTGCCTGCCACTCAGCTGAGCTGGGATCCTACTGAAGACTATATGATCTTAAAAGACCAAGAAAAGAATAGGAGGAGTAGACCTGAAACCCCTTTCAGGCACACATGGTGGGTATGACCCAGAGTCTTGTTCACACACAGTCAGAACGGAACGCCTTGCTAGTAAGAGCACATTGCACTCCTTGGCCTCTCCTCCCTGTGCTCCGTTTATACTCCCCTCTTTCCTCCCTGACCAGTTAGAGCTTCATCCATGCTGAATTTAGTAATACAGTTTTGTTAAGCTAGGACACTTTTCCTAAATAGAAGAATAATCAGGGGTGACAGGGAAAGAAGCCTATTTTATTTTAACATATTATCTCCCATTGTGCTAAGCAGGCCAAAAGGAACCGGTCTCACCTCGGCGTCACAACACCATGAAGCAAACACAAAGCACCTCGAGTGTGCAGGACACCCCCAGAGCTCTCCTTGCTGCCCTCGCCGACGGATCCGGACGGTACCTGCAGCCTGGGACGACTGCATCCCACCCAGGCCGGGGTAACTACCTGTGTTACACAGCCAGAGCCTTCCTGAATGCTCTGGCCATCACCCTGCGCACAAACATGAAGTTAAAACTGTTTCTTCAGATTCCAAGGGGATCAATAACTCGCCGGAGACAGATGGGTTTTTCTTTTCCTACACTGGCAAAACGAGCCAGTGTCTGGAGTTCTGTCCCTACGTAGTCACTCCGCTCAGAACAACCACAGGAGGAACCGGCACAGGGTGGGCACCTGCTCTCCTCCTTGACCAACCTCGTCTCTTACCACCTGATGTCTGACATACAGGGAGCTTGACGCTGCTATTGCAAGCTGCTCTTAAAACCAGACCGCCAAGCTCAAGCAAGACAGGCATATGCTTGGTCTTTTTTGTAGCGTTTTTCATTTTTACTTGTAGCTGAATCCTCTAGGTCAATTGTATCTGCAGGGGTGGGAGAGGAATTTAATTGCTTTTACTTCCTACCTTCATCTCAGGGTGACCAGTCCATTAATAATGCACAGGAAGCAGCGAAGAAATGCATGGTAGATTAGGGATTAATTGATATTTGGAAAGATTTCAATCCACATTTGAAGGAAAAGGTTACACACTGTGGTCCAGTTTTAGCTACTATTTGCATTTTATTATTTTATAGTTTCCTACTGCCCTGCTTTTTCTCTTTTCAGATACATTTTCCCTCTTTTTTTGGCCAAACACTCTTTTACAAAAATTTCCATGTTTGTTTCCTGCTAGAGATGTTTGTTACCTTTCTGAAACATGCCACCCCTACATCAAATGCATACATACCATTTTCTATGTTTTCCACTAAATGCTTTTACCTGCATTGACACCACCCACAGTTTCTTTATGAGCAATTTCACTTTTCAAAATGTTATTGATTTCTGTGCTTGAAAGTTCCAAGATTAATAGCTGTAGAGACAAAAAATCCCTCAATCCTTTCACTCATCAGGTGCTACAAGCTCACTTCAGGGCTTGCTGATGTGCTTTAACATATCACTTTTATTAAGAAACTTGAGCTAGATACTCCTCAAATCAGCAAGGCGCTAAACACAGGAAACAGGGAATTGCAAAGATGTCAGGGCAGGAAGGTCTGATCTAGTTGTTCTGAAAAAGATTAGCCTGAAATCTTGACTTGGCTGGCCTAGATTGCCCCATGGAGATGGCAGTGACTTTAGTAACTTCTTCAGCAATTTTAAAGGGTGCAGTTATATAAACTCATAAAAACTGAGTCTTCTGCTAGCAGAACTTGAATCTGGCTGTCATGAACAAGAGACTATGCAAGAAGAACAGTAGATCCAGTATAGGAAAGAAGGTATTTGAATTGAAGAGTAATGGAGTTTTCCAAGCAGCTAAAGCTGGACAATCTGGAAGAGTTTCAGGGCTGCTAAGAGTTCACCACAGAGTGACACTGACTACTGTAAAATTTGAGTGGCCACCTCAGTTTAATATTAAAATATCAAAGGAGAGTTAGACCTGCATTTCGCATGTGGCAACATGAAGTATTTGCAATAGAGATCAGAGCAGAACTTCCCGAGTTCTTTTATAAAACCCTGCCACTCTGGAAGCAGAGCTGCACTAGTTACAGAAACGTGCCCAGCTCCAGAGTCATGGAAATGCAAGAGGCAGCGCGAGCAGCTGCCCCGGAGGAATCTTTGCTCACCTCCCCACACCACAGCGCTGCAGCCACTCCAAACACCATCTTCTGCTACTTGAGATATCTCAGGTGAGGCCAGAATTTTACTCAGATACCCATTGCCTAATGGGTAAGAATGGTAAATTGCATAGCCCATTTTACAGTATTAAGTTAAATATATATATGCTATTTATTAAGTTAAATTCATATACTATTTGCATCTATTGTTAAGACCTATTTTCAAAGCCCCTTAATATTTTTCATGCATAGAGGTATTAGGGGAATTTTATTACTTCTGGTTTTATTGACCATATATTTGGTTAAGGTTGTATGAGTTTTATTTCTTAATCTGGGAGACTTTAAAAACATCATTTGCTGATTTATCTGTTTTGTCTGATTATATAAATGAAGAACTGTAAACTATAGTAGTGTCACAAATGGGTAGTTATCCTTTATTTTAATTAAATTGGGGTCTACAAAACATTTTATACAGTGGCTCTCTATCTAGGCCTGCTTCCTACTTTCTGCAGGAACCTAAAGGTTCAGCTGAGATCTTCACTTGCACAACGCCACCAGAAGAGCACAGTGCCCAACCAGCACCAGCACCTGCTGCACCATGCAAGCTGCATTTGTACCTCTGCCAGAAGAAACCCAAGCCCAACATCGCAAGTGTTTGTGTGAAGCCTCTATTGCTTTTACACGAACCTCCTCTTCTTCCCTCCGCTCTACTTTCCACCACTTAGAGGCTCTATAGCTCCCTGTGGTTGCAGCTACCACTGAAACACTTGAGGAAACGAGGCTGCATGAAACTTCGGTTTCTATTTTATTTTCCGCTCGGTCCCTGCGGGACCCTAGAGACACATATGGGTCTCTGGACCTAGTGAGTTTTCTATTGAAGATGAGTGACTGAGAATCACAAAATTGAGTGGAATTTGGGGAATCACCATAGCACACAGCAGTACGAGTTCTTTCAAACAGGGGGATCGATGAGTCTCGAACAGCATTAACTTCCCTTTGAAGCAACTCTCACCTATGTGGTTATGGCTGTGCCCAGTTCTTAGCTGTGCCCAACACATCCCGGATTCTGCTGCAGGAAGTGAGGCTTCTTGTAATTACCAATCAAATAAAAATCACTTTCCATCACAGCTTATTTTCCGTTTTAGTTGGCAACAATGTCACCGCTCTCCGAACCAGCTACTTATTGCCGTGGAGACCAACAGGTTCCCTGGATTTTGCTAGGCTGCACCACTGCTCTGAGTCCCTCTCCTTCTTCCAGCCACGCTGCTCATTTCATGACCATTTTGACATTGCCCAGGAAATCCTTAAGCAGACATCTGGAAAGCCCGACATCTGGAAAGTGGCAGTGAGACAAAGCCAGTAACAGAGCCCTATCTCTGTCTCTGAACATCCATATGGAGTTTGGAAGAAATTTTTAATATAGTAGTATAGTCTAGCTTCATTTACTATGGACATGGATAGCCTAGCACCACACTATCTCCCAACAAAGCCTTCTGCTCATAACGCAATATGGTCTTCTTGAAATATTGCAAATGTTGCAAATAGAGCATAAATGAAGCGGAGGTAAGTAAGATTACACAAGGATAAACTGAGAGGGGATGGTAAAGCCAGGATGCAGCGAGAACCCAAACTCACACGGAGCCAGCGCGGTCCGTGCGAGTGGATCATGTTAGCGCCAGCGAACGGCTGCAACCGGCAACGAGCAGCAAAGGGAAGTGGAACGAAGACACTGCATGAACTGGGTTATGGAACAAACAGCAACAACAACAAAGTAGCCCGAATGCCCTTTCCTTCCTAATCATAATGTTTTAGTACAACAGAATAAAAAGGGATATAAAAAGGTAATGCATATTTTCTTCAAGGATTTGTTGAAAATACAATACGGTATCTTTGTAATTTACTGGTAATATGTACACAATGTAAAAGATCAGAAGCAGACAGTACTATCACTATATTTAGAGATAATGGTGCTTTTCTTTCATAGGCTTGATATAAACTTTGATTACATAGCATTTCTTTAATTTGCTGCTATTCAAGAAAACCCTTAGAGCACTGCAGCGAGCAATGCCTCTCTTTTACATTTGCATTTTTTAATTTGCATTTTTTAATTTCCCAGACTACAGCTCCACACCTACACAGGCTTTCCCTGTGGGAGGGAAGAGAATATTTTTCAGTATGAATGATACTGTTTCTCTTCTCAAATAGCTGTAGTTATTAATTCCAGAGATTTACAAAAATCACTTTGCTACTGCATCGCTTAAGTGTGGAGGTTTTTTCTAACTAACATCAGACACCAATCTACTGCTCCGCTGGCTCCCATTTTAAACAGTCCAGCAGAGGCTGCGGTGCCCAGATGCCGGGCTGTCCTGGGCTGCCCGCGGCTCATTCCTGGCCACCCAGTTCAAGTGGACTTTGGTGCCTTTGGAGGAAGAGCTGCTGTGCCCGAAGCCTGCCAGGCTCCTGCAGTACCTTAAGGACAAGGATCTAGACCTGCACAAGGACACGGGCACGTGGTGGAGTCCGACGTTTCGAGGCCTGAATGCCAGTGAATTAGAAGGGATAAAAATGTCTAATGCAGCTGGTTTTCTCTAGTGCCACTGAAAGGGCCTATGGCACCCAAAATGCCTAGTGGGCAGGCCCGTTTTTGAGACACGTGAGACCTAAATTCCATTCCAGGTGCCAAATCTGGCAAAGTGAGATTTAAATGTGATTTTCCCATCTCTTAGAAGACACCAAATCAAGAGGCAAAAAGAAATAGTCTCTCCTTGTGCTTTGGGCAGGAAGGGTTGAGCGATTTGGAGTTCAGGAGCGCAGGAGGCTGTTCAGAGAGGTGGCACCCGGGCGGGCAGGCTCCTCCCAGGGTCCCAAGCCCTGAGCTCCTGCTGTGCCCAGCTCCCTCTGAGGCTCTGCCCTTCAAAGCCCAGGGTTTGAATTTGTGGCACAACATAAAAAAGGAAGGCAACAAGCAGAATCATACCTAGAAAAGAGATGGTAACAGCAGGGCAATGAGTGTGCTCAGGAATTGTAGCCAAACACTAACGCCTCCCTGTGCAGGGAGAGGCTGCTCCAGAGCAAGTCCGTCCGGGGGCTGAGGCAAAAAAATCCCGAATTTTTAACTTTCTATGGCCTTGCAAAATAAAATTAACAAACACGGCAGGTCTTCCCAAGACTGAACATTTGCTCACATAAGAGAGAGGGGGAAAAAAAAAAAAGATCTGGAAGACTTTATAGAACAGCACCACTTCATGACACCTGCCATAACAATATTTTATTTGTCAGTCTTTTCTCATCCTATGTCTCTTGAAGCTTGACTAGGTTACTGCATCAAAAGGAAGGAGTAATAGTATCATTTCAGATAAAAGAAAAAAGAGAGGTATGTTGTACACAATCTGCCCATCATCTCACTTCACAGTTACATTAACCAAACAGGCAACGCATCTAAGAAAAAACACAGCCATATAACATGGCAAACATGTAAACTAGAGCTTCTTTTCAGGTGTGAGATAGGAATGCTTGATGCTCATGACACCTATATTTCAAAGTGTGTTATTCAGTTTAATTAACATAACTTACTTTATGCACATCAATACACTAAGGCAGGGAAAGAATAAATTAGAAAGTACAAAGTTAAGTAGACACTCAGGATTTGGCAGAGCCACAAGAAACCCAGAACCCCTGGTTTCTAAAATAAAGGAAAAAAAATCTATTCCAATGCAACTGCTTCTTTCCCCTTTCTTAAAGTATGTGTTTCAGACAGCACGTTCTATTTGCACAGCACTGAGCACTTTGTCAGCTCTGCAAGAACTGAACCGAGTAAATAATACCAACTATAATCCCAGTCCTGTGTCCTAAAGCTCTAAATCTACTGATCTTCTATACTTTCAAATTTAACTGACTTTCAGAATGTGTGAAAGCTTGTGTTAAGCTGCACTATTTCAGTAGTACTAATTAATATGTAATAATAATAATAATCATGACTAATAATGCTACTCTAATAAGGATTTAATCTTACAGATCATTTTTATGAAAGCACTTTGATAATAATGATCATTTATTCTTACAGTGCATTTTTCATGCTAGCAACTTCAAGCACCATGATGATTAATAAAGCTAAAGAAATTGAGAGATACATAAAATAACAAGCTTAAGAGAGTGCCAATGTGCTGATCTTATTAAATAAACATTATCGAAAAATAGAGCTGTAAAGGAGATTCCCTTAGGGGGAGGGGAAGAAACAACCAAAAAAATAAACAAAAGAAAACCTTGAGGCTATGTCAGCAGGACTGAATTGACCTGTGTATCAGTGTCATTCTATTGTCACTCTAGCAAATAAAATAAAATAATAAATAGCACTTAGTGAGCCGAGGACTAGGATGTCATTTTTTATAAATAGGTGCATTGGCATTAATCTAAAGCAGGTGTGCAGTTGACCCTACATTTTGAAAGGGTTGCACAGGCATAAGCAAATACCTAATAAGTCTTGTCCACGATGACTTTCATGCAGAGCAGAAGAATGTTACATACTGTCAATGTTCACGTAGTCTGGCGATGGTTGATCTATGTATCTGAGCTACTTAGCTGGATTAGGCATACTGAGAACTATTAGGGGCTTTTCTGTCTGCAATGCCTAGGATTTAAGTTCGGTGGAGATGCCTCTTGTCTTCCTCCTCTCATCTTCCCACTCCCGCAGGCTAAACCAAAGGCTCTTTGGTATGACCCAAGTTAGCCGTCCACTGATACCCACAGAAGGCCGATAGAAAGAGTTCACCTGGTTCAAAAAAATCCTCCCCAGCAGGGATGCATTTATCCCACAAAGCACTACCTAGAAAGCACTTTGGCAAGACAGCTTAGCTAGGAAATTACCAGGGCTGACACAGTTCTGAGCAGCAGGAGGACACGTCTGCCAGCACGGCGCACGTCATTAGGGGAGGCTGGTGAGGGGCCCGGGCGCCAGCGCTTCTCACACACACGGCTCCGCTCGCGAAGCCTTTACTGATTTGACCTTCCTGGCAAAGGCTTGGTGGCCCAGACCAACCCGAACAGCTACGTCCCTCTGCTGGGACCAATGGAGGAAGATCTCACTAGGGGATGAGCAGCTCTCTACTTAAAAGAATCCCTTGACCTTGTTCGTATCGTGCACATATCGCTTCAGCTGAGTGGTTTTACTGTGACATCAGATAGAAAAGGAATAAAAGATACACAACAGAGAAGTCCCTACACTGAGCTTTACTGCGACACTAGATATACATATGGCAATCCCTGACAGGGACTTGCTCATACGCTCCACATGAGCGCTAGGAAAGCAGATCATGCAGTGCCAGGTTTTGCGAGGAATAACATGGAGGTATCCAAACCCGAAGTCTGAAAAAGATGGAGAACAATTAGTCTTTGGAAAAAGGGTTGAAAGAACTTCTCACTGGAGAATTTTGCAGCTCCTTTTCCTCCACTATTTCTCTTCAGAATTATATTTACTTAGGAAATTTGAGAAATGATTGTGTAGAGAAAACTATAAAAAAAAACAAAAAATAAGTCCAGCTAAACACAAGCTTTCTGACAAAGCAGAAGCCAGCCCATGGACAAGGAGAATACACACACAGGTGTTAAGAAATAGCTGTTATGTTTTGACTCTACAGTATATAACACTGTCTGAGGTTCATGGAAGGACTGAGTGCAACCAACTCTCTCTTTGTGAAGGGGACATACAATATTTCAGTGCAAATAAATATCAAGGGTAACCCCTAGCAGCAGAAATCAAATCTGAATAGGAAGAGATCTTAGCAGATCTAATAGAGGCTTGCTATACTCATGGCCGATCCTTCTCTAAACTAATTTGTGAACAAAGAGAACAAAGGGCTGGATGTTTCTCTGGGGACATTCATATTTTCTAACTCAGGAGTAAATTATGTTGAATGAGAATACAAAGTCATAAAATATAATCAGCCTATTAGCTAGGCAAGAATTGTGGGGAAGATACAGCGTTCAACAATGAACTGCTCGGGTCACATGTGCTAAGCATGGACAATAGGAATCAGAGGGAATATTTGGCACACAGTGATTTCCTTCCCTGGGCCTCCTACAATTTGCAGAACTCTGCAGAATTTCCCGGGCCAGAGGTCAGCTTTCCCTCTTGGTGAAACACACTTGGATTTCAATGCTAACTGCTACAAAATAAGGGTAGTTACAAAATGCCGATCTGCAAAAACGTTTATAAACTTTGTAGCTTTCAATCTGGGGGAGTTGAGTTTAAGACTTCTGGTGGCTGCAGGCATCTGCCTCGCCTGAGATTCCTCCATGGTGCTAGCAGATGAAGTGGGAACTGGGAGCTGGATTCCAGGGAAAACAGAACCCAGAGGAGAACCATAAACATACACATTTTCTTTGCCTATAGATGTTTCCGTTACTCTTCGGATTGTCAGAAAAATCTTGAAACAATCACATGAGCAGCAATGAAAGTAACTAAGAGTTTTGTTATGGATTTCCAGTGGGATCAAGACAGAGCACGGCTGGAGGAGGTAGGTTACCAGCAAGCCTGTCTGCTAGCTGGACCCAGTTGATGTTACCTGATGCGACCTTCTGAGACTTGTGTTCCCTTTCTTTTTGTCCATGTTTCACCAATACACAACCATCTATCCCTCCTTGGACAAGGTTCTCCTGCTTTGTCTGATAACATGATCTCTCTCCTCAGTTCCTCTTCATTTCAATACATACCAGAATATCCTCTGAAGTAAAATGGACATTATCAGAAGCACATTTGCTACATGCTTGGGCTAGGAGATCAAAGTCCCAGGTTTGAAAAGGAAGCTTTTTTCCTTGAAAGAATTTTAGGCTAGAGGGTGTAGCTTTCACAGAGCACATCACATTTGAACAAAGCAAATTCCAAAAGAAGGAACAAGAAGTGCACACATGTCAGTGGGACAGTCAGCATTCAACATGTGATATATGTATGTGGCAAGTTACGAGAAGTTTATTAGTTTAGGGACTGAAGGCTTTAGAACAGTAGAATTTAGGCATGGGATCATTCAGACCATGAAGAATAAGAGATGTTGGAAAGATCTGGAGAACATGGAAAGATTAAAAAATTTCCATCGGCAGAGCATTTAGGACAATAACTCGCCCACAAGGAAGCCAGGTGGGAGAGAATCAGATTGTTAATACAAGCCTTGTTTAGTCAACTTGGAAAAAAAATACAGCAATGGACCAAATGACAGTCACAACCTGTGCAATGGTAGCACCTAAATGGTGAGCAGATCCTCTCTCAGCCACAACAGGTCTCTCGAAGGGAAGCGCCAGTTCTGAGCTAACTCATGGACTGCAGATTGGGCTCCTGCAGGGAGGAACCAAAGGTGGCGAGTGGCCGAGTGCGGAGCCATGTCCCGACACAGGCAGTGTCCTTCAGGGAACGGCACGGGCCACCTGGGACAAAGCAAAGCTCAGCCACGAGCTGCCGGAGACTGGGAGAGCAGCCAGCGGCCTCCCGTCTTGGATCCGGCCATGTGGTTAATGGCACGGTTGATTTTGATCAATTTTATTTGCATGATGCAGGTACTATTAACCAGGAAATCAATCACAGGACATAAAATATCATTTTGTTTGTTCTTAAGGTCTCCATTCTTCCTTGTCTGTAAGGTTCAAAAGAATATTTTGCTCATGAAAGTCAACAAAGCATACTTGAAAGCACTAAGGAGTGAACTGTTTGTTTGTCCTCAGGGCAGGTGCTCTGTAGATTATCACAGGCAGCTTTGTTACTTGGAATTACAAAGTCTTCAACCTTGACCTGTAAGGACAACTCTTTCCTGTCCCCTCCCTCTCCCCAAAAATGGGAAAAAAAGGGAACAGAGAAATGCTTCTTTATTCAATGCTGATGCTTTGTCTTGCCTTCGCTGTACAGACACACACACACTGAAGTTTCCTGTACTTGGCTGTTACTCAGTAGTCTGGGACTGAAATTGTATGGTAGGAAATTAGAAGCATAGACTCTCTTGGGGGATTCAGCAGTGTTAATTGCATGACTTAGAAATACTCAGGGGAAACTTTCCAGGTGACACATAAGGAATTAGACACACATATATCTCACTTTAATATGAAGGGAACCAGAGCGCTCATCTCCCTGTGCAATCAGCTGACAACTTTCCCCTTACCTTGAATGATGGCTCACAGGTGGAGCTATCTTGTTCCATTAAGGATTTTTAGAAAAACGTATATAACAGCAGGAGCCTGCAAAGGGCTCTCCCCCAGACAAACACCATAAAAATCCTGAATCCTAGAGTTATTTCAAAAGAATAACTGTCTTCAAGACATAAAATCTTTTCTAGACACCAGTGTTTGGGAAAAAATGGCACAGTGAATTACTGCCCCAGTCATCTGCCCTCATAGGAATGCAGAAAAAAAGAAAAGCACAAGAAGGGAGGTGCAAATCTAACTTTTGAAACTCCCTGATCCTGACTTAGTTGCTAGACAGTCCTCAAGTTCAAGCCCAAAGTCCATTAGAAACCATGGGAATATCATCTGGGAGAAGAATTAACAGGAGGTTCCAGAGCCCCTTGCCTCCTCAGCCTGGGGAATGCCTCATTCAACTCTTTGCATAACTTCAGCATGGACATTTTGACCACCTCCTCAGAGAACATACTGCACTCCAGGCTATTCCTAACTTACTGTTTCCAAAACGCTTGCTTAAAAGAGCCCCCAACTATCACTTAGCTAGTGAAAGTTTCTGCTCCTCTATGTTCTGCTGCAGATATTTGAAGCCTTAAACATCCATTAATCTCAGGAGATGATCTGTAAACTTCAAACAGGATCCAGCGATCTCCTTGAAAGTATGTTCTTGGGCCTATACAGACATTGCCTTCAAACCCCTCTCTAACTCTGTCTGAGGGATAAAACAAAGATATATCACAGATGTTCCTGTAGTTGTTCAGCTTGACACGAATATCATTTAGCTTTGATATTCATAGACATTTGGCATCAAGTTTCTTCGTGTCAAAATTGGACGAGTGGCAATTTGGAATTGAAGAGCAGCCAGTTTCCTAAAAATGCTGAAAGGGGGTTAATTATCAATACACGGGGCCACCATGTCTACACAGACTGTTCAGATAGAAAACTGCTTTGTTCCTATTTATGACACACCATGAGAGACAAAAATATCTGCCTGCTTCTCTGGCAGGCTCAGGATGGTGGATGGATACGTTTCTGCTGCCCACCAGTGCACAGGAGCACGGAGTAGTGGGGCTGATCCTGATCACAGCAGGTCACAGCTGCAGGAATCAGCACACGGATGTAGAAACGATCTAGGGCTAGAAGCAATCTGCTCTGTATCTTCTTCTAAAATAAGGCTTCTACTAAGTCTTAGATTTATAAATGAGTTAAAGGTAGCTGGAATCACTATTCCTACAAGGAGTGGAGTTAGACATTTTATGCTTGTAAATTCTTTTGATAAACTCTGTGTTTTGTCCCAGTTGTAACAAAAAAGCTCTGTTCACACTTTGGCTAATCCATGTCCTTCTCCAGGAAGGATGATACTGCATAATCAAGGGGGTAGCTAGGCACCTAGGTGCTCAACATTCAAATCCACGTATTGCAAGGGAAAAAGAGAGAAACTGTGTCAAGAAAGCCTTCGTCATCCTTACCCTGTAACTTAAGATCACAGGCCCCAAGTGTGTTACTTTTGAATTCTTGCAGGGTTACAGGCCTCTAAAATAAATCAGCTCTGCCAATTGTGAAACACCCTGGAGCATATATTGGAAACACTTCACTACCTTTTAAAGTGACAGATTAAAATCTCTAGTAACAAAGTTTTGCTCCTTTCCTTCAGCCATCCTTAAGCAATTGCATTCCCACTAGCAGGGGAAGATTTGGGCATTTTTCTGAAAACCCTCCAGCAAGGCACAC
The DNA here is from genome assembly GCF_000705375.1 of Tinamus guttatus. The sequence goes on along the minus strand of NW_010587153.1, from coordinate 157,037 downwards.
TGGCCAGTTCCAGCCTGATCCTGACCTTACTCATAGAGCAAAAACGAGTGGTAAATCTCCTGAATCAGAGTTACTTTGGTGCATGTCCAAAGTTAGGCTCCTCCTGCAAAGTTGAACACTTTTAGGCTCAGAAATCCCAAGAAGTTTGCCACGCGGACAATTTCTGCTGGAGGAGACATCAGGGAGCCCCCCCCTGCAGCACCCCAGCCCCGGAGCCGCGTCCCGCTGCGCGGCTCCCGCGCGGAGCCTCGTCCCCGTGCGAGCAGCGCGCCGGGGCAGCAGCTCGCGGCACCGGGGCCCCCCCGCCGAGCCCCTCGCAGGCCTCGCCAACCTCCCGAGACCCTCCTGCACCTTTTGGAGCCCTGATCCTGCCCAACACTGCAAACGCCACGTGGCCAGGATGGACACGATTGCGAGACACCTTGTGTTGTACTTGAATATCACAAGAAATAAGAGGCAGTGGCCTCTGCTCTGACCACATTATTCATTTTCATATTTAATTCATAAAAAACTTCCCCTAATATCCATCCAGTTTCCAGCCGCTTGCAATATATAGCCCAGAGTCTTACCATCCTCCTGCAAAATTCTGGTCAAGCTTGGCACTTCAAAAAAGCCTAATTTTAAAGACAAAGTTCAAAGGCCAGGCTCTATACTGTTCTCAATGCCTGAGGAGCTTATAAAAAAGTTTAAAGCCTCAAACAACAGCTTTGAGGAAGCATATGAATGTCTTATGCTTCAAACATCTTTGCGAAAGGGCCAGATTCTGATCCCTGTATAACACCAGTGTAAATCAGAAGCAATCTCCTTGAAGTCAATAGAGATGGGATTCCAGGCTCATAAGCCTTTGCACATTGAATTTAACTATCTGTCATGCCCACGAGGTTACAGTGCAGACCTAAAGGAAGGTATGGTATAAGATCAATGTTAAGGAAAGAGTTTCATTTAAAAGACCATCTTTTCCCATCAGACATGATAGGAGATTTATTATTCCAATATTATTGTTGAAACTAGAAGAGAGAGAAAAATAAACAGGAACATATATTTTCATTTTATGACTGTGAACAACATTTCATACTGTAAACATATCTTGGTCTATAACATTTACCCAGTAAAAAAAATAATTTCAATACAGTCCTTATTGCTAGTTCGGCAGAGCCTCCCTAGAACATTGTGTTAATGATTAATATGAAGTCAGTGGAATTCCACAGTTGCTGAGAGTCTTGTGCCCAAGAATGAACTGCATTGCTAAATCAGCAAAGACAGTTGTCAAGGTAACCTCTATGTAATCTATTTAACTGGCTCCCAAAACACCAATCAAGGTCAGATAACGCACTCAAGCACCATATGAACACACTCATACGGCATAAAGCTTTGTATCAAGACAGCAGGGAGGAAAAAACCTCATTAGGAAGTAGGGGGAAAAAAATAAATTCAGTTTTGAGAAGTGTTAATTGGGATTGCAGTTAGCTTTGTGGGGAAAGTATGCAGCTCTTCTGAATATGTTTTATCTGTGGAAGAAGTAATTTCTCTCCAGTTCAGTATGAATGGAAATATTCTTCTACCAGTGTTCTTAAAAATAAAAAATAAAAAATAAAAACAGCCACTGGTAAATTATTCATTTATTGTTTTATTAATGCCTAGACTGGTATCTACACTCTGATATACAGCTCTTGTTTTGTTGTGCTTTCTCTGGTACTTAACAACAAGCAAAATGTCAGCAGCAGCATCTCAAGGCTGGCACTGTCGTGCTCCCCAGGCAAGCACCGCTCCACAGGTCCCGCTCCCTGCTCGGCCTCCCCTCTCACGGGGACCTGCCAAGCTCCAGAGCAGTTTCTGGAAGGAATAATGATCTACTTGGATTTACAGTCCGACAGGAAGCTTGAATTTGAAGTTGCATTGCGAGTATTATTTACCTTCTCTGCATGCACATCTCTACAGCCACAACAAGGCCTGGCAAGAGTCACTCGGGTCTGAACTGATTTTCATTGCAACAATTGCTGTGCATACAAATCAACAACCTTTCCTTGATATTTAGCGCTTTGCTCGTCTTGGAAGCAAAGAAGAGTAAGCATTATGAGAATCAAAAAGGTTGGCTGCTGCCCCTGGAGCTTCTGTACCTTTGTCCTCTGCTGCAAAGCTTCAGCACTCCCGAACTTGGTATAGTCTCTGCTCCTCAATGAATCTCAGCAAATATCCCTGTGCCTCTTACAGCAAAGCACATACCAGGGGAGCGATTTCCTTCCTTCACTTACACAATGCCAGCATCAGAAAGCTGCGCTAAATCAGGACACTGCTCCTGTTCCACAAAGATGCCAAAAGGTCCTGCCGTAGAAATGGAGGGCTAAAAATAACAGAGACAAAACTGCAAAAGGCAATCACACTAAAGACCATGTCAGCTTCAGCACGGTCAGACAACATTTTAGGCCCATGCTATCTGTTGACAAAAAAAAATCAGAATTCTGTTTTAAATGCAAAATGGCAGCATATATGATACTTTGAAAGGAAAAACAGGCTCAGCTCTCGCCCTGGGCACTGAGCTTCGCTAGCAACTCTGTCCGAAGCTGCAGATATTGAGCACTTCTGAGCGTTGCCTCCACACTAACATGGATCACCGCAGGGTCCAGGGGCAATCAGTGCCATACGGGTCTAGGGAAGGAGGAGACAACTGCACACTCTGGTCATGGCCAGCGCGGGCCGTGGGACGGTGCCACAGGCTGCTGCCCGTCCTGCTGCTGCCAGAGCTGCTCACGCAAGATCCAGGAGCTGGAGAGCAGGCAGGCTAAGGGACTTGCTCGAGGCCACACCAGATGCTGTGGCAGAACAGGAGAAGGCTGCGGAGGACTCCCAAAATCCACCCCACAGCAGCAGTGGCCTCCTCCTCACAAGAGCCCCAAGCAGCACCCACCAACTTCAGGTTTCTTGAGAGGGAAGAGCCCTGGGTGCTTGTTGGGTGTTAGCAGGAAAGGAAGGAGCTTTGTGTATCTTTAAGGTCCAGAGGCTGTGGCTGCTTTCAACAAGAAATTAGCAGCTTGTTTCTGGGTTTTGACATGCCAGACGCTGAGGAGAGGGCTGATGGCTAATGAAGCTCCCAGACAATTACAGCAACTCTCCCACGATGAGCTGAAACTCACCGTGTGTCACTGGGTTCCAGCACGGTGAAAACTGCACCAGCTGCAGTGCCTCCTCTTGGACCTCTACAGACACCACCTGACAGTGCAGAGGAGAGGAAAGAGCATGGAAACCAGAGGAACCCTCATTTCTAAGGGAAATTATGCCAGAAGATGCTGTATACAGTCAATCAATATAACTGTGCCTCATCCCAGCAAATTACAATAATCTATTTTTTAATTTTTTTAAAAAAATATTGAATAGTATTTCTTTAACAGTTTTTCCTTGCCTTTCTCAGATATTAGAATATTTAAAAAGGTGGGTTCTGATTTTTATTCATACACCTTGTAAAATTCACCTTTAAAAATAAAGCATAAAGGCTTGGTTTACTTATTCCTAAAGCAAATCAAATACAACAAACTAGTTAAGAATTGCACAAGTTTGACTTTTGTCTCTCTCCCCTGCACTGATGCATGGGCACTTCAGATGTGCTCTTCGGGCTGCATGCAAAAACTCTGAAATGTGGAGAAGAGATCCTGACAACCCTGGCCTCTGCACATGGCATCAGCATTGACACTGTGGATTCTTGTGTCTCCGGTGGAGCACAGACTAATCCATGCACTAAGAGAGGATTTACAAGATGCACTGTAACAGCTCCTAAGATAGCTGCTACTGTCTCTGTGTTGCTATTGTGTTTGCAAGATTAGTATTAATTACCTAATAAGACACACATCTGTTTTGTGAGCCTGTAATAAGTCCTTACTTAATATTAGGCAAATAACATGCAAATGAAAGACTTACCCTATAAGCAACAAAGTATTTAATTGTTTGTATGTATTTTAAGGGGCTGTAATAGATTTTTCTTTGTAATAATATATTATGGGTGTATATTTGTATCTCTATAAATAGCAATTCTATAAAGGAGATAACAGATACAGATATTCAAGGTTAAATAAACAATGCAGAGGTGACAGGAACTAACAATTGCCAGGATACTCAAAACTTCCATGCCTTTGATTTACGCTAGTTTTCCTTAACATAAAGCACGGTGACTCCCCCTCCTGCCCCAGCTTTATGGTCCCTGCCTCTTCTCGGATTGGTGTCACCACATTGTCTGAACACTTTCCTCAACTAAAGAAGGGGGAAAAAAATGACTAGAAAGAACAACACTCATGGAGAGAAGGGTCATTTCACCAAAGCCCACAGAGCAGCCCTGATTTTTACCACCTGCGAACCTATCTTAGAAATGCTGGCCCTGCCAGCAGGAGCCCAGTAACCACAGCCACCTACAGCAAACACCCTGCGGGCAGCAAAGAAGCTGCTTTTCTTCCTACCATTTACCCTGTTCCCCACCTGCAGGGCAGGGAGAGGAGGGGTGTCCCGGCGGCGCGACACGCTGCACCCCGCGCTCCTCTATCCCAGCGCGATTCTTTGGGGTCGTATAGAAACACGACAGCTAGTTACACAAATCCATCTTCATTTTCCAAAGCAAAAAATAAAACATGGCAAATCAGGGAAACGTCCAGATAAGAGCACTCTATCTCTTGATACTTCCGTGACTGAGCTTTCAAGAATAACAGATGGCTTAAGCACACCAGGTACGCTGTGCACGAGTCAGCGACAAAAAAGGGTTGCACCATTGTTTTTATAACATAAATCTCCCCCAAACCCACCCCTGTAAACAGTAATAAGAACATGCAGGGCTTTTTAATTGAGCATTAAACTCAGAAGTCCCATTACAGTCACAGTATAGTATCCAGCTAACATATCCTTTGGGTTTTTTTTTCCTTTGTCCCACCCACAGAGATGTTACAAATTGGATTTAAATTAAATTTCATTCTAAACACATATATTCAATCATAACAAAACAGTGACAAATTAGCTTATTCCATTTAAACTCACTCTATGCTCAGGCTGAGTACCTCCTGCTCCAGCCCAGGGCCTATTTCCCAAAGGTCAGGTATTTAAAGAACTGACGCACAACTGTGTGTGCAGCTATTAGCTGGGGAATTGGTTTGATTATTACATGAAATATCAGATTGAACTGCACCGTGTGTGTTTTAAAGTGCGAATACAGAAACAGTTTGTTTTTATTACTGCATGAATAAAGGGGCATAAGCAGATGGGTACAATCACGGAGCAGCGTGTATGTAGGTACAGCTGTTTTAGAAATGTCTATATTTTTTTTTTTCCTCTCTCAGATATGTTCTGATATAAGAAGAGGCCTGCCTGGTAACAACCACATTTACCCGAGTCTATTACAGATCCCCTAAACACCACTCCCCCTTAGCTACCTTTACTGAACATGCAGAAAAAGTGATTTTGCTCCTTTAGGTTTTTCTCCCCAAACAGGGCTGGGCCCTTGCTAGTTTTAGCATTTAAAAGAACCCAGAGTGGGTTGGCAGGGGAGAACAGAGTGAATCTGACACCATTCCTGAGAGCACTCAGAATTTCCAAATCCATCACTTTCGGTGCACGTGTGTGTGTAGAGGAGCAACAGGCAATAAAAAAAGACACGAAGTGTTACCATAGCTAAACATCAGCTGTGGCTAGATCAAACACTTAGGAAACGGAGCATATTGAAACTGTTATTTGTAAAGAAAAAAATCCCATCATTTCAAAATTTTACTGGAATGTGCCTAGAAGATAAACATTCTTGATTTGCCCTAAAATTTGCTAGCAGTAAACAAACCCACTTCCTTTTACAGGTTTATGCAGTCTCTGTGCAGCACAGAGACTTCAGAGATAATTCAGGACTCATCCCTCTAACAACTTTCCAGGACAAAGAGGGACATGTTGTCCCCACTTAGGGATGTCTTATCTATCTCTTGGCCTAGGGTACTTAATCACAACTGCTAACAAATAGGAAAAAAAAAAATAAAAACCTAATTGTTTTGCAGCTTTAAACCCCCTCCCAGCATGCACACTCATTCCTCTGTATACTCCCCAAATCTGAACAGACCCTCTCTCCCCAACTAGGGCCAACTCCCACCCCACCGTTTGTACCATGCAGCCCCACACACCTCTGCTTTCCCCTTCCTGCTACGGGCTGGGCAGCCAGGACGTTTCTGGCACCTTGATGGGAACATGGCACCCACTTTCGAGGGGAAGAGTGGGGAGGGAGGAAAAAAATCACTAATTGGATTAGTTAATTTAAAACAATATTTGCCTGTGAACCTGGTGACTGTAAAACTGATTTATTAGTGAGCAGCTTTGTGGGTGATAAAGGGGCAGTTACAGCCATGTGTGATATTTTAGCTTTCAAACCTCACATTCTAATTTTACCTCTGGATTTAACCCTGCGAGATACCCAGTTGCCAGGAACCTCAGGGAGAAGGGCTCAGCCCTTGCTCACATTGGCTGTAGTGCAACGTTTTGCTCTTGGTGTCAAAACATTAAGTCACAGCCACCAGGATCAGTTGGTCTTCACCACCTTGTCTACACCGCACAAATATGCGAAGACGATGGGGAAGTTGGAAGTGCTGAGGATGCACTATGCGGTATTTGCTTTGACTAATCAAAAGCTTTAGCATTCAACAGTCACCTGAAACCCAAGGCCAGGGTCCCACCTTGCCTGTGCAGCTCTGGCAGATGCAGCTGACTAGTGTCACTGAGAACTCAGCCCCCAGACTCCTCGCTGAGCTCTGTTATGGGCAGAACAAACCTGCGGACCAGGACTCTGCGGTATCAGAGAGCACAGTGTGGTCCCCGCTTGCCAAAGGACACGTCAGCAATAAACTTCCCTTTTCCAGACCGAGGAAAGCAAGACGAGCTCAGGTCACTTCCTCACCAGTAACAGTGCTCACAGCCCAGCTCCTGAACCTCAGGACATGCTCCCTGCTCTATGCGAATCCTGCTGAGGAGCATCAGCAGCCCCACTGGCTGTACCAAAAATGCTCCCATGTTATTGAACTCTATAAATCAAACAACCGGAGGAACGCACGTGGCCATAAACTAACAGAAGAATTAGACCTACAGAGCACATGCATCGACTAGACCCACACATCACATTGCCCAGGGGTTGAATACAGACAAGAGGACAATTTATTCAGGTTGCCTCTGGCCGACAGGTAAGAGGCACTCCTCTGCATGTAGGCTTGTGGTCCCTGAAGGAAACACCCTGCCTGGCTGCTGGGATCCCCAAAAGAAAGGTGAAGAATGCCTGGAAGGAAGAACCACGAGGGAAGGCAGACATGGAGTTAGGACATTGCAGTGGGCAAGAAATTATGGCTGGAGATGAATGGGAGAGATGTCTGAGGAGTAAAGGGGTATGGGAAGAGCCTGTGCGGAAGGAAGGGATTTGCGTGGAGAAGCTGATCCCAACATGGGTTCACAACCCCTGTGTGAGGCCACCTGTACTGGAGGTACATAAGGGGACTCTGTCTGATCGAGGATATCAAGCTCAGACCTGTGGTGAGGAATTTGTGCAAACAGTATGTTGGGTTTTTTGTTTGTTTGTTTTTAAACGGGGAGTGTGAGCTCCAGCAGGCACCTGAGGACAAGAGCCTGTGCTACACCCTCAGGGTAAAGAGTCTGGTAATCTGTTGTTAGGAGAAATCACCTTCCAGAAACTAGCAACTATTGCAAAAAGTACGAACACCTCCCACCCGGATGTCCCCGCGGCTGTGGAGCACAACGCGCGCGCGGTGCCAAGCGGCCCCGCGGCTCCCCCGGCCAGCGCGGCGGGGGCCCAGGGCCCCCGG
>NW_010587153.1:117759-149106 GCF_000705375.1 Tinamus guttatus | reverse complement strand
GGGGGGGCCCGGGGCACTGGTGCCAGGGCGCAGGGCAAATCCCGGCCTCTTCCTGCGGAGGCCGGAGCCCTGCAGCTCCGAGCCAAACGACACGAGAGGGAGCAGAACGGTAAGAGTTAAAAATTACTGCCAGGAAAAGCCTCATCTTTCAGATGTACTTTCTTAAGATTACTTAAGTATTCCTGCCCCAACGAGGTAAATGAGATTATTCATATAAGTAAAAACTACTTACATGAGCTATGGTTTGCAAGACAGCTTAATACTTAGAGACAGATTTCTGCAAAAAGTTCTTATAAAGCACTCAAGACCGTTCAACTCCAGTTTTTATTCTCCGACTCAGAGCAAACAATCACTGCTGTCCCAAACTGCAACCAGAGAGGGGAGAGGTACGCACACAGGGGAAGGAAAACTAATAATAAAAGAATCCTAAAATGCTGCTGATTTATTTAAACATTAGTTTCCTATTTTATATCTTATATTCACTTTTCACTTTCTGCTTTCAGCACATGATTACAAATAGAAAAGGAGACCTTTCAAATAAGCCCTAGGAGTTGCTCAGACACAGAGGTATGTCTGATTACAGAACAGCTCCCTGTGCTAATGATAAACCCCTTTCCTGTTTGTCACAGCCACAAAACCATCCTGCTTTTGGGAAGGATAAGGTCCTTTATGATGTTGATAAAACACTCCTTTTGGAAACACATAGGGCACCATCAATCAACAACATTTGTCTCTGGCTTCTTTTGTTGACATCCCAATATTACAACAGCAAATCATAATCCCAGCAAAGCAAATGGGTTCCAGAGAGAAGCAGCTATAAATTGGGCCTGTCTCAATCAAATGAGCTCTGTCGTGAAGCTCTGCTAAGCACTTGGGCTTTACTTTCCCACAGCACATTGGGATCAAATGGATGCCAGCAGGCTGGAGGAAGACCCAGTGTGAGCAACCTGGGAGCCCAATTCCTCTGGTCCTCCAGGTAATCGCCGGGATTGGGGCAGATCACCCCAATGATCGCTGCCACATCCTGCTTTGCTTCAGTTCCTACTGATGCTGGTTTACTTCAGCACTTTTGCAAACTGAGGAGAAAAAGCATGCAAGTGCAAAGCTGAGGCTTGGCGGCAGCAGCCATCCCTCCCGGCTTTAAGGAGCATTATGGGCCCGTCCACCCCAAACGGCTGCTCCGGACGAGGCAGCGCCTGTTATGTAAAACTGCTGAGCTGCACCATGGAAAACAGCACTACTGCTATGGCTTGAAGCAGGCTGGAGGTGAGCAGGCATCTGAATGAACAAAACCCCAAGTTTCCCTGGCACTGGAAGGGCCAAGCAGGTAGGAGCCTGCCCTCGAGAACCAGAGTCACTGCGACGCTGCCCGAGGTCCTGCTGCTACCATGTCTGCGTGCACCCACTCACTCCTCTTTTTATTCTTATTAGTAACTTGAACACCATAAACTAGCTCAAATATCCATAAATAGCTCAAATAATATTTTATGATAAGAAAGCACTATCATTACAATTATTCTCCTTCAGCACCCCAGGGCCGCTGTGCGGGCCAGTCATCGAGGTGCAGTTCACCTGGATTACACCTGTATCAGGCAGAGGGAACCAGCTGGGGCACACGAGCATGGAGCTGCTACTCCAGCAACTACAAAAGAAATCTGTCAATACAGGTAGAGCAATAAGATCTCAATACTGAGAAAATGAACCCAAGACACCACTTCGCTCAGGCCCATAGCAGCCTGTGGCTATGCAAGAGGTCCAGCTGCCCCTCCAGACAGAATCTAGGTCTAGGACATAATGATAAAAAGGAGCCAAGCAATTAAAAAAATGAGTTAATGTTGTTAACACTGACATGCTATCTAGATACTCTGATGGCAACACGACATCTCTGCACAGTTCTGCAGCTCAGTGTATAGGCACTTACATCTCCCACAGAAACATTTGTTCAACTTTCATATCAATATGAGTATACAGAGCTAGTCTATTCAAAATCCATACTCCAAAGAACATTCTTATTATCAACAATTCCAAATGAAGTGAAAACACTCCTGTGGACTGCTGAGCTGTACTTTTGACATGCAGAACAGGATCTGAACGCAGTTACCTTATGACTCTCAAGTTTTCACACTATTTACAACAGTTCTCCCAACTGTACAGGTGTCAGAAATACAGTAAACTTTTGTGCTGAAAAAGTAACTTTGACAGGTCTAACTTACTGAGACTGATTCATGTGACAGCATAAACAAATCATTCTTGTCAAAGTCTATATTGAAAGTGGGGTAAATGGATTGTGGAGTCAAGTGCACTAGCAATTTCAGGGAGTTCTGTGACTTCGTTTGTAAAACTACTGCGAAGAGGAGAAAGACCCATCTCAGCCAGCTCCCCTTCGTGCACTAGTCGGAGCAGCAGAGGAATATGTTGTTTAAGAGCACGCTGCTATTACCAGCATTTTCCCCGAGCAATCCTGTTACTGTGTGTTCAGGGAAGTAACATGAGAAATCCCCTGAGATCTTTTGTACAAATATACAGTAGAGATCAACAAGAAATCCTTGGAGTGAACAAAACATTCTGTTTTCTTACTTTTGCTCTAGGAGCAGAACATTTTGACTGATTAAAACACCAGCATAACATTCAGTTTCCTATTGGAACTGATTTCTATGTTTAGAGGGAAACTATAGAAGCAACATCATGATAATGGCGCTTCTCAACATAGATTCCCATTATGTAATCTCTGCAGTCATTGTTTTCTACTGCTACAGGGGATATGGCAAGTTTCTGGGAATAAGCTTTAACTGACAGGGGCTTAGTTCCTTATCTAAGAATAAAAAAAATAAGGGGGGGGGAGATGTAAAGTTTGTAGAGATAAGCAGAAGCAAAGCTTGTGTGTAATGCATCCAGCGAGGCTAACGATCCTCAGAGCAGAGAAAGTGAAGCCAATAAGTTATGCGAGACAGGCACTTACTGAGGTCTTCTGGGGTCATGTTTACTAATCTCTCCCTCACTGGCAGGCAGCTCTGAGGAGACAAAGCCTGCAAACCACCCCGAACGCCAACCCCGACTTGCACCAAACAATTCCTTCACACTTTATATAAAAACCATGAATGTTAAATACAGACTGCATTTAACCAAAGGGCAAATCTTAATAACCCAAACCATGAGTAAGCCACCAAGAGAGTAAGTGGGTCTTCCAGGAATGGTTTTGTCCTTTTTTTCAAGGAAGGGATTTAATAACACTCCCCTGCTTTCTCTCATCGCTTGCATTGGTACAGCCCTTTGGTTTAAGTTCCAGATGACCCCTCTCCTTCTCTTTCTTTTCTTTTCCTCTCATATGCAGGGGGTATAAAAATCTTTTGTTCATATTTCCAAGGGAAAAAAAAAAAACACTTAGTATCTTACAAATATTCACCTTTTGTGTTCATGCTTAGGCTCCATAAGGTCAACATAAAATAGGGAAACAGAGCATTAAATTTCTAAAATCAATAGCATGTACATAAATTGACATTCATTACTTTACAGCGATTTCCAGTTTCTCCTTGATTGATTAAAGCCAGGGGTTGAAAATAAGTGCTTTTCCCCTGCCTGGAGAAATTCCCAATTGTCCATGCTGTGAACCTTCCATTATGAGACATGAGACAGCGGTAGCAGGACATGGTTCATTTCACACTGCCACAAAATAGACTTGTCATTCCGCAATCGAAAGTAAGGAACCTGATGGAAGAGCAATGTGTCAAAAACTTGTCAAAAGAGGCTTGTGCTTAATGACAACTGAGAACAAGGAAACCATATCTTGAGGTTTACACAGGGCAGCTTTCACATTCAGACAGTAGAACACAAAATTACCCTGTTAATTTGCTATGTGTTTGAATGATATTGAATAGCAATTCATATTTTTGACCTAATTAATTTTGATTCCACATTAATTTATGGAAGATAAACATTTATAGTACAATTAAATTAGTTAATTTATAAAAGCACAGGAGCAAAACACACTTAAATTAATGCTAAGAATGGGTTTTCCCTGCACTAAAAATAATGTTGGGTAAACTAATGCTGCATAAAATGCTTTGTTATTAAGGGTGTTGTACACTAACATGATAAATAAATCTATCTTTTGTATGAAAGAAGTTAGAGCCTAAGAAACAACAGTGTCAAGTTCTGTGATAAAACAGAGCTGAAAATTATATGAGCAGATAATTTGGCCCTTCACACTAAGGATATTCCTACTTATGATATTTTACTAAAGAAAAATATACATTTGGGGAATGCTTTATATATTGGTGATGCTTTTTAAATGAGGGCAGGGATCTAATTTCTTAACCTAATTCTAGAAAGACTATTGCAAAAGGTGTGGATTAGAACATGATTGAGATGGATGTTTTTGTTATTTACAGAAGCACATGCATGCACATATGGTGAGTTTATTTTTTTCATGGATGTACTGGATGTGCCGATTCATGACAGGCAAAGCTTCAAAGATTCATGAATTCCTAAGAAATCAAAGTTTAGCTAATTACATCTGAAGCTCTCTAATAATTCAGAACAGAAATATTACTAAAAGACTTAATGATTTACTGCCTGTTCTGGTATAAACTGAAGAGAGTGGAAAAGCTTTTTTGCCTCCTCAGATTGCATTTCTGTATTTCTTATGTTGCCTGAGCACTGGCAAACTCCTCAAAAATCTTAGACCCTCAGAAAGGCTCGAGTTCACTTCCTCAGTAAGCAGAGTTCAGGCCAAATCATTTGCACGCCAACTCACTTGACCTCGCCCCAGTGGGAACCTGTGTTGATACTAAGTCAGGCTGCCATTAGAGATTTACTAGTTTCACAACTGTCTCAAAAAGGAGAACAAACCTCCTAAGAAATCTCAATTGCAGTGGAAGTTCAGCTCTGACGCAACAAGGCTCCAGCCTGTCTCTCACATGGTTGCTAATTTTTGCAAACTCTCGATTTCTGTGAATTTAGCATGTTATAAGAAGTGCAGTACCTCCTAAGAGCAAACCCAGTATGTGACTAGAGTGTAATTTGTAAATTTGTGTCATTTCTTGACCAAAAGAAGATTTCAAGATATTCACTTGACCATGACATCATGTCATCACTTTTACAGTTGCCACACACATTGCAGAAGCCCATGGGTCTACTCCACAAGGTTTATTTTGTCCCCAAGAACTCTGCTTTGAGTGGTTAATGAAGCAACTTGGGTAGGAAAGGAAGTGTATCTCCAAAACCATGTCACCCCCTCCAAAACCTGCCCACTCTGAACACCCCAACTGCCTCCACGATCCAAGAGCAGAAGAAGGAATACATGAACAACTGTGTGTACAAGGGTAGGGGGAAAGAAAGCGGTGTCAAGGCAGCAAAAAACGTGAAAAGGATCCCTTTTATTATTTTCTAATGAATAATCATAATTCCAAGATGAACTGAATCAGAGTCTAAAACCCAAAGCCAAAAAAAGAACTGAGATGGACTAAAACAAGCAAGCACAAAGTGCTGTCTTGCGCTCTTTCCTTCCTCCCTTTCTGGGAAAGATTTTATCATCTCCCATCTGTGTTAGGTTAGTATTAGCCTTTAACATGCAGATCCACAGCAAATATACCATGAGATGGTTCCTGTTACAGAGCACCTTGGGATTTGATTGGAAAACCCAAACATGCTGTTTTGCTTGAAATTTTGGTAAATGTAACATCAGGGAAATTAGGGAAACATCTGTTTAATTCTGCACCTTCCCTGCAAACAAAAATTCACAGAAATCAACAAGACCAACAATAAAATTGGGGCTTGGCGGTGAAAATTATAGGTTATTTTACTAACACTAGCAAATACCTTGCTCAAAAGTGGAAGCCCATCCCATCCATATTAAATTCTGCAGGAAGCACAGATGCAGAGTGCTAATAAAGGGAGCACATGTGGGTGTGCATGGGAGAGGGGAGGGCAACGGTCACATTCTCTCGGTCTCTCCATCTCCAGAGCATTTGCTGTCGCTGTTGTGAGCACCATCTCGTTCTCTTTTTCCCCCCTGCTCGAGACTAAACAGCATATTTGCTGCAAAATCCTTCTATATTTAAGGAGACTTTGCTAATTGAATAAACTGTTTATTTTAAGGGCATTTACCCACCCATTCAAAAGCCATTCACCCTGTCCTGAAAAAAAAAAATTCCTATTGGTGCTGGGAGTTGTCCTTAGGGATATACCACTATAAGCCTCTCAGCATCGCGCTGCCAATGTCTTTGTTCTTGACCTGACCTAAAAAAGCGCTCTCTTTATGAGTCACAGAGGATTTATTTTCTGCCTTAGCTTAGCCCCAGCTTCTTTTAGGCAGAAAATGACAGTTTTGCTCAGTTGTGTTGAATGCCCTGCACTTTTTATGATGTGGGTGATTGTCCACCAGGATCTATGCTGAAGCCACCAGTGTAATTGAATTTAGGAGTACAACTGCCTGGAAATATTCACAAGTGTCACTTTGGTAAGGGGCAGCAGGTTTTTTTTTTTTTTTTTTTTTTTTTTTTTTTTAAGAGTTCTTTCCTAAATCTGCAGAGGAATTTAAACTTAAAAATGCAGTTTAATGAGGGTATTTTACATGATCCTCCTTTTATGTGTGTTTTGAAGTATTTAGTTTGCGATTCAGCCCCTTAGCTAGAAAAAGCTAATAAGAGTCCTATACAGATCTTTGTTAAATTTACACCATCTAAGGATTTGGTCATTTGCAACTCTTCTCCCCAGTCTTATGTGTTTATAATTTGCCCCCTCAAATCAGCTCAGCACAAAACCCTACAGTCTATACAGAAATTTCTTCCAAGTTAAAGAACTGACTATGTCTGCAGGAAAATATATTTTATGATACAGTCATTAAAGCTTATCACTACGTATCTATGGCTCATACAAAACTTCAAAAATGTTTCAGAAGAGTGTTTACTTGGAATAAGAAAAATAAAAAAACACCCATGTGTCCAGAGAGGAGGCAAAAGCACTAACCTCTACAAGTTCAAATTAGGTACCAAAGAATTACCTCTCTGAGGTTGCCTGAGGGGACTCTTCTCCTTAAAATGACTTCTCTTTGCAGCCCCAGTACAGGCTATAACCCTGAGTTAAGACAGGGGCCCCTGGTCAGAAAGGCCCTCCAGACAGTGCCCAGCAGGTCCAATGGTGGTGTTCTTTTTGAAGATGTCCTTTCTTGGACTGACTGACTATCTTGGTTTCTTGCTCAGAAAATTCAAATTAGCAGCTCTCTACAAGGTACTATTGGCAGCTCTCAGTGCTTTTAACCCTAATATCACAGTAGCATAATAGATAATTTTAACTATTTCTCCCCCACAAAAGCTCTACTAGAGCTTCTAACGGCAAAGAACATCCTGAAAATAAGACAAAACTACCTTAAAATGTTGTAAAACAGAGCAGTAGGAAGACTGAAATATATTACTTTTAAATCCTCATGATTAGGCCAACTCACACTTTGAAGAGCCTGGGCAGTTAGCGTTGTGGGAAGAACACAGCTCGGTTTTCCTCAGCTGGCAGAGCTCAGACTCCCGCAAGGTTTCGGAGGGCACCTGCCCCGCACACCAGCTACACGGCACAGTGCCAGCCCTCCTCCCTGCTCTTTCTACCTTCACATTGGTTTTACATCCTGACATTTAAAAAAATCAAATGTAAATGTTAAATTTTACCTGTTTATATACAGAGGCCATTTACTCTATCAGTCAAGGCAGAAGCACACCGTTACCACTCGAAACGTTAGCAATGCCCTTCCAAGCCACCCCGCAGGGGAGCTGGGCGTCGCGCAGCGGAGGAGCCCACAGCAGAGGAGCCCGCCGCCTTTGCAGGCCAGCGCAGCTGCAAGGCTCCTCCAAACACAGCTGCTTGCTTGTGTGGCACCCACAGGGGCCTGCAGCCCCGCTGGATCCCAGCCATTCCCAAGGGTAGCTCCATAGGCTCCTCCGACTTCAGACCTCCGTGGCCACATGTAAGAGCAAATTTGACCCTGAGCCACATTTGCCAAACAGGGCTCGGCCGGCCATTTGCCCCCTCGCTTCCCAAGAGCCTTTAGGTGTCCACACCCTGCCGGACATCATCTAGTCTATCTGCATTTCTAGGAAAAAAGCACAGAAAATCCCTGCTGGACTCACTTTGCTTATTGATAACCACCAAAGTTTTTCAGTATCAGCTGTTAGATACATTCACTGCCTCTTCACAAAAATGTTAACGACTCCCTGTGAGAAGGTACTGCCTTGTAGATAATACTCAATTAGGAATCTGATAAAGAAGGTTTGTTTTAGTGTAAAGTTAACTAAAACTATCAGAAACAATTTCCAACAGGAGCTGCTAGGAGATATGCAATTCACTGTGTAAGAGTTCATTTTTATTTTTTACATTATTCCACTGATCTGCCAAACAGGAGCAGAATTGCCTGCACTGATAGAAGAGCAGGCTCTCCCCTCCTTGCACTAGCCATTTGCTTTATTTTTCTTCCTGCTCTCTGGGCAGATAAAGGGCATGATATTAAGCTCTTCTGCCATCTGGTCATACTTTGTTGGTTGCTATTTAAAATAAAGCAGATGTAGTTTCAAAGTGATTTGACAACGCAGCCTAATAACTACGCATACTACTACACATACCTTACTGAAGGCTATTTATTTAGGAGAAAACATTTCACACGTTCGTGTTACACAAAAGATGTTTTAATTAGGTTATTGTACTTGTCTGTCATATTGTACCAGCTTAGTACTGGAAGTGGTCTTATTAAAGAGAAAGACTGTCTTTTCTATGACCCGGGTTTTGATATTTAGAGAGAGATTACACAAAGAGAACAAACTGCCCGAGCCTTTCTTTGACATTGTGACACCCGGGCTCCGCCGCCGTGGCTCTCGAGGTGAAAGCTGAGGGAGGCAGGGAAGGGAGCACTTCGCTGCTCCTACTCCCCAGCCAGCAATCCACCCTTTCATAATCAGCAATGGGGAAAGATACTCCACTCCATCAAAGCCAAACACGAGTCATCCCCTGCAGAGCCAACACGAATTTTCAATTTTCCATCCTTTTAGTACAGGTGCTTTTCAGGAGTGACTTAGAAAAGGGCTACTCCGTGCTCAGCCATCTGGCCACATCCAACCCCCCAGATACTTTGGCTCAAAGGCCATAAAATGAATAGTTTGAAGGCAAATGAAAAAATTTCCAGGTGCAGCACTCTATTGTGAACTGTGACAGGCTGCTCTCTTGCCGATTCAGGGACATCCTTCATGAATTCTAAAGTGAGTTTCAGCCAAGGCCTTCATTTTCCAGGATGGTGCCCACCAAGGGACTGGAGCAGAAAAAATGTGAGGATCTCCAGAACCATTAGCAACTCCATTCTCTGCACACGCATATGCACATACTGCCACAGGAAAATGGTTTTGACTAGAAAAGACATTTTTACTTATGCTCAAAATGCAACATCTCACACAAAGTGCTTGTAGCTGTTACACCAGAATTGTTCCTTTTCCTCTGATATTTCTCTTGCATCCTCTGTTCTATTTGTCCCTTGTTAGTTCTATTTTTCACAACTCACTCTTTCTTTCACCGACTTTATTTTTGCATCTTACTATTGATTTTCAACCCTAATTACTACCACAACTGTGCATTTTATTTTCTCTCACACAGCAGGCGAAATTTCATCACTGACTGCAATGAAGTTGCACCAATGACAAACACAGACTGCAACTGATAACAGATCATTTATCGGCTGCTATAATCAGCTCATTTGAAATAAATATAAATGCATGAGAGAACCAGGCACAAAAAAACATATAGAACAAGCTGACAGTAACTTCCCCGCTGAGCTTCACCAAACCCTTTGACTTGATTTTCTATTAGACAAGCAGAAACAGTGCAGTATCTCTAAGACTTCTGATCATCTTGTAGACACTTGAAAGAAAACACCTAAAGCCACCTATTTTCTCATGCTTATACTGTGTTGGCTCTTGGTTGTGGAGCTGGGCTAACTTCTGCTTTCAGTTGACCTTTCTAATGAACTTTTCTGCTGAATGATTCCTTTGATCTTCAGGTTGTTTTCTTTTTTAAAAAGAAAAAATAGCAAGAATGCCAACAAGGCTGATTAAAGGTATAAAATAGCTTTCTTTGATAAAGAGAATTAGAATCCTTCAGACTGCCAAAGTGGTAACTGTGATTGGATTAGCTGGAGGGCTTTAAAAATGGAAAAAGTACCTGTGATAAAATATTTGTTTTTCCTCACCCCACAACAATTTTATGGTGTACCCTTTAGCTGAGTAGCTCAAAACAAGGAACAAGGTAGTACTTTTTTTTTTTTTGGTGGTACCCAACTAAATTGTGGAAATTCACTGTCAGACTGTTCGTGAGGCAACACAGACATAGGTTCAAAGACAGTCACCACACACTGCTGCTGGCTGCTCCGAACACGCTGGTTCGGCTGCCTCAGCTCAGGGAAACTCCAGAGTGCTGTTTGCAGGGTTGATGCTCTCTATTTATCCTGATTCTCATACTCTTTTTTTTTTTTGGCTCTTTTTGCAAAAAGGATATGGGACTAAATGGACTTTTAGTTTGACCCAGGACTCTTCTTGCCTTGCCAATAAAACTGCAGCGTTGTCATCGTTGTTTGACATTGTTTGCTGGGAAAGAAAAAGATGTTTTCCCTGCATGCTGCATATATTCTGCATGGTCTTACATGATCCAGATCCACCCCCACTGCTGTACCTAGAGTCACTTGCACATGAGTGTGCCTTGTGAATCATGCCGAAAAAGCATACACTGCTTGCTATGCACTGAAGCGTACAGGGAGAGAAAAAATGGTGGTTTTTCTTGTTTTTATTGTGAGTGGATGCCTCAGTGATTTGCAGAGATCAGACACACAGCAAATGTGCTTTCTCTCTTAATGGCTAAATATCTTGAGAATACAATAACTAAGTTCTTCATTGTTTTCCTATCCACTTGCATGGCTCAATAAATACTGCAGACAGTAATAAAAATAGTTATTTTCTTTAAAAAGACTTTTGAATTTAAAAGCAACAGAAGCATTGTATAAAAATCTGATCCCAAAGTCAAGAGCATAGATGCATTTGCCCAGGATGATAAAACTTAATTTCAAGAAACAAAAATGCATTAATTGCCTTTCTTTAAGGTAATATAACATTTACAAGGCAAAATCATGCCCACTTATTTACAATAAAGGTAATGTAATGAGGTATTCCGTGGCCATGTCACCCTACTTCTTGCACACTTTATTGAGTCTGTGAGGTACAGAGATGCACCCTCCCATGCAGGAGGCTCTGCATCGCGATGACGCTTGCCCCAGCTGAGCAGCAGCCATTTGAAACTGCAATGTAAGAACCTCAGACTAGAGAGCCCAGTTCAGTTTAGTCATGCTTAAGATACAACACTTATTCTTTGAGATGTCTTGTTCTACAGAAGGATTAAAAAAAAAAAGAAAAAGCACTTCCTATTTTGGACTCGCAATTTAAGAAGCACTGAACTGCATCTGCTATCTTTTACAAGCACAAGGGACACACAGGAAAGATACTGAAAAGCTATGGAAGACTGTATTTTGCCTCAGACTGGCTTACGAGAAATAAATCTTATTACCCTAGTATGTATACACCTATACACAGGGAAAACACACATGCAGCTTTCCTGCACAAAACATATGTTCTCAGGTGCTGCACAATGACTGTCTGATTATCAGACAGGCTATGTAGTGCCCTTATGATTTCCATTTATCCTGTGTTTTACACTGCACACTGGTAGACGCATGCTTCAATTAGTGTGAAACAAATGGCATAATTCCAGATTCACTAAACCTTGGAGACCCATATTGTCATGCATACACAGCATGCATTTACTACTACATAGGAAGCTGTATCTCTTCACCTCCTCCTCTTTTGAAAAAAGCCGCTTCTGAAACGAACAGGATAAATAACCCCCAGGTGGTTACAGCAGATACTTAGAAATCACAGCTAAAATAGACCTCATTTATTTGAGGGCAACTTTAGAGAGGTGTGCCATTTTAGGTGCATGTGAAACTTAGTCTTCTGGTAGCTGTGATCCACCTGAGAATGAGCAAAGCTGCCCACTATCAGTGTCACATGTTTCTGCACATGTTCCCACAGCAACATGTGAAGGTAAGGACCTGAGACTTTCCAAATTGATCCTCACTTTGCAAAGTCACCAAAGCACAGTCTGCAGGAATCTGACAGCAGTGTCTAGAATAACTGGGTACCACAGAAAAGCTGTGAAGCTCACTGGGAAACTCTCCATAAGAGCAAACCCTGCAAAGGTCTCACTTGCCAAACCTCTCCCCAGTCTGCCTTTTTGCAAGAGCTTATTCCACTTCTGGTCAAGACTGCAAATTCCCTCCAGAGCACAAGTCTGCTCTGCAGCACCCATGGGCCTATAAACAAGCTTGCCATAACACATATGCAGACCTGTGCAGTAGAACACGGCTGCTTCTACATCCAACAAGTAAGGCCAATTACAGCCTCCACAAATGAAGACCAAACCTGTACTGGGCTCTGTATAGATTAGCAGAGAGTATCTCTGGAAAAAAAAAAATCATGGGCCCACTCTGTTAGTTGTGGGCATGCTGGAGCCCTCCCCAGGCAAGCAGCATCCCCGTTACGGGAGCTCCATGGGGCGCCCTGCTCACTTTGCAGTCTCAGAAAGGAGTGGGCAGGAGGAATTTTCACCGCTCATGCTGAAAGCGCTCCTCGGTCACCGAACCTTGGAGCCGAGCGCTCACAAGGGCCTTGATGGCTGATTTTGGAGCTGCACCATCCTAACTCACAGCTGCCAAAAGCAAACATGAGATTCTCGTGGGCTTCACATTGCCAAGGACCTACATACAGCAGCATCGTCCTCTGTCCCGTGGCTCTGCGAGGGGGACTTTGCCTACACATCCAGGCAGCTGCAGAACTCTGTCCTGCAGGACTAATTCACTGATGGCTGCTTTAAGTCTGCTTTGTACAACTGCCCAGATATTCCAAACCAATAAAGAGAAACACTGAAGAAACAAGAAGTTTTCAAGCAACTTCCTTAAAGCCTGCTGAGACGCTGACACTTGCTTCCTTATCAATGGTCTGTTTAAATATTAAAATGTGATTAGTAAGACAGAACGACCAAAAAAATTTCAAAAGTGATCTCCAAAAGGTGAGTACTGAACAAATCCCGTGTATTTTCAGTTAAGTGGTAGTTTTACAGTTAAATCCTTTGATTTTCATGAGGCTGCTGCAGCTTTATGTCAGAGGAGCAAGGCCAAGGAAAGGTTTGGGGGTGGGAAGTCAGGCAGATACTTCCCCTGGCAGAAGCCTGACGCTCACGGTGCAGCTGAGTCACGGAGTAGAAGCATCTCACCACAAAGCCACCCACCTAACGATGACAAAGCAGGGCCACCTCAGCGGCGGTGGCACAGCACACTCAGGCATGACAGCTCACATTAGGTACGGGGAGCTAATGTTACTGCCGTGACACCCACACTGAGCTTTGCCCACCCTCCTACCAACTGAAAACATGTCGCTTCAAACCTCAAGGCAAGGAGTATAATAAACTCATATATATTCAAACAGGGGATTTATGCTCCCTTATGGATTGTTAGGAAAATGCTTCCTGACACACTGTGAAGTGGGTTATGCAAAAAGAAAACACTGACATTTCTTATCACATGAACAAACTAGGACTTTATCATTAATGCATCATTTTATCCTTTAAATGAAATCCTAAAATCCAACTCAAATGATTAATATTACTCCAAAGAATTCAAGTAACTGGAAGGAAACTGTTTAGCTTTCCTGTCTCTTGCAAGGGATGAGAGAGGTTACGTTTATTTAGGACAGAGATGGACTTGTCAAGCCATGACACAGGATGCTCTTGAGGGAAATGCTAATGCATTAACTCCAGCATGTTTTGTATTATCAAATCTGGCTCCCCAGCCTCCTCCCCCAAGCATGCAAATGGGCAATAAGTGATTGGCATTCACGGATGTGCCTCCAAGCAGCTTAGGGATAATTAGTAAAGCATGTAGACACCCTGTCCTAAGAGCCAGTTGTGACAAATGCACAAAATAATGACTCGCTATTAATAGTTAATGATGGATGTCAAGAAGAGCTTGGTTCTTCCCCTCCAAGGCTCTGCTGTCTCCCCTCCTGTTTCGGCCGGTCGAGCCACCCGGGTCCCCCCTCACAGCGGCCGCTTTGAGCCCCGGCCAAGATGAAGTCACCGAGCGCCTTGCTGCCTCACACGTCTGTCGTGGGACATGATTCAACAAGCTGCGTCCCAGTTTGTAAATATGCTGGAATATAAGGAGTAAAAGGGCTCCAATATCAAACAAGTTTAAGCATTAGCCGCATTGTTTTACAAGCACTATAGCAACACTTAATACTTTATATATTAAGCCCTATTAACACTGTAAAGTCACTTCATCCCTCCGTTCCTCACATCAATTTGCTCAGAGACTTTTTTTAAGGAGAAATTCTGTTTTACCACCCAAGGGATTCAATTCCTGAAGCAGTGTGTGTGTGTGTGTATACACATGTGTATATACATATATATATAGGGAATATTAAAGCCACAAACTGCTTGATTTGAATGCTAAGCATCAGAAAACATCATATTTACAAAGATCACCTTCTTAATTTTATTCTGCATTACCAAACAGCAAAAAATGGTATTAAAGATAATCAGTCCTTTCTACACCTTGTTTATAGCATGGGAAGTTACCTATGTTGGGCATATACCCACTGATTAATGATGACCATGATGAATGATGACCATAATGATGAAGCAGACCACTTCTGGTTTGCTGGAACATACCAAAATACCAATGCAAAGTAGAAACAAAACAAGCCTTTGCCATGGGAAGGAGACCAAGGGCAATGGTGAACATTCAGATCACAGAATCCTACAGTCATTATGGCTGGCAAAGACCTTCAGGACTGAGCCCAACCGTAAACCCTTCAAGATCATACCTGCTAAACCATGTCCCTGACATTACAGTTTAATGTCCTCAAGTCCTGGTTGCTTGAAACATGCTGCTTCTTGAGGTCCAAATGCTACTGACAGGCCACGTGCTGTTAGTCAGACTGAAAGACTGACCTGCTACAAAATTCATCACTATTAATAACTTTGCTTCTCTATTCACCTCACAATTTATCTTTTCACTAGCAGAAAAGCTGAAACAGTTAAAGCCTCTATGCAGAGCAGGCTGCAGTCAGAGATGCTACAACCTCGAATCTAAACACCTTAACCTAAGCTCCTGGGCAGTATCAAGCCCAATCTAAGACCAGCAGCTCGCATCCCTTCCCAAGTACTTAGAAGTACAGCTGGCAGAGTACCCAGGATACTCAATTCCTTGCAGATACACAGGAATCATGTGTTTAATTTGATGGTATTGTAAATGCTTGATTTTTAAGAGATTCCAAGTGATTTACTTTCATCAGTGGAAGATGGATGCAGAGGATTTGTGATAAAGAACAACTTTTAATGTATCAGATTTTAAGGCTTAATTAAAAGCGTCAAGGTCCATCTTAGAAGCTCTCATGCTTAATGTTTTAAAAGACTAAGAAGCCTGTAAGAAGCTAAGCAAAAGCTTCCGAGTGCTGCTACCTTTGTCAGACAAGGTTAGTGAATCCCATCCTTTATTTGCCTTTCTTTGTTGTCTCTGCAGAGACACATCGCTGGAAGACATCGAGCCTTGTGAAACCATCAGAGGTAAAGAGCAGCTGAGGGTTTGAAAAGTGCCAGAGCATTAATTAGCTCCAAATTCCTGAGCCTCCACTGAGATCACTGTTGCTCAAACACAGAATTATGTGTAAAGTGTAATAGTGGCTTTAGAGTTAAGCACAGAACTGGGAGGCACAAAGTGCAGCTTCCACCCTAACCACCAGCACCTGGGTGCAACCTTGAATAAACCACCCGTTTTTCACTGCTCATTTTCTATGTAAAAATGGAAGTAATTGTGCTCATAGGACTATTCTTAAGCTAACTTCACCTCCATGTGAAAACCACTTTGGGATCTTCAGGTTGGAGAAGCTACTGAACTGTAAAATGTCATTTAAAATATGTATTTCACTGGATATACTTAAAATAAGGAGTCCCTGTACCGGTTAAAAAAAAAAAATGGCATTTGGGATATTCATTCTAGGCGATTTAACCATTGCCTTGAACTGTTGAATTGTTGTTTGTAAATGATTTTTCTGTAGAGCAGCTGTAAGTGGCATACTTAAAAAGTAGCATTTCAAAGTGCTTTGTCTAAAATGTTAGAAGTAAACAGGATTTTACAGGATTATTTTGAAACATTTTGCATCAGATATACTAGAAGTGTGTTTCTGAAAGCAGAGCTTCAAAGGTGTTTAGAGATATGCACACATGTGTGTATATATTTAACTCTATACAACCTTGTATTGCATTTGTTTCAACAGAAACAAATGTAATTTCAGCAATGACATCCTGTATTTGACTCACTTATCCTCAATAAAGGTGACACTTTGGGGAAGAACAAAGCACAGGGCTCGTCTGGCTTTGGCTAGCTCCTGTTTAATCAGGAATTGCTACTGGAGCTGTGTTTATCTCTCTACTAAACGGCAATTCTCCCTGAAGTCACCCGCCCAGCTGATCACAGATGTAAACTCCATAAAGTTGATTGGGGTAATACCTATAACTCTTGCAAGTTTTCATGTAAGAAAAGTAAAAGAATGCTTACTATGCTAGATTTAACAGCTATGACCCTAAAGCTTTTCCCTTCAAGCTTAGTCTCACTTAAGCTTCCTATAGTGGTGAGCTCCAAAACTCTTGGGCTGGTCTCAGAGGTTTCCTCTGGGACTTTTCTACTCACACAAGTGGCAAGCATTTAGCAAGCATTTGTTGAAAGCATCAAACATAATCTGTTTTCTCATTTTATTATAAAACTCAAATTTAAAACCTCCGCTCAAAGAAATGCAGTCTTCAGGCAATCATTTAAACTTTGAATGAACCTGAGCTTAAAATAGGTCAAAGAAATTCATAGCCTTTGCCTATGATTAAGCCTCAGTCTGAGTCTAAAGAGCAGAATGAGACTTTCTTTGAAAACTGAAAAAGCAATATTATTTCAGTTCAAATTCCCAGAGTGAAAGTTTCATGACCTTAGCTCATTTGCACCAAGGGAGGGTGATGAGGAGAACAAAGAAAAAAAACAAAAGCAACAACAAAAAAAGAAACAACCACC
This sequence comes from Tinamus guttatus, assembly GCF_000705375.1. The sequence continues at coordinate 131,921 of NW_010587153.1, read as the reverse complement.
ACCACAACAGCAACTCTTATCTCACATAGCTCTTATTAGGAAGCTTTCCTGCAGTCACTTTCCTCTGCAGAGTGAGTGTAAAAAACCACAAGAACTAAATTTCATTTTCAACCCAAGAAGACAGGACAACTGCCAAGAATCCTACTTCTGCAGGTCAGAGAGCACCATGGAGCCATCTGCAGCAGCCAGAGCTCCCCAGCACAGAGCCTTGTAGCTCCTACCTAGACACAGAGTCCCCAGCCCCTGACCCACTCCCCTTTCTGGGCTGCAAACCTACTTCATTTGTCAGCTGGGACTAAGATTGCAGCTGATTTCCAGCACCTGTGCCATCCTGCAGCCTTGGCCAGCTGTTCATCCAGGGTTTTAAAGACCAAGAAACTCTGCTATCCTGCTCATCGTATAAAAGGAGTGTATGTCTTAACACTTGCCAGCTTTTGCTGTACTTGGTTGGTCAGAAAGCCTGAAAAATGTACAATCCAAGCCACTAGCGAGGGGTTTGCTTTATACCAAAGCAAGCTGAGGAGAGAAATGGAAACTGTCAGAAATTACCTGAATCAGGCATACAGCATTATCTTATGCAATGTGACTTTGTCTGAGGCTGAAGTAGGGCACAGCTGAATTCGTAAATAGCCTTGTATTCACCCCTCTGTCCTTGCGTAAATTAAAACATGAACCTTTTGAACAACAACTCTCATGTCATCTGCAATCTTTCCTGGAGGCTCCATGTGGAGCCACCTTGGCAGGTGACTGAGATCCTCTCCACTTGCTACTTTAGGTCAACTTCTACCCTATTATTTTACATCTTCCTTCCCTCTCTTAACTCCTAATAAAATTACACCTGCCTTTGGCCAGATGGACAAAATGAACCACCCACCCCAAACCAATAATAATGTTGTACATGCTATATGTCAATCAAGGAATAAGCTGGGTTTAATTCACTTTTAAAGCTCTATGTCACCACTGATACTAGGGCTAACTACATAGTAGTTATAATCTGCTACAGAAATAGTAAACAAACAGAAGGAAGAGCCTAACTAAAAAAAAAAGTTAGGAAAGGTAGGTCTTGCAAAACATCAATATATGATATGCCTGCGTGCTTGTAAACTCAGCTAATTTGCACTCACAGTGCAAATCCACATGCAAACACGCTTCTGCTAGCAAGGTGACATTGATGTTGGAAAGAGATTCCATAGTGTGTTACTGAGCTTTTTTATGCCTTTTTTCTCGTGGATATACACAAAAAATATTTTAAAATCATAAGGGCTGTTATTTTTAAAACAATATTTTATCAGCAAGGCTTTCCAAAATTAGATATGGACAAGATCTCTGAGAAATTGCGTATAATACTGGATTTAAAAGATCTTTGCCATGCAACATGTTGGAGATGAAGGCAACTAGTAGTTAGTAATGAGATATGGTGACTTTAAAATAATAGTTTATCCACAGCAAAGATTTTTGTAAATACATACATGAAGTTTCTAGAGGAAAACACAGGTACATGATTTGCTGTTAGTTTAAAAATTGACTTGTGTTGGTAACACTGAGAGCCCTGGATATTTCCAGAGGTGCCCATTTGTATATGCAACATAAACAGTCACTGCCAAGAGCAAATGCTATCTTGTAGCTAATGCAAAGAGGGGGATCAGGAGGCTGTTGCTCTTAAATAACTCATTTGGAAATTTGTCACTGGTACAACTGGGAAGAGATTTCATGTTGGGCTTTAAATGTGAATGGCCGACCGTGACAGAGGCGAGCTATGGAGCTGTCCTCGCTGCAGTGGCTCTGCTGCAAGAATAGGTTAAATCAAGTCCATACTGTAAAAGTGACACTGCCTCAGAGGTGAGTTTTCCTGGGAAGAATGAAGGGTCTCATTATCCATTTGCCATACACCTACCAGCAGATACCATAACAGAACAGAGAAACCTATCTAAAACATCTTCTTTTAAAAGAGGATGTGCAACCTCCACGCAGATGCTGTGAGCTGCCATGTTTCTGCTGCGCACGCTTAACCACCATGGATTCTGTTTGCATCTGTCTACGCCAAACGGTAAACACTGTAAGCAGCTCTACACTGTATCTTGATAACTGTTTTTCTTCTTCTCATTCATACCCTGACTTATGTATGATTTATAATATTCCTACCGGGAAAGCTTCATAGGCAAGTAAGCTTTCCCTTGTGAGGTTTTGTATATTGCCATTTGGAGGCATCTTTCTGCTTTTACTATGGTAATATTTTCTGTATCAATTTCCAACCTCATTGTTCTTGGAAATTGTCTGGATAATAATTTTAAAGGTATTAAAGAGCTGCTAGTATTTCATGGAAAAAGTCCAACAAACATTCCATTAAAAACCGTGCTGATGGTAACTTGTCAGAAAGCCCTCGGTTCTGTTTCCTTCCTTTCCTACAAACCTTGCCACCTGAAGGGAAGTTCTAAATACTTGATTGGCTCCAAATCCTCTTGTTTCTGTTCTCCCCAGGAGAGGATCCTGAGTTGGACACAGATGAAGAACAAGAAACTTTTAACATAACTAGTTATTCGCAGTGTTCAACCCAAGATAGCTCAAAGAGGCCTGAGCTGCACTGAGCTTTCAAGCTTTCCCCATGTAAACAGCTCATGTTGAGATCCCCCCTCACATGCACATAATGGAATAAAATATAAAAATGATATAGTAGAAATTAACAGCATAATTTCCACTTCATATTAAGAATTCTATCAGAGTTTTTCCACTTGGAGTTACCCCCATTATCCGGTTTCATTTATCATTCACATGCTAGCCATAAAGTGATGAAGCATTCAAGTTTTTCTCTATTTTTTACCTAGCTGTTACTTTCATAGGTAAAACAAATTAACTACATTTTCATGCAGTTCTTTTTCATGAACACATGGAGTTTAAATAGAAAGTATTCAGGTTACATGGATTAATTAGATGTTTTATTAAAAAAAATAGGAAAATGAGTTGCAGAGTATAATATAAAACACAGCAGGCTTTGACTTTCTGCCTGGAAGCTGTTTAAAAAAATAATAATAATTAAGAAGGAAATGAACAGTACACTGTATTCTATGCATAAATCAGAGATATTAAAGGCAAATATTTGCTTTTAGGTTATGATGAACTCAGATTTACACATAAAAATGGACTTGAGATGTTAATTTAGCTAAATATGAGCTCTAATCAGTCATTCCTCCTGCATCATCTTCCATGGCCATGCATAATAATAGTAGAGGTGCTCATACTGTAACACAACCTTTCACTGTAAGCCACAGCCTGAGGATGTTTTTTCCCCTTATCCTTGAATCCCCTTTGCACAGCCCTAAGCCCCATCACACATTTAGAGGAACAGTTCAAAAACTAGATGGAGTATAATAAATTAATCTGGACTTAGAGGGTGGATAAAAGGTCCAGCAGGGGTTTGTTACAGACCCTGGGGACAAGAAGAGAGAGGAAAATGGAATATTGCACAATGACATTAGTAAGGCAAATAGAGATAATACCGCGTGTGTGTGAGTGCTGGGGGAAGGGTGACTTCAGCATCCTCAGCCTTGAATCATCTTCATATCATGAAGCCTGAATGCTGCTAGCCTGCTTCCAGGGCCCAGGGAAGAGGTGTTGCTACAGCTGTCCTTAAATTGTCACACAAACCGAGCCGTAGCCACGGGAACCCCTGCAGCCCAAAGGGAACAGCACCAGCAAGTCTCCACCCTGACGCATGGATGTCCCTGAGCAGATTAGTTAGAACAGAAGCTGCGTGCAAACTGTATCGAGTTACTGTGATACAACTTTTTAATAGGAAATACAAGAATGTATTATCGCCCTTTTAAAAGCACTTTAAAACAAACAGACTAACACAGGTGTTGAACACCAGAAACCAGTTTTGCTCTTATGTACACTGCTAAATACCCGTGCAGTTTCTATGCTGAGAGCCAAGGCAAAGGCTGCAGTGTAACTGGGCTCAGCCAGTGCTACCACCCTGCCAAGGCAGAATTAAATGACAAGGACTAAAACTGGCTGTGTCTTGTCCACAAGCTGTGGGACTGGGCGGAAGGGCCCCAGATCTGAAATGGTCTCTCATGTTTGCACAGACTTGTGCTACATTCTATGAACCCTGTTCAGACAGGACAGCAAGGTAAATATGTGTAGTGTGGTAGTGAATGTACAGAAATGTCCAGCAAAGTGGAGAGCAAGGAAAGGAAAGAAATTGGTAGAACAGATTTAAAATCTCATTGTCAGAAGCCTTACAAACTGCTTTGGCAAATTCATTTCTGATGATCCACTGAAATTTGTTCCTAAAATACTAAATGTATGAATAAAATGTTCCTGTCTTGAATCTATATTTATTCATCAAAGCCTGAGATGCATTATCTCTTTTGGAACTGAAATGAAACAAAAATTTAATGTCACCCAAAAATGTACCTAAATACCAGTTGTTTCTCATTCCTTTTTTTTTTTGACACGTTACTGTAAGCAAGGACTTGCCATAGCTCATGCCGTACAGCTGGGTCATTGCACATTGCATCAAGGAACAGCGGTGTCAGTGCTTCCCATTTTGCCTTTTGGGACAGGATTCCAGCTGACATCCTTAGATGTATGCAAGGAGAAAGAAAACAGCATCGGGAGCTTCTCCCTCTGCTGCACAAGGGTCTGAGAAAATATAATATTGCTCCATGTGGAAGTCCCCTCTAACATTGCTTGCAGTGAACGTCCATCTCGCAGCTCTCCGCAGAGCTTACTGGGTTCCAAATGGTCTATTTTTATCTAGTGATCTCAGAGTAGACAATTTGGGATGTTGCACAACATTTAATACTTCTATAGCAAAGAAAAGGCTGCAATACAGTTTTCAGGTTAAAAATCCAGATATAATGCTGGACTGACAACGCCTGAGTGGTTGAGGAATTGTGAAAGAAGCAGCTGAAAAACAGGAAAGTATGTTACTCAGATGGGCGTATTAGCAAGAGAAGTAAGTTAGCACTTGTATTTAGAGGAGAGAGCTGACAGAAAAACAAACAAGTCCACTGCTACCAGGTTTTCAGCCAATATCCTATAAAACTTTCAAAATGTGGAGATCTGAAATTAACAGGACAGTTAAAAATGTTTCCATTTTTACCTGCAAGCAGAGCGTGCTTAACAGGCACAGCAGCTTCCTTCAACTGCTGTGGTTGCACCTGGCTATTGCAGTGGAATATACCTGGACTGAAACTATGATAAAACCCTAATTAACATCTCTATTCCTGCATAACTTTTACTCACAAAACATGAGAGGAACACAAATAACATTTTTCCTATTCATTTGTTTGTAAGCATGTTTCAGATAAAGCCGTTCTGATAGCTTAAGACTCTTTGTCCAGATTGCACAAGCTATTCAGTGTCAATTATTCAAATCCCTAGAAAAAAGTACTACAATAGATAGAAATGATGTATGAATAGGAAGAAAATGATGATGATGGAAAGGCTGAGGATTTAAGAAATGCAAATTCTGACTGAGCTGAAAGCATGAATGAGAAGGCACTGAACCTATTGCTCCACTGATGGGGACCACGAAGAACTGAGGGGAAATGCTGCATGTGCCCCCCTGGATTTATCCCTGTGCTCTGAACACTGGACACCCTGTTGGGTAAGCTACTAGAGCTGCCAACTTGCAGATGATACATAAAAGTGACAACCTAATCATCTGTGGCATTAAAGATCCTGTGGCACTTTGTGTAAGAGAGAAGGAATTAGCCACAGTGAACTGGCCTAATTTCACTCTGCATAATTACATTCGGCCCACCTATGATTCCCCTGCAGTTTCTGCTGGGAAAAAACAGGTATTCCTCCCTTCCTGTGAATGATTTTCCTTGAATATCTCAGATACAGATGCAGCGATCTTGTGCTTAAGTCTGAATATCAAACTGTTAAATTTGCAAAGCACTTTGAGATCATTTATTCTAAAATGTAAGATCCTTACTGCAGACATCTCAAAGGACTACATAATCCACCTTACATGTTCCAATAACTAGGCACAAAAGACTAAACTGAGAATTTGGTTTCCAATTCCTCCCCCTTTTTCCCTCCCTTTTGCCCATTTCCGCGCTCATGAAACCTAAGTCATAATGTTGTCTAAACATTTTTTTTAGTGGTTTAATAAACATAACATGCCTGCGCTTGTTTTGCATTTTAATAGCAATGCAGTAGCAATAATACACTTCCACAAATACGATGCATGCAATTATGTAGGTATTTAAGTGCTAACTTTTTGTCAGGCATATATATTAATCCCCTTTTGTTCAAAAGCAAAAACTTCCCTTTTGTTCTCTGCTTTTCCCTGTTTCGGCCTCTGCCCTCGGCAGGTCTGGCAGGCAGCGTGGCCACTGCAGCTATTAGGAATGGACCCTGTGGCTGCAGCGGGTGCCAGGGAAAATTTTTGATGCCACCTGAGAAGGGCCTATGGAGAGAGTCCCATTGCTGAGCTATGTTCCCTTTCTTAAAGACAGTTTCAGTGCAAGGGATCTGATTCTTACTTTTCACACCCATATATATTACTTCAGAGACATTTCTGCTTGTGTATTTTTGTGTTTTTCCTCTTACATCCTTTCCTTAACTTCTTCTATGCTGTTGCGCATTCCAGTGTGCAGACAGAAATGTAACTTGCCTATGGACAAGATGTGTTTGTCCATCGGGCTATGTTTTCTTCTGATAAGCTGTCTCTGGTGCTTGTGACCAGGCTATTTGCCCCAGAAGATGGACAAGACAGAAGACTGACTGCTGATGGCATCAGTGTTGAGAGCAAGAATGGCCAAATGTTGCAAACACGTAAGGTTTGGTTTAGGAATTTAAGGCCCAAAGCACTGCAGGGGTCTGTCTAGGGTTTTGTTTTGACCCATTTTAAATACTTTGTGTCTATTACAGGAGTAAACCTTCATTAATCTGCCCTGAAGTTCCTAAAAATTAAACTAAATCTCACTAGTAAAGATTCAAATAATAAAATTGGTAGTTTTCATTGTATAGGATACAACTTGTGTTGATGCTTCCGATTTTGGCCATCACCATCTCCCCAGCAGGTGCTGGGTAACACTTTGTGTTATTCCATACTAAATTGAACTATGTTTATGCTAAATATCCTGACTTCCTTTTGTCTTTCCAATGTTAACATCTATAACTCCATGGTTGTATTTGACTCCTGTATTTGGTTCAGCTGGACAGTAGAGCTGACAATCATTATTACAGATTTATATTTATGACCTAAAGAGACCATGATCAGAAGTTTTCTGTCCAGTATCTTACAGGTGCTCGAATGACAGACTTGAGCAACTGAGCTTGTCTAGGGAACTGTCAGGGCACATGAGGTGAAACACTAGCTCCGGTGCAGGATCGAGCTCCCTGCACTTGCTGTGTGCTACTATTAGTCAGTTATTAAATCCTCTCTAATTATTATCTGAAGCTTTTCATAAATAGCTTTTTGCAAAATGGATCTTATCTTAAAATTTAATTTATTGGATGTTTACAGGCTTAAGAAAAGTGATTTTAGGATACAAAACGAGAATGACTTCCTTTTTAAATAAGCCCGATTGGTGCTGTAATTAAGATGAGCACGCTACTTTTTTCACACAATAATCTGATATGGGACTTTCTTTTCTCCAGAGACTTGCTTGATCTGCTCTTTATAGACATTCAGTCTCTGTAAATATGCTTTTGGTTTCTTTATCAGTAATAGCATTAGACCTGAATGCTTTAGTATACAGTATAATGGGATATTAAAGGGCTTTTGGTATATGTTCGAGACAAGCTCATCTAATAGAAAGAAATGAACACACATTGAAGGATATTCTTTAGAAGCAGTGAGCACCATTCACAAGGATTTTCTTCTTCCAGTTAATCCTTATATTTTCAGAGACACTCACACTGCCTTTTCTATGTGTTTTTTTTTCCTCTCTGCCATTGTTTGCCATTTCTTCCCGCTTGTACTTTGCTACCTAACCAGCTGACTCTCTGGGTTGCTATGGGAAGGACTGTAATGCCATAAATTCAGGGAAGAGAAGTTCCTGCTCTTTTCTTTTCTTTTCTTTTCTTTTCTTTTCTTTTCTTTTCTTTTCTTTTCTTTTCTTTTCTTTTCTTTTCTTTTCTTTTCTTTTCTTTTCTTTTCTTTTCTTTTCTTTTCTTTTCTTTTCTTTTCTTTTCTTTTCTTTTCCTTTCTTTTCTTTTTCTCTCTTACACAATCTTTAGCACAGATTAGCTCCCTTCAGGAGGGTGTGCTGGCACCACAGCAGCGCTGCAAAATATTCCATTTTGGAAAAGATACAACAAAAAATATTTTGCATGCCTCACAAAGAGGCACCGGCCGACACCAGCAAAACCCAAAGCTTCCCAACTTGTAGCTACCTGACTGCTGGCGGACGGAGCAGAATTACAGGCAGTCGTCCACCTCCTCTTACAGTAACTAGTGGAAATACTGGGAACGCTAAAAAATGGGGACTCCACCCCAAGCCCAAACCCTCCTGGATGCCGCAGGGGATTTCTAATACTATCAGCTCTGGTGCTGACAGGCGCCACCACTTATTTTGACCAATATCCAAGGGAAACGGGGTTGGGGACACGGGGAGCAGACGTGCAAAGCTGAGACAGCCACGTGCAAAGAGTCCCTGTCCTGGCTGCAAGCACACGCTAAGCTCCCATTTAGCTGGTGGCTCTGTGCTGAGCTACCCTGCTCAATACTTTGCATGCTGATTGGCTTGTTATTCACTTCTGCCTCTGCTGGAAGCCAGACTAACCTGTGGGGGAAGTGTTGGAAAACAATTACAGTATATTGAAATGGTCATACAAGTACAGCACACTGCAATACTTTACATAATTTATTAGGTGCTACTACATTCGCTGGCACTCAAACGACAAAGATCTTAACAAGACTGACAAATAGGACAACATCTGCACTTCTGTAAGAACATTTGAGATGAAAATTTAAAATTAAACCAAAAGCACACTTACTACAGTGCAAACACTGCAATCATGCAGTCTGCCTCAACTCTCAATACATTATGTTAACGCAGCATGGTTGCCAAAGGAAAGCAGAAATGTTTGTTAAAGCAGCAATCAATTGCTTACCATTTTTAAAAATCAACATTTAATATATTTTCAAAGCCAAGCCAATATTATTCTGGATTTTCATGCATCATTTTTTTTGCACATACATTGTGCACACAATGTCAATTAACTGGCAAATATAATTATTTTACAAACATAGCAAGCTGCAGCTATTATAAATAACAACTTATTTGCATATTTCCTTATTTCTGAAGGGAATGACAATGCGATGGGTCTGAAAGTTCTCGCAAATGTAATATAGTGAGATTATTATTTTAAAGTTCACTGTTTCTTAGATTAAAATCAGTAAGTAGAAGCTGGTTTACAGGTTCCAGAACTTGCTTCATTTGCATCTTGAAAATGGAACCAAAAGCTGCAAGCTTTATTGTTCAACTCAGTAATTCTGTTGCTCTTTGTAAATGAAACAGAAGAGAGATGTATGTGACTATATCACACATTTCAGCCTAAATGAGCTTTTCAAATTGTTAAATGAGTATCATTGTTTGTAGTCACCTCCACAGTGTTCCTGAAGTTCAAGCTGTGAGCTGAAATCTAGCTGAATTTTGCAAAGGATTTGGGAAAACATGACTCACAGGATTTTAATACTGGCAGACAAAGACCCCTTTCTGATTCTATTTTTGAATCCCAGGGTCTCTTTAAATAAAGAAGATATTTGGGACCTGGGGACAATAAAACACAGCTGTAAGGATGATTTCTTTTAAAAGGAGAAATCAAAGGGCAGCAGCACTTCTAACGTGCACTATATATGGCAATGTCTTTGTGTGAATATTGAGGAACTGGTTGGTACTAGCATGCTGTGCTGAAACTGCCTGGCTACAGAGGTTTTCCTAGACGTATTTCTTGATGACAACTGCACGCTGCTGGATTTGTTTCAGTGCCTGTGAATCTGTGTGCCATGTATGCTGTGCTCTATTCGCCACTAAAAAGGAAAAAATATTTAGTGGGTTTATGGCAAGCATGACGCCTCATTGAGGCTGATATTGGTATCTGGGATGATTTGTAGTTGGACATGCTGAGTTTCAAGCACTTTGAAAAGACAACATGGGGCGAACAGGAGATTTATTCCCCATCCCCAATACAATTCATGTGTTGGGGTGCTCCCACTGAGACCTGCCAGTGGGAGCTGACAGCTGCATGTGGTCCCTTGGAAGCATTTTCGGGCTTGCTGCACAGCAAACAGAGCAGTCGACGCCTAGCAGGGAGGAAAATCGATGACTCGGCACTTGGCAGCGGTGACCAGCAGGACGCCGGGGCCCAGCGCTGAGTCATTGATTCCCCTGACAGGCAGCAGCTGCTGCGGTCCCGCGGAAGGGCCCAAGCCTGTCAGCGGGCTTTCCTGTCACCAAAGCGAGGGGCATGAGCGGATGGGACATCCAGGTGATGTATTTTGGGGTGGGATAGCTCTTCTTACGATTTCAGCGCTGCCTCTTGGCGGGCCCATCTGAGAGGACACACGTGTCACGGCACAACACCCACCAGCACCAACAGCTTTGCAGGCCCACATGGTGCTGGCACGACGGATGTGTGAACGTTCCCCACGCTTTCGGCTGCTTCTCCTATTAGGACACACGTATTTCAGGCACTCAGATCAAGCACAACGCTTACTGCGGGGGGAAACCCATGTGCTTAGAGCTGGGTGTCCACATAAATACTGGGGTAAACTGCGCTCTTCTCCTAAGCCATATCTTCAGTGTATTTTATGATATAATTTAGTACGGCCAAAAAGTAATTGTAGTTTACCATTTTATGAAAATAAAAATGCAACAGGTAAAACAGGTGAGACTAGACTGAATGGCTGCAATAAAAGTGCAGTTGAAGCAGGTTATTACAAATCTCAGCATTTGATGAGCATGTATATATTTCTCAACATGTTCTATCACTTTTTGTGCTGTTTATATTACCATAATTATTACTTAATAAGTTAATGTGTTTGTGTATCTGTTTGAAGTGATCTTTGAGGCAACAGTTTACAGAAGTAGTCAAAAGATAAGAAGGAGCTGTCATGAGATTAAAGTTGTCTCTCTGGATTAAAATTGACTGAAATACACTATTTATAGCGTGGCACTTCACTGCTGGTAGCAATGCTGAGTTTCTTCATTTCAGGTTCCAATCACCAGAGACTGTACAAGACTCTGCCTCAAAAATACTCACAGAAAAGTCACAGGTCAGGTTTCTGTGCTTGAGCCGGTATTTCAGCAAACCCTGATGTGGCCAGCCACAAAAACCATTTTCCCTCAGCTCCAAGGGCGTTTTTTCCTTCACAAAAAAGAGTCTCTTCACCGCAGTGACAGGCCTGGATTCAGGAGAGCCCGAAACTGGTGAACTGAATTTCCCTAGTTAATTCAACTGCAGATTGGAAACTCCTCTTTGTTAGCTGCCTCTCCTTTCGCAGCAGGCACAAATCCATTTAAATTCATTTGCTTTTCAAAGCGATCTCATCCCCTGTCTTCAGCGAGTCCTTGCTAGAGCTGTGTCAAGCTCTCTGCTTTTGGCTTACATACGTTTAGGAACATCTTCATCAGCTACAACTGAGGTTGTACCATTTGTACGTTTGCAAACGTTGAAATTTAAGCTAAATATTACGGCCAGCACCTTTCCTTTGCCTCAGCCCCCTAAACTTCTAAAAGCCGGAACCGCCCAGCTCTGCCCAGGGGCAGCCCAGTGGGCTCCTCCTCCTCCCAAGCTGCATTAAGAGAGAAGCTTTCAAGGATAACTGCTGCTCCTCGGGGAGCCCAGGAAGAGGAGCAGGAAGGAGTGCTCTCATTCTTTTATTCCTCTGCACAGCTGGGGTCTGGAGTATCGTAAGCTGTGCTAAACAACTGCTAACTTAAGAAACAAGGCTTTGAAATCGGATTGTCAGCTCTATTGTCGTTAATGAGCCATATAACATCTTAAATCATACACATATCACTTTCTTTAAAAATGATGAACAAGGGTATAAAGAATACAAAAGAGAAATAAGAAATGGAGTGTGAAGTATAATATGACCCCTGTCGCATTTCTGAGTTTCTTAGTAATAATCAGACACTGGTGGATCTCACCCCTCAACAGCTGCAGCTGATGCAAGATGCAGTGCTCTTAAAATTCTCTATTTAATTTGTCAATGATTTTAGTAAAATGCTAAGTTTGCAAGAGAAGGCCGGATCCTGCCACTGATGTATGGCAATGCATTATCTCATTTGGCATGAAGCAGAACCTAAGTTCAACGAAAAACAAAAAAAAAATAACGTAACCTACACAATATCCCTAATGACTGGAAGCTAAGGAACCCAGTCCTCAGGATGGAATTCAGAGAGAATAACACATGCAGTGGGTAAATTATTTTAAAAACCTTCAAAACAGATAGAGGGAGGGAAACAACATGCTATTCATGTAAGTAATACATTTTCAATGAAAATGATGCACATCAGGAGACATAGTCCAAGTTTTGGATAACAAGAACTTTCATTAAAGGAAGTTCCAATGAACAAGATCTTGCTGAGTTTAGATCGTATCTACCTAATAAAATTAAAGATTTAGTCATAATTAATATAGATCCAGCCATTCACCTAATTAAAATGAACTGGGTAGAAAGAATTGATTATACATTTCCTTATAAATGAAAATAAACATACAAATTAATGTTCTTCCAAAGATAATGCATAATGTTAATGCTTTGATGATAGAAATCTCACATTATTTTTAACGTAAGATCCTTACTGATTAGAAAAAATATACGTGATTACAATTAGTAAGTCAGCTCTTCTAAATCAGCATAGAACTGATGGAGTTTGGACAACTTAGAATATCTGAGAATCTTCTCCTTATCTCCAGCCAGTAATAAGCATAGAATCAACAGCTGTAGCGAGAAACCTTATAGCCATTATCAAACAAAATCTATTTCAGATGAAGCATATAAACAAATGAAAACACTGCAAAGACTGGTTACCATGGCCAGTACTCTTGAAGTTTCAGTAGACCTGAAGGAACTACAGATATTAAAAAACCTGTATATATGTGTGTGTTTGTCTCTTTCCTGGATCCTCTGTGAAGATGGGAAGCCCAGCTAAGGCAGCTTCTTATTTAAATGTTTGTAAGGGTCCTGAAACCCCAAGGATTATGGTATAAAACAAAATAGAAAATGAGGTTAGTGTTTTCAGACCTCATTAAAGGTTTTGTTTGAACTTTGAGGAATGATTGAGTCACCTGATTGCCAACTGTTCTACAGAAAGCCATACAAGTGATAGCTTCTGCAGCTAGAAATGGTCATATTTCTTTTCCATATATCAGAAAAGGGCAAATGAATTTACATAATTTCTGTCATTCCAATCAATCTGAAATGGCAAATGTGAGAAATCTTGATATGCAAGATCTCTGTATATTAACTTTATTATTGCACTTTTGTTACTCTATTTTTGCACTTTTTCTTTCAAAAATAGAAGCAGAAGACTAGAAAAAGAAACAAACAAATACGTATATATACACCACCATAAGCATAGCAGGCTGCCCCTAAACAGAGTAACATTTGAAGTTTTGGTGTATTATTTGTAACCTTGCTGCTTTTGTCCCTGAAAATGAAAGTGAAGAATATTCAAGGGCAGCACCAAATAGCCTTCTTTTTGGACACAGAAGACATCCTAAAATTATATTCCATGAGCTCTCCACTGTTCAGAGAAACAGCTGCTCAGCTTTATGTCATGTCACCACACCATCCCTTCTGAAAAAGATGGGGACTTTGCATAATCAACATATTTTCCTGACACGTCCTGCTCTTGCTCCCATTCTCACACTGCTAATAGTAACTGCTGCACTGGCAGCACTTGTGTTTTCCCAAATATGTTGATGATTATTTTCTAGAATAGTGTTTGACAAAGTTTCACAGGTAGCGCTGGGCAGAGCTATCAGACTTACTCTTTACTAAAGACCATCATTATACTTTAATTCATCTGGTCAATATTGATTACAGGTTGTAGATTAGTTTGATGATATGGGGCTAGAAATTTAGCTGATATAAACTGGTAACACCTTCAGCAAAAATGTAATCTATCTCTGAAGACTACAAAATAGCAATGGAATAAATTGGTATGCATCTTTTAAAACTGCTTTTA
>NW_010587153.1:44548-110839 GCF_000705375.1 Tinamus guttatus | reverse complement strand
CCACTGCTGCAAGCCTCCCTTGAGCCCCCTGCTCTGAAGGCCCACAAAAGTGTGATGAGTTTTTCTTCTTCTGGAATGACACTAATATTCTCTGAAAATATTGCCCCTGGATCACCCTCAGCTTTGACGTGTGACAGCAGCAAGTCTCATGGATGGCTTTTTCGTTAAGTTGTATTCACAGAAGAGTAGCAGAGAAGAGCAGTATTTAGTATCAAAAAAAAGTCAGAGTGACTTATATGAAGCTATATGAACTGACCAGAAGTCTGAGCATTTCCTAAAAAGCGTGTTATTTTGTATTGCTGGACAGCCTGGACTGCTAATAAACTGATACTGAGAATAAAAAGTGCTTATCTCAGCAGGACAAGGATAGACCCTTATACTTCTTATAAATATAGACACATATTTTACAAAAAACATGTATAATGACTGGTATCTCTCTGCACCTTCTCTAGAAGCCTATTGAAAATGTCAAATAGGATGTGTAGGAGTCCACACTTGGGAACCTCCATGACAATCACCTATGCTCACTTACTGTGAATGCCAAACTGCTAGCAACCAGAGTGGTACTCTAATGAAACCAGAGGGATTTTCATGTGTGAGTGTTTTCAAAGCATACTTCAGTCATGCAGCAGCTCTTGTTCTCCGATTGGTTTGACTTTCATGGCAGCAGGACAGGAATCGGAGACACTAGATGATAATGTCCAGCTCAGAAGTAGCAAGCTTTTCCAGGAAGAAAAGATTTCAGATCTTCCAAATTCCTTATACCACAGTTTGATGGAACCACCGCAAAGTAAAAATGCCAGAGACCTACTTTGATGTTAACCTTTTGTCCAAACTGGTTTTCCTAATGTTTGATTTTCCCTCCTTCCCATGAGTTTCATTGGTTTTAGCAACTTTTTATCAGCTGCAAGAATCTGGACTGCTGAACTCACTCTGTCATCATGAAGTGCTGTGTTAAAGCTCTGTATGACATTAATCCCCCATGCCCAGATCTGCCTTGACACCCATCCTAAAATTTCCCTGAGATTGCCTTACCTCCAGACTTCCAAGAAGACTCCTTTAGAGTTTGTGCCTTTTCACTGTTATTTTCAAACGGTGTGACAAAAGAAAGCAAATGCCCTGCCCCTTCATGACTGAGACACACAATGAAAAGCAGAAGGCTAAATGAAAGAATCGAGAAAGATGAAAAAAACTGTTGTAGCATTGATAACTAAATAACCTAAAACTCCCTCATCAGACAGTGATTCTTCAATTACCTCTCAGCAAATCAACTCAAATCCATACTTTTTGAAACTGAAAAATTCTAAAAATTAGATAACTTGATGCAGCTGAATTGTGACTTATTCTTTATATTCTGTCTTGACATTCTTGCTTTCTGTTTTATATGCCCATGTTATTTTCTTAACTTGCGTAACTTGTTTTGGTAAATGACTGTATTTTTACTCTTCATTAAAATACCATACACACCTACTTACTTATCCAATAAATAATGGAAACAGCTCTGGTCATTTAGGAGATGTGGTAGTATGTTGTTTATGAACTGTACCTGGAAATGAGGAGAAAACAACAACAACAACAAAACAAGAGAAACACTGAAAAGGACAAGTTTGCTACATGGAGAAAAACATTTTTTATCTGTAAACCTCCTGAAATTGAACAGCACCAACTGAAAAGGTCAAAGAGGGACAGTCTGTGCTTGAAGGAGACCGCCTTAGCTAAAGGGGCATTTGAAGACAGGCAACTCAGAATCCTGCCAGGACACACCGCCAAATCCTAAAAGATAATTGTTAGCACTGAAAGACAGAGAAAATTGGGCTGACTATTCTTTCTAAATATGCTGATTTTTTTGTGCTGAAGCAAAGAGATTGCTTTTGAAATCCTGCTGCAAGTTTGTGCACATTTCATGGTTATGTTAGTGACTATAAAGCTGAAACTAACCCACCAGATGGAGGGCAGGAAAAAGAGATAATTAACCTTCCTAAGCACCCTGGCATGGTGATATTGGTCCTGGAAACTAACGGAAGGGGAGCTGAAAGATCACACTTTAACTAATGGTGTCAATCAGAAAATCTGTGCCAGGATGAAGGCTGAAGATGGTGCCTGGAGCTGGGCCAGGGCTGTGGCAGGCAGCGCGGCTGCAGAGGCACCCACAGCCCCGTAACTGCTGAACTCCGGGATCGCTACCGGAGCTGCGGAACCGGCCCTCCCGGCGGCGCCGCCAACGCCAGCGTTCACAGCGCTTCCAAAGAGGTGCTTGGTGTTCCCAAAGAGAACCGACTAATCGGAGCACATCCGCTTTTCTGAGGCTACAGATCATTTGTGAAGTTCACATCAGCGAAATATGGATCTGAACATTCCCAAGTATTTCTAAATCTAGAAACTTTGAACCATGTATAAAGACATGGATTTTATACTGAGTCACACAATCGCTTTTTACTACATAATCATCAGGCATCCACCTTGTTTGTTAGATTTCTTTCACAAAATTGATCAATTTTCTAGTGCAGAAAGAAAACTGAGGGGAAACTGATGTTCTGGATAATCTAAAATCAAGATCTGGATCCTAATGTAGAGCTCTCCTACCTGCACACTGCAGTTTATGTTGCTTTGGGCTGGCCTCCACACATGGTGGCTGTGTCACATCTCAGTTACAAACCGGACCAAATTCAGCCCCAGACAACTTCATAACCGGTTACATGATGTAATTCTTGTGCATGGCCCTGCTGGAATTTAGATGTTTGATACTGAAAACTCCCATGTGCCCTTCGCTCTAAAATAATTAGTGATTGTAACTTTGTCCCTGGCTACTAGGACACCATGTAGAGGCCTGTGCCATCTGCAAACACTTTTGAACAAGAAAGTCCTGAGGACCCGCCAGAAAGCAGAATAGCAGTAGAAAAAAAATAATTTTTCTCAAAGAAATCTGCAGCAAAAAAATAAACCTAACAACACCATCACCATAGTGAAGCGGTAAATGTGTGTTCACTGTTTGCTTACTCTGACACCAAATCAGAAACTGTTTCTGTGTGAGCATGACAAAGTCCCTCTTCTAAAAACAAACACAAAAATAGCTATTTTTTAGGCAAGAAGGAAAAATGGCTGTGGTAACCAAAACTGTTAACAGGTTCTATACCTAGAAGTTCCTGATAAAACAAAGCTATACTCCTTTTTGAGCTTCACAATTTTTCTTGCTACCTATAATTGTTTCATCAGGTTTTAATCATACATATGTAACTGCAAGAGTACCAAGGGGGAAAGGACTCCCATATATGCTTTATTTTTTTTTTCCAGAGGAGGGAGACTGAGGCCTAAAGCCATGATTTTGTCTTCATGTCTGTGTGCAACATATCTCAAGGACAGAGCACTGGACTGTAAACAAAAGGGACAGCTGTAAGGTCATGAACATTCCTGGAAGCCTATTATACACAAATACAATGTGGAAAGAATATGGAAATGGGACTGAGCTTTAGCAATACGCATTTTACGCTGAGTTGTACATGTTTTTAAGAACCCAAGCTATTTCAGATTCTATTAGATCTTTGTGTTGTATCATTTAATGTATTACAAAGCAGCTCCAGCTAACAGAGAAGCAGTGGAGGGGAAGAGCACAAATCTCAGGGCACTGCATAACAGAACCTTCTTGAGTCTAATTGTTTTTGTATTTATTGAAATTTACAAAATCTATATAAAAATGGGAATTTCAGTGCTAGCTATAAAGACCACATTGAGACAACTGAGGAGGTATTAATTGAAGAGAGAAGCATTATCTATTTCTAGGGTATTTCTAGGGTATTTTAGTCATACAATCTTCCATTTTGCTTCCATGTTATCGATCTTTACACAGATCCTTTTCTACTGACTCTCTAAATAAAAAAGAAAATACAGTTTGGATGGTCCTAAATTTAAGAAAGTGCCATGATTCCAGGAAAGGGCAAAAATCCTTTGCAGTATATTGGCTTTATTTTTATTTTCTTTTTCTTTTTCTTTTCCACAGAATAGTATTTTCAAGACATGTTTTTCCCTGCATATTGTGCTTACTCAGAGTTTTTGGTGGTGCTCCAATAGAAAAACGTCTGCATGTGCAGTTCTAAAAACCTCTTCAGAGATGTAAATCATTAAAGACACAGTGTCTCAAAACCTTACAGAAGCAGTAGAAAGGAAAATCCCTGCTGGCTGCTGTTCATAACTGCATTATATGCTGCTTTCTCCTTAATCTTTATTAAAGTTTCCACAGGAAAATCATTCTCTGTAGTCCGTCTCCTGTATCAAATGCTCAACCACAGCCCATGTCCAAACCAGTACCTCCTTGTGCAACAGGTTAATATGGTGGTTTGCATAAAATTAAATGGGTAGTCCCAAAATCATGATTCTTTGGTTTATCACTTGGTCCTTGGCCCTGCAATTGCATGAATAAACTACATAATATTTGCACATTATTTTTTTCTGGATATTATGTGCCAAGAATGGCATGAAGTCACGTTCAAAAAAATCGTCCACCTGCTCCTAATAACTCCCCCTTCCTAACTAATCCCTTCGAGCCTCGGAGAAGAGATAGACCTGGGAGTAGGCCCCGGAGGTCAGTAGGCTTGAATTGCACTGCAGCAGCAACGGCAGCAAATTCCCCAATTAAAAACTAAAACAGGAATGCCAGAATCCCCAGTGGCCTTGGGTTCCACTCAACGCCTGAAAGCCATCCTGGTTAAAAACCAACACCTTGGACTACCCCTCCACGCTAACTGGAGACCAGTGACTCTTGCAGCACAGAACTGCAATATTCCTGAACATGGAGTGAGTATTTCTTTGTTGCTCCAGCACTGGGTCTATGGCAAACACACACTTCGGTGCTGAGAAGTTTGTAGGACGGCACCTCCTCTGCTCCAGTTCATCCATGACTGAACAAGGAGCCCAAGAAATACAATATATTTTCAGTAAGAGCTGAACAGTGAGAAGTGACCTGAGATGGTCTTCAACAGAAGGGAAATCAGGCAGAAAACACATTTCTTACTGAAATGCTCTACTTATCTCCTTTAATGTGGTTATAATAAAACCCTCTCTGTTCTACAGGTCTCCTTAAGGAATACAAACATCACAGCAGAAGCTACTAAGTATTTTGGTGGCACTTGCCTTTAACATTTGCTCAATGCAGTGCAGCCACTCTATTGCAGCAGCCCTGCACCATTTCCAATAAAGATGATCCGTATGCGAAGGGCACAGCAAAAGGGAGGAGGTAGCAAAGCGGGTCTGAGTGCCAGCAGCTTCCACCCTGCCAGGCAGGTTCACATCCCATTAGGAGAGGGAAACACAAAATGTTCCATTTGTGCGCTCCTGTTTATATTAAGCTAAAAGCTCCAGAGAATAACTTAAAAACAAAGTCAGCTAGGGCAAGAGTGAATCTGAAGAGTTTTTAAGAAAAAAAGAGAAGAAAGGAAGGGGAAAAAATGGTAAAAGAAGCAGACAAATACGGAGGGAGAGAAGGAGAGGAAAGGAGTAAATAACTGAACAAAAGACAGGGATTCAGAGGCAGAACTGGGCATCCAAGTTGGAATCTGCCTCCCACCTCAGCTAATTCCAGATGTTGGCCAACAGTCATACAGAATACAACTTATCTTGGCACTACTGGTAATATTTTAGCTAAGTTTGATTATCTTAGAGTGTTCCTGCACTGCACTCAGATGCAAACATGCTTTTTGTGGATGTCAGAAACATTAGGTTTATTTTCCCTCTTTTTTTTCTTTTGTTTGTACAAATGTATTTAACGAAGCCAAGATAAATAAGCATTCTCCTCCATCGCCTTTGGAACACTCTGCTAATGCGCTGAAGCTCTGAGGCAATCCGAGGGGACCTCCTCACAAAGCAGTTCCTGTTTTATTTGCTCTCCATGTCAAGAGTCCGGTGCCGCAGAGGACCTGGCACGCCAGCAGGGCTCACTGTATTCCAGGAGGAACTGGCTATTTCTTCCTTCCCAGGGTACTGCATCAGTGTGTGAGTCTCTCCACTCAGATTCAGCACTAAAACGATGCCCCAGGATGACATTAACAGACACTGCTGTGGCATATGAAATCTTCAATGTTTATTCTGATCATATTCCCAGCAATAACAATATTGTTAATAAATTCACCTGAAGTCTCCAGCTTTATGCTGTTTTGAAGCTTTCCTGTGCGCTTTACAATAGCTGCAGTCTTTCATCACAAATGCAATCTCACTTTAAGAGTGGAACAGTCTGAACCCTACAGGTCGCAGAAATACCATATATTACACATTACCTGAAGTTTGGAAATGTCCTTAAGAACATCAGCTAAAGGTAATTTAAAAGTTTAAATATGTATATATATATACACATATGCATAAATAAAGTTATTTCATCTCTTAAAAAAGAATTGGTATGTGTTGGCAAGCAATTGATCTTAGAATTTGCATCGTTTTCTTGTCAGGTCAAAAGAAAAGGATTTTCTCTACAGGTATTTGAAACACACTACTGCTAAATCCTATTCAAAACCTGGAGTGCATTATTCCTACGTGTGTTTACATTTTTTTCTATCACAAAAATAGCTAATTACACAGCATTGTTATTTATTTATAGCTGTATGACTTTGATGCTTCTGCTGCCTATCACATTCCAAAATTGTTTTTCCACACTGAGCAGTTTCAGTCTGGGCACCTGCTTGTTAATGCAAATACCTGAACAACTGGGAGCTGGACTGAAGCCACCTCCCCTCATTCCACGTATGGAATAAACTAACCTCATTTTGTATCATACTCCGGGTTATTACAAAAATGAAAAGCAAGGGCTATATCCTCCAGTGTTATACCTGCCAAATCTCCACAAGCTTCAGCGGAGCAATGCTAATTTACACCAGCTGAGGAACTGGCCACATTTTTAAATCTCGCATGAAAATCCCCTCAACTCTTCACTACCAGGATCGTCAAGTGCTGCGTCACTGTGGGGGCTGGATGTGGAACAAAAAGGTTTGCTTTAATGCTGAAAATGGAAACTATCATTAGTGATGATGTGCTGACTGCGAGGCATTTTTCAGGGACAAATTTTGCAGCGGGAAGGGACGAGCCCTGGGCAAGCGCAGGGCCTTTCTGTCCCCAGCCTCGGCTCACGCCGTGGAGAAGCTCATACCAAAGCAAGAAAAAAGTTCACCCTCTATTTTCTTATGGCAGTGTTTATCATGAAAAAGGGCTTAGGGGATAACATACAGGTATATACATATAGGTATCCGTACAGTATTTACAGGGATATGTGTACAGATCACTTTGCCCAAGACTAAACCGGAACAGAACAAAATAATTATTGCATGTTTCAGAGTGAAATTTCATTGCAGTTTTAGGAAGTGAGGAATACAACGGCTAAATTAAATTGTAGCTTGACATGAGGTAATTATCCTTCCTAAAAGCTTCCTTTGCTTCCTAAAAGCAAGTCCTTTCTTAAAAATTGTTCTGTCCTATAACAGTCTCTAAAATACATATATGTACAAATATACAAAAGACATTTTTAGTGAAGAACTTAATATACTCATCTTCTTAATTTATAATGCAAATTATTAAAAGGGGATCTCTTTTTAAAATTAAATTCAGAGCAAAAATAATGTAAATATGAAAGGGTCGTGAATTTAAAGACAGAATACTACCTAATACATCCTTCTGTTGTACTTATATTATACCTACATCTTGCATTTAAGTCTTTGTGAATTTTGAGTACTCTTGATTTCCCCTGTTTGTAAAAATCTTTCACGCAGCCAAACAGAAGAGAAAATGTTTCGAAAAATAAGTGTAAAACCAGAGAAAGTTCAGTGTTTTCTACAGCAGCTGCTAAACAACCTACTTACATACTCTTTTAAAGTAAAGTTTTCAGACAACTCAGATCCCATTTAGGTGAGTCTAGTTTGGTCTGAAAGACATTTAGTAACGTGAAAATGTGCAAAGAATATTTGTAGCCTTTGTGTCTCTTCCAGAAGAAGTTCTGTGTGAGACAACACTTGTCTGCGTGCCAGTTCTTTTCTTCATTCCTATTTAGATGTTTGTTTTGTTGGGGAGTACAGCAAAAATGACAGCTAATGAATAAGAATCCACTTTATTTTCATCAGCGACTACACGATCTGTCCTCCAACGGCTGAAATAGGGTTTTTCCCAGCCAGGATTGGAACTCCCCATAAAATTATCAACTCTGCCCTACTCTGATCACAAACTGATCTGGATGTGTTTCCATCATCTCCCTGTTTAACAGGAACTGTCTGTGAACTAGAGCTACTGTCTTGTTCTGACAAATATGACTCCTAACTACAGGCCAAGGTACTGGATTCTGAAGGTACTGTAATTCTGAACCTCAACACAGGTTTCTTCAGCCAACCTTCTATACCTATCAGGAGCAATGAAATGCACACATGCTTCACATGTGATTTGCAATCACATTTTCAATTTCACAAAAATAGAATCCCTAAGTGTTTGAATGTACAGTTCCCACTTTATTTCTAAATTTGGGACATTACTTCAGATTATTGTTGGAAGGATCTCTCTCTAAAGGAGAATGGGAGAAGGACAATATCTAAGTGCTTAGTCGTGATTGTGGAGGAGTTCCCCTGTACTCAGTGCTCTGCAGAAGCTGTTTTGTGGCATTGCAGAATACCTTGATTTGTTGCATGTTACTGCAAGGTGAAAGAAAACCTCATCATCTGATCACCACTGTATCCTTACAAGCCCTGAAGATACAGTATGGAAAATCTATAACTGCAATGTTATGTCTGTTGCTGCTGCACTCTTTACTAATCAATCAATGCCTCTCGACAAAGCTCTTTCAGTCTCCTCCCGTAGCAGTTAGACCTATAATCAGCTCGACAAAAACAGTTGAGATGCAGCCTTTGTGCTTCCATGTCATTTACATATACTAAAAAATCACTCAGTGCGCTTATTCATAACATGTTATGGAGTATAAAATGCACCGTATTAGGGTGCTATAATCACAGCCATTATTTAAATAGGCTAAAACATCTTTTACATTCTAAAGTAAATTTCCACTATTAAGATCAAATGGATTAGATCATTGTTCCCACATTTCCTTCATAAATAAAACATAATTGTTAAATAACTCACGGACCTTCCTGTGCATGCACAGTAGGACTAGTGTTTGTGACACAAGTGACTGTTCTAACAACTTGTAAATCTTTGTATCTGATTTACAGACATCTTCTGGCTGACTTTGATAATGAAAAATAACTTTTGCATTTTACAAAATTATTCTCAACAGTAAAATACTTCACTGTTTGAACAACAGTCATCAGTGGAGCAAAAAGCATTTCCTGCTCCATCGACACAAGCTTCAGCTGCTGCTGTTATCATTCTATTTCAGCCACGACGCTATCCTGTGGCACGTATTGATTTACTCGTGTTTCCCTCACCGTGGTTCTCAGGAGGTCTGTCTCACCTGTGTTTAGGCCAGTCATTTTCACCCCCTACTGTGGAATAAAAATTCAGAGTTAGGAAGGCTGGCAGTGCAGCTAGGGACTGCATGGAGCATTTTATTTAGCTCTTCTGTAGGTGAACAGTCTGCAGGGGAAGGGGCAAGGAGCCCTCTGCTCGCCGGCTTGTCCATCCTTCACATTTAACACAGCCCCTGTACAGGAGGGTCATCAGATCCCACCTTATCAGAATCCTGCGGCACCTGCACAGAGACTCACAGAATGTCATCTGTTCCAGACTCAAGCAAAGACTTATTTGCAAAGCCGCCTGTGAGAGGCCAACGAGGTGGAGACAACGGGTTAGAGCAGTGCTGAGGAGGCCAAGTCCCTCGAGCTCCACCTGCTTTCAGGGCAGGAGCTTACGGGGCGCTGCGTTGCACAGCCCTAGAGCAAAGACAGCGAGGGGGAAGGCAGTTTGGCCACTGCTGTGTTGCCTGATCCTTGCGGAACTGCTGTGAGCTAATGACATTGTACTCTGAGTTACACAGGAGCTTTCTAAAGGTGTCAGCATGGTAAGATACTGTTTCTGTCCCAGACAAACAACACAGCCAAACTTCTGCTTACAGGAGATGATAAAGGAAGACATTAACACATTGCAGGAAATGTACATTCTACACACACCAAAAACCACAATGTGAAAACATATGACGGTCACAATATGCATTATGCTTTCTACGGATAACTTGTTTGTTAGACATTTTGATAATAAAACTCAGGACTTGTCTAAAACTGACACCCCATCTTTGGTTCCTGCCTATCTCTTCTTCCAGCTTCTTAGAACAAACCTTGATCAAGACAAAAAGCAAGGATTTGAGAACAGTACAAAAGTGATGGTGAGAGCAGAGAGGGTTTCTGCTCTGTATAACACCTTTTGTGATAGTACCCGAGAGTCTGGCAAGTGAATGTGACTAGTCAGGGGAAGATGTTCCGGGATTTACTTTCCCTTTGAGAAGCTCACAAAGCAACATATTTTTCTCTAGAAAATGAATTATTAGTTACCAACATCAGGTACAAAGGAATAAAATATCTCCATTGTGATTCTGCCATCTTGAGGGTAATGCTACTAAAAAGGGTAGCTTAAATCTATGTGTTTTATGAACTCAGAGCAAAAGCATGAGTCACAAAGCTATAGTGTAATCCTCCT
Organism: Tinamus guttatus; assembly: GCF_000705375.1. The sequence continues at coordinate 100,237 of NW_010587153.1, read as the reverse complement.
GACGCTTGATTTGTGTCATTTATTAAGAGAAACACTGCCCCCCAAAATGTCTTTTTCACCTACTACTTCCACTTCCCAAATGACACCCCTCCTCCTTTTGATCGTAAAAGCATTTCAGTGATTGGAAAAGGAGTGATACAGTGATACAGTGATTCCAGTGACTGGAAAAGGAGTGATACAGCCTACTCAGAGACATACCATAGCCAGGACACTCCACTCAAGGAGAAGGGTCAAAAATTGAGAAAGTGGGCAAAGAGGGAAGACAAGTCTTCCTAAACCACTGCCATGCTCCCGTTCATTACGGCAAGGGTCTTAGTCTAAATCCTGATCTGACTACATCAGAATTTTGCAGAAGGCTGAAACCTTCTCTATTATGAAGTGTCCAAACATACTGACACAAACACCCTATCTGAGTTTTGAGTCAACTTCATTTATGCCTGTGTGATTTTCACAATACGTCTTGGGCTGTATAAAGGGAAGCATAGCAATAGGATTCTCCCTGAGGGTGAGCTATATTGGATGCAACATGCTCCATATATTTGTATTCAGTAGTGTGGCATGACATACACACAACAGTATTAGCAAATCTCATTGGACAAGTCTGGAAACCACAACAGATGCTGGCAATCACAGAGGCAGTGTTGAAGTGTAGCCTCACATATTATCTTCATCCTCTGTACTGTTATGTTGAATTCTGACAAGGGACTGACCTTTAATAAGCTTCTTTGGATAGAGACAGTCAAAAAATCTTTCCTGTTTGTTCGCTATGGAATATATATTTTTTGATGTTTATATGTTTCAACAAAGATATCTTTTACTATGCAATTAGGAGAAGCTTCTCAAACACTGGCCAGATCACAAATGTGCACCAGTCCTCCACAGGTGCAAATCATCCCCCTCAAAACAAAGCAGAACTAGAGACTTCTTTTGCTGTACAGAGAATGCTTTAAGCTAAACAATTTTACTAGCTTGACAAAGTAATAGCAACAGGAGACAAATGCTCATGAGTAATACGAATAGCTTCAGAAAGGGTTCGCCCCTCTCAGTTATATGACTAACAAAACAAACAGAGTCTTTACTGCAGAAAAATAAACAGCGAGTGCTGCAGGCCTGCAAAGTCAGTGCTGGATGGGATCACTCAGTCTCTGGGGATTAGCTGCCATTTTTACACTAAAACTCTTATAAAAACCAGAATCTTTGCACAGCCAATATAGAAATCAAGTTGATTAGAGAACATATCTAAATACGCTACCATAAAGGTGCATCTGCATTGGTTTTTATTTACTTATTAATTGGAAAGCTTGGCATACCATTGCAGGGGTTCATATGACTCCCCGGTTAGCTTCTGCTGCCTTGCTAAGTGGTCTGTTCTGGCTTGTAGATTTTCAGTGCCGTTAACACCCTTCTTTTCCTTTGTTTTCCCAGCCTCCCTAACTCCTCTTTTCCCTTCACTCCCTCCCAACCCTCACCTCTTCTCCCTTTCCATCTCTCAGGAGCAAATGTTAACAGAATTTATATTCAGCATCTTGTCACATGACAGACATCTATTTTTCACTTGTCAGGCTGGCCAAAATTAAAGCAAAAGCATGTTAGTATGACAGTCAACTCATACAGATCCTCTGGGTCAAATCTTCAAAAAGAAGATCAAAAGATAGATATAACAAATATGCTTGGAAGTTTTTAAATTAAAAATAAATATTTAGTCTCAGATATAGGCAACTGAATTTCTGCATGCACTTTAAAGGTATTCTTTTAAAATTAGAACAAGACACAGCATGGCTACAACTACAAGCAAACTAGGAAATCAATAGTCATATAACGATGTCTTCCTTTTTTATGAAATCTATCTGTAAACAGAAAACTGAAAGTGTCTAACTCTTTATCCTCCACTAACGAGCTAAAAATTTAAATGCGCTGCCAGTTCAAATAAGACCTAGTACGTTTAATATATTCCAGGCTATATATTTTCCTAGATAAATCAATAACAAGCAGCTATTCCCCAAGGTGAAAACATACATTAAGAAGGAAAGACATCAAGCCAACCACCTTTCGCTTATTTATTTTAAAAAATATGTTTGTAGCAGTGGCGGTTTTCCTTGCTTGAAAGAGATGTAGGTGGATTTCATCTCTAGTGAAACATCAGTACACAATGTAAGGGTGTTAAAGAAGGCAAATGCCACCCCTCCCTGTTTGATAGCACAAATCTTACTTTCCCGTTATTGATTCTCCCTGTAAGTGGCCTGTGTAGAACATGACATTATGCGTCACGACGCTCCGGCCACCGCGAGCCCAGCAAGCAAAAGGTTTCCAGCTGCATAAACAACCATACCCTGCTTACTGCCCGATATGATATAAGCATGAAACAGCTGTATTAGCCTTGGCAGAAAATTATTTCAGACACAACTGCACTTGATTTATGTAGGGAATCCATGAACATAAGGCTAGACTGGAATTTCTAGTGGCTGCGATAGGTCAGATATGCTGTAGCTACTGCCTCTGCTATGTGAAATCAGGGTAACGGGTGGTAAAGCACCAGCGGTGGGAGACCAGGTGCTTTACCCCACATCCTACAGTACAGTAACTATTTAAGATAAGATGGTTATTTTTACCCTTCTGCTAAAGACAGGGTGCAGTTAAGTAAGATCCTTGCTCAGTGATGACAACATCAGAAGGGATTTTCATATTTTAAGATACGCAACTCACTGACACAAATAGGACTTGAGTTTTAGTGAGATGGAACCAGATTTGGGTTCTTGAGTTCTGTCCTCTCCACATTCTGCCATCTTCTCCTTGCCATTCCCCTCCAGCTCCTCCCACAGCTGCACAACCACCTCTAAATGATGCAGGAGTCTAATTTTGGAGATTGCCAACAAAATCATGAAGCCAAACTTTCTAATGTGGTTAGCCATCTCTTCAAATTTTATGGACGTTGGTTTTCATGGATGACAATTCTCTTCAACATCGCTAATCTCCCCAAGAATACAGGGAAACAAGCAATTATTTACATTAAATTCAAAGAACTTTCCTTACATAACAAAATGTTGAAGAATGCTACACTAATGAACAAACAGAATGGTCTTTACTCTGTCATAAGACCAAAGACTAAAGCAAAAATAGCTTAAGACACTTTATAGGTCATAATTTTTGTGACTCATGTAACGGATGAAAAAGTAGCAGCACCAAACATCTGGTCATCACATCAAGGTTAAACATACTAAAAAGAGAGGATTCTAGCAACACAGAGGGCATCCACATGCACTATATGCTGCTTGCATTCAGAAAAATTGTTTATGTGTCTAAAACAAAATCAAGGTATAGTAGTTAATATTTGAAAAAAAAAATCTAATTCAAAAGGGATTTCAATGCCTGTATTTTATGGACTACGCCAAACCATAAATTCCAGGAATTAATTATCCATAATAATAATAAAAAAACATTGCAGAGTAGGTGAAGAACTTGGAAGTATTAGCTGCTCTCAGAGAAAGTATATTCAACTCAATGGATCAGTAAGATCCCACAAGGCAACTTCTTTGTTCTCTTACACAAAGCACATTTAAGCCCACTATGCAGGGTTCAGGCTACAGGTCCAGTGTTCTAAAAGTGGCCAGCTGAGGGCAATGCCTGGAATGCCATTCTGGGAGCCAGGAGCCCGCGGTTCTGTTCCCATGTTGGACACTTCACTGCGATGGGGTCTTGGGCACGTCACCCACTTTTGCAGGCTTTGGGTTACCAGTCTGCCATACGGGTATAATAATATTTCTCTATGAGCACAAAATACTTTAAGACTGAATGTCTGCAGCATGGTTTCAAAGGCTCAGGTGAAAAATGCTCTATAAAATCAATGGATTAAATGTGTAAAATCATGAAGCATGAAGAACTCTTTTCAGTTATCACTATTAATAAGTTCAGGTTTAAAACCCATTTTGTCAAATTCGAACAGTTATTTTGAAGAAAAAAAAAAGCCTTTGAGGTAAATTTTGTAATTCTGTTTAGATAATCTGCTCTTACCAAGTTTTCTTCCTTTGCAAGAATGGGAGAGCAATGAAACTGCAAGCCGACAAAACTCAGAGCATCCTGTAAATGTGTACGAACCCCACCAGTTTACAAGCTGTAAAAGCTTCCATTGAGAAAGGCAGGCAACCTGCCACACACTGCAGAAGCAATCCATTTCGATAAAACGCATGCCTTTGTGAATCATAAGCAGACTTTCTACAAAACTGTCTCTCTTTTTCTCCTGATTCCCTGCAGACGTGTGCAATTTTCACTGCCTGTCAGTTTATCAAAAAGACCAGAGCATCAAATTTCAGCTCTGGATTGTCAGGTCTGATCCCTATTTCCTTTCAAATTCCAAAATACTGACACATTGATTGGAGTTCACAGTGTCAGACAACAGCACTTAAGAGACATTTTTGCTAAAATATGGCTTCTGATCTATCTTTTATGTTTTTTTTTTCTTTTGCAGCCTCAGGAGTATTGATCTGGGACTCATTTATATATGATTTTCACAAAGTAGCCGGCAATTCACTCAAACAAAATAGTTCTTTTGTATAACCTTTTAAAAGGGAGCCCATCAAAAGGGGCTGATCTAGCTTATTTAGTTTGCGGAGACATCTCCCTAACACTTCCAAGCATTGCCCGTGTTTTTAAGTTCCCAAATGCTAGAAGAGAGATCTGAAACAAGAGCTCACAGCTACACAGAGTGCTCAGCGCATTGCAAAGTTCGGGTGTATTAGCACTGCGTAAAAGTTGGGACTCCATAGCAACAAACAATTTTATACATACACACGTGCACATAACTCTGATAAAGCTGGTTATTAACTTTAAGAGCGCTTTTGTAAATATATGAATGCAGCAGCTTTTCAGCATCAGATAACATCGGAGAATAATGTCATCAATACACTGTTTTGAATCAGACAGACTCCTCTAAATCATTAAACTTTAAGGCAACCAAGCAGTCATCCTGTCTCCTCAAAAACATCAACAGATATTTGGTTGTGTCCATCTTTCTAAAAATGTTACTGTTACTTTGTGTTTTTTCAGTAAAGTTTTCAATATTTTGTTGGAAGCTGAATGTGTGTGCATGTCACAGCTATACATTTTGACACACACAAAGTCATATGAATGTACATTGTAATTTAATGTAAAGAAAGGGTTAATTTGATTAACCATTCTTAGGGGTAGAAACCAGAGAATGCTACAGTGCTTCTCCAAAAAACTCTTTGTTTAGGAAGATCACTCCATTATTAGTTTAAACACACTCTAAATGAGCCTGATTTTCCTTTTCAAACAGTGTTTCTTCTACATTTTTATTTCATCACATTTAGTAATATAAGTAGATATCTGCCACAGATATAGACTGGAAGAGCTGTTTCTACCTTGCTCTTTCTTGGGTGGCCGCTAAGGAAGCAGATTAGGAGATACCTGTTCCACTGTATTCTCAGCTTGGCCTCTTCGGCTCCATAGACAAAAACTCTCCAGGCAGCTTTCAAGCTGTAGTCACACACATGAGAAAGAATGTCTGTACTAATGGGGCAAAAACCTTGACGTTTCCTAATAAAATCTGAAAGGGGTTGGAACAGAGGAGTGAGAGTAAATGGGAAATTTTACAGTGATTGAATTGAGACCAGAGATCAACCCATCAGCAATCCTTAGTACTTCCAAGGAGGAAAAAACATTAGCTAAAATAATATCAAATATATCAGCTAAATTCTGATGTTAATGCAAAGATTGATTTATCTACATAAAAGCTACCTACTACAAATTAAGAACTTGTTAAAAAAGTCATTTGAAAGTTATATGAATCTTAGTGCTTTCATTCGTAAAGCTCCCTATTTCCAAGTAGTACAAAGTCCTAATTCTTTCTCACCTATGTTTTGTATTCCCCTTGTATTTTATTTTCTGTTCATACTAATTTCAGAGAGTTTTTAAATAGGGATTTAAAAGGATATTAGGAAGACTTTCAAGGGAAAAATATGCTCTAATTGGCAAAATTCTAAACCTAAAAAAGGAGAAATACCTTTGTCAGCCATCTGAACTGCAGATGGAGAAAGATATTCTATATGTAACTCCAACTTGGCACACAGCTAAGGGACAGATACACAAAAAAACCGAGCAGATTAAGGAACCGTAGTGCTGGCAAGGTCTAGGGTACACGGGACTCCGGACTGCAGAAACAGTGAACTGCAGTTCAAAGCACAAATTTCCTTCTGCAAAAACTGACCTACTTTCACAAACAGAGACGAAATGTCCATTTGCTCATCTTACTGAAGGAAGTATCTGTTTTCAGGTTCCCATATAATACTGGTTATATCCAGAACAGCAATATCTGTTACAGTGAAAACAGAAAAAGTATATATCTAATTATAAGCATTTATGAAACCTTTCTTTTTAAAACACAAAATTTGTACATCATACATTTGTACATCATATAGATATCATGTAATTCTTACATACATATTGCTACAGTTACATATCCTAGCTAAAAGAAATGAGCTGTTTTTCATCTTCAGCCATGAGGGAAGTTGTGAAGCTATTCTGGATAGAACAGATTCCTTCTGTTTTTTGATATACTCTTTGTTTTAGAGGATCTAAAATATTTTGCTTCTATTTCAATATGGAATGGAAAGATAAACAGATGAGTGATAATACAAATGTGTGATATCTGTCATGATGCTCTCCATATATTCTAGAATTATTTTTACCTAAGCAAATCAGCTGGTGAGCACTTGCCGAAAAAGGTAAGAATATGTTCAGCTAAATGAAACATTCGTTATGAAACATTCAGCATTACTACTTGTGATTCATTAGCACCTGTACTCCAAGCCAAGATCAGAGTAGAAGTCTTGCTTCTACATAATTGACAATTTAGTTACTTAATAGCAATCAAAAACCAAGGCACACAGAAGTTGAGTGACTCGTTAAGGGTCATCAAGTAGCTCAACAGCAGAGGCAGTAAGAGAGCCCTGGCAGCTCAGCCCACTTCTCTCCCTACAGCATCTTCTACGTGCAACACAGGCTGCAATTTTCTGCCCGTGTTACACTCCATCAGGTAAAACCCTAAGCCGGTAATACCTGCACAAAATACTTCTACCAGAATTAACTGACATTGATATTTCAATTGAAAGGATTCCAGTATTTATTTTTATCAGGACAAATAGAATTTGTAGTTATCCACACTACGAAAACTCCAAAGAAAAATGTCAATTGAAGTAAATTGAAAACATTTCTAACCACTTTAAGAGGAAAAAATAAATAGAGCAGAAGGCTACCTTCCCAACTTTATCATTCGCAGTGTCACATTCAGAAATTCATTACTGTTGTGCTTCAAGACAGCAGATAAGATGAAGTTATGAAAACTGTCAGCTTGTGAATGTCCCAAAATGCAGAAGGGTCTTTTGTCATGTACGTCACATGAGCTAGGACGTGGGGTCTAAGAGGCACAAGCCGCCTGTATGTGAGCTGGGCAAGATGTCAGATACTTTCATTTGTAGGGAGATGAAGAAACATCTGATGAGATGAAGAAACTGAACAACTGTGCAAAACCGAAAAGCATTCAGCAAAAGCACATCCTCAACTTCCCTGCACTCACCACCCTGCGACAGAGCTCTTCCATGCTACCTGGGTTGCCATGGATTGCTATTTATGTCCAGGCCTTCTCCAACACTGCAAAGCGCAGGACTCAGGCTCAGCTGGCGGTGCCTTTGTTTTCTGTGCCTGACTTGCAGTGCAGAGAAGACACGTTTCAAATCTGTTTCCAGACAGGTCATGACTAAGCTACCACCAGCTTCAATGAGATTAGGATTTTGCCCATGTATCTTTATAAGGAGAGTAGGATTAAATAAGCTGTAACACAGACCCTCTAGACTATCAGACAAGCAGGAGCAGCTAGCAGAGGAGCGGGCAGCAGTGTCACGTGAGGTGCCCATCAAACCCAATCCCGCCCTGGCAGCGGCGCCTCCCGACGTGGCCAGCGTGCCGGGGAGCGGGCACCGTGCCATGCCAGCAGATGGGCAGGGCTCGGAGGCAGCCAAGGGACCGTGTATGTGTGTCAAGTGAAGGGACTTAGGGCAGGCTTCCCAGCTGGGAATATCCACATGGCTCCCCTTCCTAAGCTTGCACTTCGACAAAGGAACTCGCCTCTACTAATCCAGCTCAGAGCTGGATTAAGTCTGAAGGAAAAAGAACAGCCTCCATGATCACCCTGGACTCGGCCACGCGGGAAAGCGGGGTGTCTGGGGCACAGAAAAGCCTCTTGCTGCCGACCCTTTTGTCTTCTTCAGGAATGCTCGCACAGAAAACCCTGTTCTCCCCAGCTTCTGCCTCCACAGGTAATAAAGGAGCCTCATAAAGGAGCCTCTGTGTTCAGCTCAGGATCTTCACCTATTTTTTTCCTGATATGCACAAATAACATTACTCTTATCAAGCCTCATACTTAATCAAGTAACTACCTGAAGCGTCAATAATTGTTTTTTTTTCCCTTTATTTTTTTCTTTCTACACCTTTGGCCTTGCAGTATTTTGGTTCACAAGTACCACCACAGGCATTCCAGCCCAAAACAACCACTGGGACTACACAGGGGTATATCAGAGCACAATGTGCATTTTTAACTAAGGTATAGGAATGATTAATTACATTTAATTTGGTATTAGCACTGATGCTACCCCAAGGAAAAGGACGCCATAAATAACAACCAGACATTTATCACCTCATACACAAATATCATAATCAGAACTAGTTGTACTTACATAATAAAACTTAGTACTTCTAGATCATTCATGACCATAGGTTTTAAATAATTCTCATTAAATTTATAAGAGGAAAGAGGTATTATCTCCAAACTATACACGAAAAATAACACCACAAGCAGCTTCAAGGACTTGCATGGACAAAAAAGAAACTGAAATAATTTCAGAATTGCAACTAGGAAGTTTCTGGTTCCTAATTTTGTAGCAAATCACTTGATCTTGACTCACAGTTTTTAAAGCTAGACCGAGTAATTTTATGATTACTAGGATTTCAGTTTATGCAATTTATGCTATAGAGAAAAAGCAGCCATCCTGAAAGGTTAAAAATCGGGGGCTGTGATTCCCCAAGGGACCTGCAGTCTTCAGTGGGTTTCCAGGGTGGGAGAGGCTGGAGGCTGCGGAGGCCGCACGGGCAGCACACGCACAGGAGAACCCGCTGCCCGGCGTGGGCAGCCTTCTGACCTCACGGAACACGAGCAACTTTGCAAGTGAGGTCACTGTGAACAGGCCTGAGCGCGAAGGAAACTATTTTCAATGTCTTTACCTTTAATACTGATTAGCTTCATGAGACAATCCTATAGGTTGTATTATTCTGTTTGCATAAGCTAAAAAGCCTTTTTTTTCTATCTGGTCCAAAGTTGCTAGGAAAAAAGTATATTGCATTCATGTTATCACTAGGAAGTATCATTGCTTTTGTATGAAGAATTCCTCGAGATTTCTCTGGATTTTTGTTGCAGATTCCTAAATAGGTCATATACATTCCAACAACAAATGATATTGTGCTCTTATCTAATTACTAAAAAACATCTTAAATTCGACGTGGTGACCTCTCCCTAACATCTACTGGAAAGGGCAGAAAGAAACTTGCTGTTATTTAGTAACAAAAGTACCATGTAGGAACCCTTAAACCTATTAAAAATAAAACTCAACAATTTAGGCCATGTGTTACCCGCAGTAGTTTTCATGGGCTGTGCGTTACCTGCAATAGTTTTTGAGACGGATATCAATGGCCCAGGACAGCTGAGGCTACACTTTTATGCCTGCACTCGTGTGTTTTGCTAGCCTGTGCACACACATCCTGATGAGTAGCTCTCAATTTCTTTGGTAAGCCAAAGGAAATGTATTTTTAGCACAGGTGAAATTTTTTTCATCAGGGCAAGTCATTCTACAAAACCACCTTTAGACAAAACATTAAGCCACAAGTAGTAACAGAACACCAGCTTTTCATACAAGGACAGTCCCACCCTCTTCTTAAACATGGATTGATGAGCTGGGGGGAATACAGAGAGCTTTTGGATTTGCTTGTCTATAAGTGGTTCTGAATACAGAAAATAACAACACACGCTTTGTGAAGCTCTCAAAAATGAGAAAAGCATGTTGTGTTGTATCTCATTTCTATGTAAAATTAATGAAAATAAAGCAATGCACTTCCTATGCATAATGAATAACCACGCCAAACTATATCAACTTTTTCAGACTTTTCCTCTAGAGGGCTTTTAAATGAGGTCAGCAGCAAACATATCTTTACATTTGATCTAAGAGTGAGCAGCACAGAGTAACAGAGCTTGTCCACACAAAGCATAGTAACAAGCATCTTGATTTTGATGATGAAAAACAGAATACTAAACACCACCCCTGTATCTGTACCAAATGCAGGTTTCACAGACTCGGTTACAGAGGGAAGCCAGGACTGTGCGTAAAGACACAGCCCCATTAACGGTGCTGGAAAGATCAATGCTGGCTAAGCACAGGAATGACAACCCCATATGTCAGATTCGGGAGGACCAGCAGCGTGTGCCTCCAGAGGGCCAGGATTACGGCACAGAGGAGTTTCAAAGAGCCAGGTGAAACGCTTATATTCTACCTTAGAAACTGATAATTAACATCCCATCTTAACAGAAAGCAGCAGCAGCAGCATGGCCGCGGTAAGAAAAAAGCAGCTATTAAGTGAAACTGCCCTAACAGCTCGAGTGCTGTTTTCCTGGTTGTAGACCTGTTCAAACTGAGTTTTTCTCCTTTCCCTGGTCCATGCAAAAACTATTCCTGGCTGTGATAAAGAGACCAGGCTCTAAAAGCAATAAACAGCAGATGCACTGCATATGACGGAACTCATTCTTGCTGTGAACTACTGCTTTTGTTACTTTTATCAATGTGTTTTTCTTAAACAAGAGGAACAAACTCCTCTAAAGTAATTCTTGGTAGCATTCTGGAGAGCGCTTATTCCCTGGCATCTCCTGCTTGAATTTTAACTGACTCCCCTACCTCCTCTTTATGCTCGGCAGCATCATGCTCCTATGTCTCAGTGAAGTAAAACACACGGAAGCATCTGGGATTCTCCCCAGGCCGTCCTACAACTCCTCTTCCCACTCTTGTTCTGCAGCCGTGGCAGACGGGCACTGGCTGGTCCATAACCTACATCCAGGGCATGGGGTGGAGGCACCGCATCCCCACGGCAGCCCCGGTGCGGCAGGGTCACTGCCCAGCAGCAGGCTTGGAGCTCGCTGCGATTCACGTTCCCAAACGAGAGAAGGGCAGCAGTTATCCGGGGTGCCCGGCCTCGGCAGCAGCCTCTCCGGGACAGACGGACGGGCCCCTACGGCAGGCAGGAACTGCCACAACGCAACTGGGCGCACGGCAATATGTGTTTCCAAAGGGTTATAGACCATCTTGTTGTAGACGTTTTAATGACAGAACTAGCCTAATTAAGAATCAATCTTCTACACCAATGAAGCTACAATTAAAAGATAACATCCTTCCTTAATTTTTTTCTTGTTAAGAGTCCACTTTTGTTTTTCTAATTGTACCACTCCTGCTTAAATTATCATTATGAAATTTTTAGTAGAACCTGTAATATCTGATTTCATTTAAAACCACACAGTTCTTGGTGCTGTAAAACACATCATTAAGTCCTTTATCCTGGAGATCTTGCAATCTAAACAGATGAAATGCATGATGAGAGTAGTGAAGAAATGCAGTATTCCTCTCCTTATTTTTCAACATGTAGAACATAGTCACCAGCTGACTGCTCTTACGAGGACCCCGGCAGAAAGTCTCACAAATCAAAACCAAATCTCCAATGTACTACGCAAATTTTAAAGCAAAGATAACTGCTTTTAAAATATATTTAAACTTGTTCTTTTTTATCATTAAGATATTTCTATTTTCAAAATCTTCTCTGCCTCTAGAGGAGACCTTCTAGATCTTTATTTCAGGTTCTTTTGGATTTAACTGGTAATGACACACAATTTTTTATCAATCCATAAATTTGAGAAGCTAATAGTGGTAGGCTTTTTCTTTTAAGTTCAGCATTTCTTCTTGCACCCAAACAAGATACAAAGCTGGAGCGTTTCTCTCCAACACATTTTTGTATGACTTAGGGAGAAATCAAACTAGGAACCAGGATCATCAATCCAACCACCAAACCTTTGAACACGCCTTAATTTCAAACACAGAGCTGTTTGCTGGGTGTTTGGATGAGGTGACATTCACTGCATCTCTAATGCAGAGTCCTCAAATGGTGCCCCACAATACCCCGCTCGCAGTTCGGCAAACTCTTTCGGCCTTTGCTTGTACGCTTGAAATTCTGACACGTTAAAATTATGAGAAAATAAATAAATAGAAAAAATAAAAGTTTTTCCCTCTATCTCGGTTCTTTGCACATAGGGTCTACTCAGCCTGGCTATACACAATTTTTATGATATTATTCAAAATGGGTCTTTTGAGTTTCCCACTTCTCATTAATTTGAACATTTTTGAATGAATTTATGTTTGTTGATTTAGAATTTGATAGATTGTTAGAATTTGATAAAGAAATTTATCTGTATAGTAAATTTTTAACATATTCGGGTGTGCTATTAAAAGTAAACAAACACCATACAACAATAATTGCTGCTTAGAGATGTGACCTGCAACTCCACACCTCTTTCCCAGATATTCTTGTGTGCATCCGCCTTTTCCCCCCTAACAAGCTAATATAGTTTCATCACTGCATCCTTTGATGGATACATGTTAAATATGACAAAAGTTAGTAACAACTAGAGATACTTCAGTGATCCATCTGCATAAATAATTACAATAGATGGGCAGGAAGGGATTTGGAAAGAAAAAGAATTCCCTGCAATTCCCGGGGAGAAAGCTGCAGCTATGCAAACTGTTCACAGTCTCTGAAGTCTTCATGGAATTCAGGGAACGTGGGTTCAACCCCCAAAGTGGGCACAAACTCCTGGGGGGAGGGAATGACTAGGCTAAGCAAGCATTAATTTGGGCTCTCCAAGGTAATTTACATTAGAGTAATTAGAGTTTAGACTCCCTTGCTGCTCTATTTACGAAATCTATTAACCTATGAACTTTCTCTAAAGTTTACATACAATTGTTTTCATTTTTTTCCTGAGCAAAAAGGAAAGCAGTTACTAAGGAAGTAATTTCTAATAATAATTAACAGTATTTGGAGCCCAAGAGGTATATACATACTTTAACACAATCTGTGCTGTGTAAATATACTAGAGATACATCTTTGTGATCCCTCAGCCTTCAGCTGAGCTGTTGCTAATATCCTTGTTTTTGTTTGCATTGATTTTGCCTTAAGTGCAGCCCGCCACATGGTTTTCATTTAGTTGAATATAAAATGATGGGCCAAATTCTGCTGTAAATTACAGTGGAGCAAACAAAGAACATGTTTAGACCCTACACATTGATATTTGTCTTTTATTAAATCAATTTTAATGACGTTTTAATAGCTAAGTGCAGTAACTCTTACACGATGCGTGGGCACATTATAAAGGCAAGAATGACCAGCACTGGGGAGCGCGAGCTCGGCTGCAACGAACATCTCCCTGTCCATGCAGGAACACACGTCTTCGCGTATCCTCGTGAGTCATTAACAAGAAGTTCATTTTGATCTACAAATGAATGAGTCTGCAAATAATACCATTGTTTTTACATCTAGCTTGGAAAAATATGTCTTAACATTTGTATTGAACACTGTTATGCCATGCTCTGATCCAGAATGCTGCTTGTGGTGGACAGACCTTTCCTGCTGAGAGCAATCCACCTGGGATATCTAGCATGCTCATCATGTGTAATACATACAGAATACTTGAACTATTTTCTCAGAACAGTTCAGAGATAAGGAGGAAAAGTTTTCATACATGTTATTTAGGATAAGACCTGTCCATAAAGCAGCTGAGGCAGGTGGGAGAAAAAAACACCATCCCAAAGAGAAGTGATTTAATCTGAGAATTTCCTGCTCTGGGAAGCTGAAAAAGGACAACACAAATGCTGAATTCTCAAAAAGAGGGCAGGTACTAGGATAGTCCTTAGTCGTGTGTAAGGAGTACACACATACAGCACAGGGGAATGAATGAGTATATTGGACACAAAGGAATAAAATAACATTGCAAACATCAGCAAACAACAAAGCTCCGGAGCTGGTCCTGATTTGTTAGAGCCTGGGCTTCTGGAGCCTTCTGCCTCTTCTGTGGGATGAGCCCTTGAGAAGAGAGGTGCTCTGCATCAGGCATGGATATAGCTGAATCTATAGATGAAGACATTCATTTATATCAGTAATATGAAGAACAGAGAGATATTTGCCCGGGAGACACTGCCTTACTGTTGTGAGATATATGGCAGAATATCTCATACTTGGCCCCAGATTCATATTTAGGTAGATATGGATTTTATTCAAAAATAACTTATGACAAGATCTCTATATAAAATAAAGATTTAATAAAAATCCTGGGACAACACGTCACCTTTCAAGTTAGCACTTTTCCCTGAGGACCTGGATATGCTTTTTTGAATTTGTATCACTAAAACAAACTGCATGCTCATTTGTATCACTGATACAAAGAGATGACCATCTGCCACCCTCGAGACACCTACAGTTTGGTGTTTTTCCAGTTAATCCTAGACAATGATATAGGAATAGCAGTTTTAACATCATATGCAGTTGACATCAGCCACTAAGCTATCCAGGTCTCTGGAAGAAAAGGTGGTGTGATCACCTAGAGAAATGAAAAAAATTGATTTCTTTAATCGATTATATATGTTTGCCTTCTCCAAATTGAAAGTTTGAGTTAGTGCATTACATATATTAATTAGATCCTTAATTGATGATGTTGTTTATGCTTGATGCTTTACGGGATTTAATATAATACATAAGCAGAAATATGTTTTCAACCAAAAACCTAACTTAATTGATTTCCACTAAAACTACATGTCCCTTGTCAATCTGAATCCAGTTACTGATACACAGTTACTACCAGTATGTAAATTCATGTAATGATGATTGAGAGCATCTTGTTTAAATGCTGATTATATAGTAATCACTCTCAATTTTCTGCTGTATAGATTCCATTGCCTGGGATTGCCTTAAAATTATTATTAGCAAGAGGGAAAAGTTTGTATAATTAAAGTTATTTCAAATTATGATTAAAACACTCTATTTTGATTAATGTGGATGGATCACATGTCATAATATATACGACGTATCTGTTGTTCTAGCCTAATAAAGGGTTTGTTTCCACAGAGGACAGACTCTAAGGAGTGCTTGCTGAAGATGCAGAGAGACACAGCCTGAAACAGAGTTGAGGTGAGAAGTCAGAGGGGTCTCACGCAGCCTCTCTGAAGAGGAAAACTTACAGCGAGTGCTCAGAGGTATGGAAAGAAAACGCACTCCTGAAAACTCACCAACGAGCATAGCCCAGGCCAAGCTTTTCTCTTCAGTAAACCACAAGGCCTTGCTGTTAACAGGAAAACAAAAAGCACCTTTGAGGTATGATTTGAAACAGCACCAGAACTTCAGTTTTCAAATAATTCTTGCCATTTCTGTCATACAAATTCACGACAGAAGTTACCAAGGGAAAAAAAGTACAGTACATAAATTTGATTTTTTTTCTATTAGGTTTGACTATCTTCTGACAAACGCAGAATGACATAAAATATGACTTAGAGTTTTCCAGAGTTTTGTTCAAAATTACAAAACTTATTACATATCTTCCTTAAGTATATATAAAAATATATTTACGCAGAGAAACAACTCTGACTTGCAAGAAAGTCCTTTTTTAGTACTGTGTAAAGATTTAGGTTTTGAGCAGAAAATAGGTAGTGTAGTTTCTTTTCTCTTCCTCCTTTTCTCCTCCATCCTTTTCTTTTCTTCCCCCAGGTTATAACCTGCTACTACTGTTCCTCAAATACCGGACAGCAGCCATGATAACGTTGATCGAGCTAAGTCTCTACCTGTTGCCTCTCCCTTTTCTTTCTCACTAGGAGTACCAATTCATACAATATATACATATATATACCTATATATGGACATATAGCACATAACAAAATTATCAACAAATGAAATAGTCAAATTGTCAAAACTATTTCAGAAAGCATTCCTATTAAAATGTCTGCTCTTCACAACCTGTTTTTTCACTGAGTTTTTTTCATTAATAACTCACAGATCCTTGAACAATTCTAGTTCACAAGCGGTCCCACGCGCAGGAAGAGCAAAGCTGACTATGTTGCACTGACTGCAAAGGCCTTTTTGCCAGACTATGGAAACGACAACTCTGTAGCTTCTGGTGCATTATAAAGTGATTCTAGCATTTAAACCCACTCCTAAAGATGCTTCAGCAACATGTACAAATTGCATCAGTGGCCTTGGGCAGTGTGAAACCTATCTGTCTGTTCTGCTTGATCTCAGACTGTGCGTACGGTGCGGTATCATTACTAGATATCAAGAACAAGTGCGATTTTCCCCCTTGGTGTGAAAAGAACATACAATCACTTAGTCACCAAACCTATAATATAGGCCAGAGCAGGAACCTGTCTCTTAGGATAGTTTCAAATCTGTAATTTCCATTTCTTCCCTGCTGGCAATGTTACTTCTTATCTCCTCCCTGCCCCTCTAGTATCATATATGAAAGGGTATTAAGCAAAATAAATAAACAAATGGATGAATGGAGAGAGCATTCCTCACTGTAAGAACATACTGACTGACATCCAAAATAAAACTTTCCAGCCTCCAGACTTCAGGAACGACTCTGTAATATCTAATACAATTTTTTTTTTTTCCATCGGACTGGGAAATAGTTGTGATAAATGTGTTCTATCTCTGGCCAATATTTTACAGATGACCATTCTGTCAGAGCATTATAGACAGTACAGCAAACTCACTCTTTTCTCTGTTCCTTCCTTTGAAGTTTTGTTAGAATTATATAAAACTCCAGTCCAAATTCATCTCTAGATTTAGCACCACTTTTTAGCAGAGCTAGAGCTCAACCTAGAATACTTTAAGGACAAAACTTTTCTTACACATGAAAACTTTCTTCCCTTCATTTTTCTGCTCTCCTGTGAAAATAGTTCATATATTCTTATGTTCAAAATGAAAACTCCTAAGACTGCCAGCCAAAGTGCCTGTTTGTATTACCAGTGAATCAGTTAACTTTCTGATTGTATTACAGGTAACAAGCACCCCAAAATTTGAACTACCATCTGAATCTGAAATATGCTATTAATGACACTGGCTCTGGGATACATCCCAGCTAACAGAACCCACGTGCAGTTTTCACTGGACCTGCAGAGTGCTGTGTGTGGCATTTGACTCTTCCTATTTCAGAGGGATCTACTCAGGGAAGGATAACGAAACAACATAACCATAAAATGTCTCATTTCGCATTGAAATGAAAGTGAGAGAGATGAGCCTGCACAATCCCTTTTTATAATTTTACTTACTAGTCTGCCCTTGCAAGTCTCTCAAAATCACTCAGTGCAGTAAGATCTTGAAATCTGAAGACTAAGTGCCCCGTTTAGCTATAGCTAATTAGTCCACACATCCTGCAATGCAAAAATATAATTGACTCTGTGTGCAAAACTATTTGGGGGGAGCCAGTGCATTTACATGCTAATACAAGGGGCTGTTTGTAAAGATATGCCCCTACATTATATACGGGATATTAGAAAGGTGCCAATTATGAAGAAGGGGTGTTCTCCATTATAAACCAACTGCCTTGTGCAACTAACTAATTGCTCTACACGCTGTACAATCCAAAAATATAATTGACCCTGTCTGTAAAGCTATTTTGGGGAACAAGAAATCATTAGCATGCCAAAACCAAGTGCCAGTGACAAAGAGGGGAGTATGACCACTGTGACCATCTGCCTCCTATATGACTGATCCACACTTTCTGGAAAAAGACAAAAAACAAAAAAATCCCCTCTTTTTTTAACTGCTGTCCAAAATAAAAACAGGGCTCATGGGATTTTATTTATAGGGCATTTGCAGTATTCTGTAGAAGAGGAATCTCTCTCAAAGGTTTCTTCTGTTCAGATTGAAACCCTGCCAGCTAGGACCACTGTCAATTGGAGCACTATGTCTTTGTATACTGTATTGGGTTGGCACTGATTTTCTTTCTAGGGCTATTCCTTATTTCCACCTGGAGGAAGGGCTCCACATAAACACATGCAGAAAGTCCAGCAACACACTAACTTTGCCCATTAATAAGCAACAAACGTTCGGGAATCACTTAGGGTAAGGGCTGTCTGTGTACTCAAGAATGACAACAACAGGACAGATGTTGCAGCTTATATGTTCCCAACCCTTTGTGAGTAATCAGCCATACCACGTAAATGTCCAAGATCTTTATATCATGTTTTTGTCTCCAGCATGCATAAACTGGTTCAAAATTTTTCACATCTACAGAACTCCTGTATTAGCATGATCCACAGGTATTTGTTTACAATATTTTTCTTTTATACTGAGGTATTACTAAAAGAAGCCATCCTTCACGGCTTTATTATTCTTGCAGTAAATTGCAGGGAAGTTATTCCATAATGTTCTATCTTTTGAGCAGCTCCTGGCAAATGCTTCAGGTTTACTTTCCCGGTACAACATATTCTGGTAGCAAAACAGCAAAATGTGTTTTGAAAAAATGAACACTCTGAATATCCATTAAAAGGCAATTGAAGTAGAAATGGAAAAGAATTGGATCATGCACCATCTTTCTTGAGAGATTCAGATGTGGCCTGGTAAGTAGGTGAGTCCTCTCCTGCCTACACCTTGCAAGACTATGAAATGTGCTGCTTCAGTTACTCCCTGGCTTCAGGGGGTTTCCCAACATGTGCTGCTCATGTGAAATAAATTCTGCAGTCTGTGTTAGGGAACTGTGACTCTTGGGCCTTGGTCCACAGACTTCCATCAGTGTTGGGTTCGTGCCAGTAAAATCCTTGATGAAAAAAGAGCCAGTGAATAAACTTCTTGCAAAGAGGTTTATATGCATAGAGAAGTAAGTTCCTCTCTGCAAGTATTATTTCATTAAACCTAAACATCTGTTCTACTGTAGAGTATAAGTAATTTTGCTTCCTCGCATTCTGCCTGCTCATATTTATTTGCTCTTTGTAACAAATTCTTTAACAGTTTAAATAACTCTAGTGTGAATATAGTTCAACTGTCTTTCTCCAGTATGTCTCTAATAGCACAACTTACTCATTCTTCAGCATTTTTTTTCAATTCAAGCATACCTCTAATTATATTAATTTCATAATAGTTCAAGACAGACATGTATCTCTGTACTCTTCTTGGAATGTTTGCTTGAATTTCCTGTCTAGATAAATGCAAACTGCTAGATTGAGTCAGCAGGAGAAAGAAAGGAAAAAAGAAAGAAAAGAGAAATGCATTCAGCAAGGATTTTATTCAAAGATTGTTTATAATAAAATCAATAATTAACAAACAGGGTCACAAAATACATGTTCTGGCTACTGCGCAATCTGGACAGCGGCTCTGACACGCACATTTGTACTTCGCTGTTTCACTGTGTCAGGAGAATGGGCACATCAAGCTGAAGTTTGCCCTTAAATTATACACCAGTAATTTAACAATCAATCTTATTTACTAATATAATTGTCCAGCATTTCCTCCCACCCCCAAGATTCATAAAATTTTTCAATTAAAGATTTTACAAATGGCACATGTGGCTGTCATTAGAAATCCAGTACAATGAAGATTCTCTTTCCTTAATTCACTTGTCTTCTAATCTATTGAGATGTACTGGAATATAATGCTTTCCTAACTTGTATTTTTACAGTCAATAAAAGTCAATCTTAGCCCAGTCATTTCTATTCATACTCTTATCAACTGTAGCTATAAAGACAACTTCACCCACTCAAGCATACCAGAGACTGAAGCTGTAACCACTGAGAACAACAAGTATGATCTTTTCAACATAAAAATGAAGCAGACGCAGCCCTGCTCATCTCCTTTCTGATTATTAAGGCACACTGCTGGTTTTGTTCTGCTTTCTGCTCTTTTCTGATAGTACTAGAAACTGTGACAAAATATCACGGAAAATCCAGCACCTGAAGTAGCAGAATAAATACAAGTTCCTGGTGATGCAACCATTATTCTTCTAAAAACCATTGGGATTCCTAGTTCAGAGGTGCCACTTTTAGTTTGAAATGAGAGAAAAGAGGAAGTGGCTACACTGGAATACAGAGAACGGGGCTGCCTTTACTTGGACACCTACTCTTCTGCTTCCCCTCACTGCACGAGCAGCTGCACCCGCAGCTTGCAGCACCACATTCAGTAGTTGGTGTTGTCAGCAATTTTGACTTTCATAGTTCACAAATACTGTTAGAGACCACATTTCATGTGGACATCATATTAACAAAAATACAACTAAAATACAACTACTATTCTCTAGCCCCAATTTAAAAAAAATCTGCAGGAATCGTGGCATTTTAAATAATAACATTTTTTATAAAGTAAACATTTATACGAAACGACTCTTCTTTAGAGCAAAGACCTGGCATGTTCATACGGGTCAGGACAATCCATTAGCTCTACAAAGCGCAGTCCTAGAACACCTCCAATAATGCCTAATGGCCTAGCAGAGTTTGCAACAAATGCCACAGCTGAACAATATAACAAAAAACAAATAGAAAAATAGCTGACAAAGAATCTGTTGTTTTTATTGCCTTAAGCCCATTCCCCTACTGACATGAGTATTTGATTTTTAAACACACAATAATTTTTTTTTCTGTTTCTGCAGCATCTGCTTCACAGATTGGTGGCAGTTGAGGCAAAATTTTAGTCTTGTCTTTATTTAATAGCATTCTGCAGTGACCAGCAGATGCTGAGCTACTGTGTCAAGCAAGCAGAGTCTAAGCAAAGATTACAACCATATCACAAACAAATGCTTGTTAGAAAATACATGTGACGAGTATGCAATACACTTTTTTATTCTGTATTTCTAAAATCTTGAAACATACAAGCAGAGGACAAGAACTTTGTGATATAATTCTCCTCTGTGTTCTTACATGAGGAACATAAGCTCTGAGAGCTGTAGAGGGATAAAATCAGGGACAACCACAAAAATCTAAATGCAATTAAAGCATCTGAAACAAGTATGCAAGTAATCAGTTCTTCACATCTATAATACATTTACTTTAGGAAGTATCTTAGGCTCTAAGGCTTAAAACCTCAAACAGCAAGTTGCTGGTCCCACAGTACCCATCCCCACAGCTCAATGTCTGTAATTCAGACAGCCTCGGCCATAAAGTGAAATGAAAGCACAAGTTTCTGCTAGAAACAGCCTCTCTGTTTGTGTGATTCAGTTTGGCACCACTGTCTGGAGGTTACGTAACAGAATGAAAGTCAACATTTTGAGCAAGGTAGTCACAGAGCTCAGCACTTTCTGGCAGCGTTGGCTAAGTCCAGCCTGTGCCAACAGCTTCTGAGAGGCCTCTGTGACTCACGAAAGCTGCTCGGATGCCACCGGCCAGGGCAGCTCAGCCTGGCCACCTGCATCCCCTGCTCGGCTCCTAAACCTCCCCCGGGCAGAGGGCCATGAGGGAAAAGTGGTGCAGCCTCTGCCCTGGCTCGTGCTTGGGCCTTCCTGCCACCTGAACAGGAGGATCCAGCTCATTTCATCTGACCTAAGCTGCTTCAAAAGCAACGTCTCTAGAGGTGAAAGGTTGTGAATTAATATATTCCTTGTAATACTAGACCTGTTATTTCCTTGTGTTTTTCCCCCTTTACTATTTTAAGACCTATCTTTGCTCGTTTATGCTGTTTAGTAATTCTTTTGGTAACCAAAGAGGGGAGAAAAAAAAAAAAAGGCAAAAAATATCTGTGACTAGCCTCCATAAGCTTAATTTTCCTAGAGCTTTAAGGGAAATAAAGCCTAATAATGCTATCTTGAATGCATCCCCTCATTCATAGAATGAGAAATATCAAGAAAGAGGAGAGAGCAGTAACCATCAACCCCACTGCCTCAGTGCAAAGACAAAGGTCAAAGGAAGATGCAATGAAATAAGTTTATGATGAGTGTTAAATAAGCTATGATATATAGTCTCTTTCTCTTAAATAAAGTATTAATACCTACATGATAAGTAGGAAAGCACATGAAAGACCTCAATCACTCCCACTGAACTACCAAAGCACTAGAACAAAAAAGTTGCAGGAGTTTCATAAAGACCTCAATCACTCCCACTGAACTAGCACTAGAACGAAAAAGTTGCAGGAGTTTCACCAGCTCTTGATGCAAGGTGGAGAGGGAGCTCTCTGACAGGATCAGGATTTTGGTCGGATCCCTGCAGAGAACATCCGCGCAGTGTCCCGCAGCCCTGAACGCATCCCGCTGCGGCCAGGCTTGCAGTATTTATGACTGGGTGGACATGCAGTCACCACACTGCTAAAAGTCATCTTGATTCAGACAGTCATAGCGTGTGCTTATGAATTTTATTAGTCATTGGCTGGCTTTTTAAACACAGTGTAATCAAGTCCTTCCTCAATATTTTGCAGATGATAGACTATCAAACTTGAAATCTCTTCTGTCAAAGATTTTATCCAGTCACTTAGTCAGTCTTCAGAGAAAAACCTTTTAAAATTACAGACAACCAGAACTGCCATCGCTGTTTTGACAAAGGTCTCAATTTTGCAATATTAAGGGCCTTCCCCAACTCTGGTCCATTACTCTGCAGCATGATTATTATTACATCAAAAAAATACCCACAGTCTAGTCACTGCCCAGCTTTCAACTATGCCAGAAGCTTATGAGGCCAGGGAACTGACCCAGATTGAAACTAACCTACCAAAAATGCTTAGCCTGGACTTGGACGACCACCACCGGGAAGGGCAGGAAAGAGTCTTCCTTCAAGAGCAACAATGGCTTACGGTGTCTTAGTATGATCATTAAACTTCACTTTTGAATAATTTTACCGATTATACCCCTTGTTCTGAGCTATACCACTTTGTAACTTTGCATTTGTCTGTACTAACTAAACTGAAGAGGCCTAACTGTCCATATGGGCTGAGTTTAGATTAACCCAACTTGTTCCTCACATCATGATCTGCCATCTTGACAAGTTTTCATCACTCTTAGATAATAGAAATTATTTTAAATCCATTATTCACATTCAAAAATGTGGTATGGAGTCAGGCCTCCTCTGTTCTCTACACAATTGTAGTAGAGATGCCCTTGTCCAAATGATGATGCCCCATTAACAACTACTTTTTGATATCTGTCAGTTAGCTAGCTCTTAATCCATTTAAGATAGGCTTTATTGATATTGCAGAGTGTTAATTTTTTATCAGAATGTCACACAGTAATAAGTCAAATGCTGTACAAAAGCCTAGGTATATTACATTTACATACACATTAAAGTCCACCATTTTATCACCACAGTTTTACAACCTAGGCTTCCAAAGATGCTAAATTTTGTTCTATTTTTTAGCATTCCATGTTCAAGTTTTCAACCTTGAACAGTAAGTGAAAAAATGGAAATTAAATAATTTACCAGTTTCAAATTCTAACCGGTAAATTGCTGTGAATTTGTAACCACACTATCATTTTCATTGTACTACATTGGCCATTTAAGTGAATGATAACCCAGGAGACAGCACCATGCAGGGCTAGCAAACAAGTAAATCATTTAGATTGCACATGGCTTTCAGCTGAAAAAAGGGCAGTAAATCTGTCCTGCCATTGGCTTCTCTTTTGTTGAATTTTCAGGATGCTGCAATCTTCTCACTGAAACAAATAAAAAAAATTCTACAGATCTAATTTATTGTCTAGGTTTTGCGCATAATGACTAAGGCTGACCAATACAAGTCAACGTGCTAGAAGAATAGGTTTAGTCATTTAAGATCATGCCAGATATAACATACAGCTAGTTTTAACCACACGAAGACAAAACTCTGGTTAAAGAATGGCACCATCTAACGGGTTTTGTTTTAACTGCAAGGCCTCTAAATAATAAGTTCTGCGTTGCAGAGGAAAAAAATGCTCTTATGTAACTATTTCACTTACCTACCTCTCTATGTGTAACAGATATAGGAAAAAAGGAAATAAAGTAAATTTAAAATATAAATCTGGACTAGTAACTTATACAGTAGATAGAACTCCAGTTTATATTCAAAGCCTATGTTGCTTCCAAGATAAATATATTAACACAAATAAAATTTATGTATGCAAACAGTCCACTCTCTATATATAAACAACAACATATCATATTTTTATAGCTTATCACTTAATTTTAGCAAATTTTAGCCAAGTAACAAACATGCCATGATCCTCTGATATCTAGTACATTATAACTTTATATTTACTTGCAAAGTATGTTTGGAAAGACAGAGTTTGTACACTTCACTGGCAGCATTTGTTTTGATTTTGTTCGTTTGGCTGCAAGTTAGAGCAGGTAAGATATAATCAAGACTCATGGATTTCATTCCCTTCTGCTGGTGAATTACTGTATGATACTGCAGATGACTAATTCCCCTCTTGTTTTCTCTACAAGTATGGAAATGATAATATTTTAATCCTTTATTAGGATGTCACAAAAAGTAATAAATATTTTATGTATATTAAGAGCTAGAAACATACACTGTGTCAGGAAAAAACACTATTATAGAAATTTCCCAGTAAGAAATATAACGATGAACATTTATGCCCAGAGGAGATACAGCACATAAATTTTCATGTTATTAACTGCAGGAAAAGAGCACAATTGCCCCCTTCAATGCTAATGAAAACTAGTTTTACAGAATAAACTTAAAAGTCAGACTCAGTATCTCTCTCATTCCACATTTAAAACATAGTTTAAACATAAGAAGAAACTTTTTCACTGTGAAGGTGGTGGAACACAGGGCGCATTGTCCCAACTGGGAAGTCTCCATCCTTGGAGATGCCCAACATCTGGCTGGCCTTAGCTCAGCTTTTGAAATAAAACTACCTAAAGCCCAATACAGTATTATACCATATTCATCTGCAAATCTCGTGCTTATCCTCCAAATCTTTTGAAGATGTGGAGAAGCTCTCTGTCTTATAAATATTTAGTATAATATCTGAGGCTGGCCAGGGAGTGAACACCTGGAATGACTTAATACTGAAACTGCAACAAACTCAGTGGCTCCAGAGACAAACTAAACATAATGAAAATGTCTTAAGTCACTGCAGTAGAATTTTATCATAGCTGGTATAACCCATACTGCACAATTTTTTCATCTATAAAAACAGCCCTATGTATATAAGTAAAGTAGAAAAAAAACAGATCTATAAAATATTTTAGCTGGTCTCAAATACTGAAAATGTGCTTTAAAAAAAAGCTTCATGAAATAAGAAAACAAATTTTGAAAATAGTGAAGCATAAAATTGAGTGATAATGGAAATAGATATGATTATTGCCTATACCTCAGACCGTCCCTTCATTGCCATTAGAGGAGTGCACTCAAAGCATCTCCAAGCTGCATTTGCCTCCATACAGACTCTCACATGTTCCACTCATGCACAGATAATCAGTTATTTTTATGAATACTGCTGGCTTAGATCCTATTCATACCATTAATGCAAAACCATTTGCTGACTCAGCTACAATTTGGTTGTCCCCTTTTATAATCACAGCACAAATCTGCTAGGAAGTGCTGCTACTTCTGACTCAATTTTTACATAGCACTATGTATGTAAATACATACAGGCTACACAAAAGTCTCAAAACACCATATTGCAATTCTATAAGATTCTGCCCTTAAAATACAGAAGATAGTCTTAAAGCCTGGATCCTGAATACTGGTTGTGACCAGTCAGTTGGACAGGGTGTATGAAGACCACAAAATGCACAGAAAGGATAGCATAAGAGATAGCCTGAAATTATTAATTACAAGAATAGATCCAGTATTCAAATATAAAATGTTTTTAAAAGTCAAAAATAATAATTTATTTTATTTTACAGGTAGTAGCTGTCTGCAGAGAAGACCAAACCTAAAATAATTAAATATTGCATCACAGAATCATACCTTATAACTTTGTATGTATATAAGATATTCAGAGGTTTGTTCAGACTACAGATTCTTCCTGTTGGAATACAAAGAGCCTCTGGCAAAATTCAAGTCTAAATGTAGCCATAGTTCTCATTTACAAGCAGAGTTGTTGAAGCAAGAAACAGAAGCAACAGCCCCAGGCATTGACAACAAATTCCTTCCAGTTGGAAGACCCATGCTTGTAAGGTGAGCTTCTTCAGACAGAGTCAGCAGAGTCTCATTGTCACTGCTGGCTCTCTCTTTGTGCCACGGGATACATACTAGGGAAGTAAGAGAGTTGTAGAAACATAAATTGAAAGCTCAGTCTGAAGAACACCGCAAAGAGGGAAGCAGAGCAATTTAAAGATCACACAGGAACCTACAAGACAAAAGCTCCTCTTTTCAGAGTAGCAGTCAATTATGTTCCTTAAATGTGTGAGAAATAAAGACTAGCTAAACATGGAAGAAAAAACAAGTCTGCTGAGAGAAGTTGCCTCTTTTAAATAGATTTTATGCTTACAAACCACATACTTATCTAGCTATACCCTTTAAAATATTCTTATCAATTTATTCCCATCACTGCCCTCGATAATTTTTTCATGCCCTTTCTCTTACTAAAAAAAAAGAAAGAAAGAAAAATAGAAGAAAAAAAGTCAAATCAACCATGAATTATACACTCTTCAAGCTGCATCTCATTTTTTCACAGAGACCCCATGTGTCTGACAGCAGTTCAGAAAGTCTTGGGGCTTCGGTGCTCTTTACACAGTATCAAAGCCACATATAAACAGAGGTGGAGTGAGGGAAGTCCAGCCTTCAGCATTTGGACTTCTCAGCACTACGCCCTGTGATTTTGATAAAGGTAATTCATGGTGGGAAACTTGTTATTCCTCTTCAAAATACCCTCCCAGGGCTCAGATGCCTTTTTCTTCTGCGCTCCCTACGAGAAGGGCGGCATCGCGCCCCTCAGCACACGCTGCCTTGGATACCTGTTTCTCCCATCAGCGCGGCGCGTCCGGGGACGCTGCACGGGGTGGTTCTGTGCTGCAGCAGAGCAGCTCAATAGGAGCAGCCCGGCCTCCCCAGCAAAACCTCATCATCAAAATGAGATGCTTGCTGAGATCAGGAACGCTAAAACCTGCAACAAAGTCTATTGTTAAAGATTCTGCTTCCTCACTGAGCTGTCCCTTATGAAAATGTTAGGCATATATTCCTTGGTTCTTTTCAGTTCAAGTCTGAGAAGGTAAAGCTGCCTTTCCTTCTGAGTTATCTGTGTGATAACACTGTGTTGAATCTTTGCATAATTTTTCCTCTCAAATCACAGACATGGAACATCAACAAACAATTCCAGCATTTAACAACTTCTGGTGGGTTGCTGTTAAAGGAAACGAAGAAAATAAAAGATGTTATTACTAGACAGTTGCTTTCTAGCAGTATCCTGGAGCTACAAAAATGTGTTATGGAAGAAATATGGAATAAAACTTGTGAGATTAGCAACAGACTCTCAATTTTCTTCTCTCCAAAACTGAAACTCTTCCTTTGTACCACATTCCCCAAATACCCTACCATTGCCAGCTTTTATTTCTCTGACTCTCTCAAGCTGAGAATGAGGGGGATGAAATGCAGATTCCAAAAATAGGTCAGGATAAAGGAGCAGCAATAAAAACAGCAGTGGGATAAAGGCAGTAGTTGCAAAAGAACATTAGCTATCTTAGCTCAGTTTAGAGAAACAGGATGGTAAATCACCTGCCAGACCCTGACAAAAATGCCTTAATAGTCGCTCTTTGTAATAGAAGGAAGGCCACATTTCTACTGAAGTCATGCAAGAAAAACAAGGCTGATGACAAATGAACTTCTCAGAATGTTGAGGGTTAGTGTACACAATAATGAAAATAGCTGCATGAATAGATAGGTGTATTTTTCTGCATGCGAGAATTAATAGTTTGTTAATAACTCAGTATTAAGCTATCATTAAAATATGGGCAAATTACTTCAGATTGACTAAATTTGTACAGGTAGCAGAAGACAGAAATAAGACAGAGATGTAGAAGCTTTATAGACCGTCTTGTGTTTAATGGAAATATTTGGGGAGATGTATTCTTTATACTGACCTTGAAATGTGCCTTCTCTGAAATTCTTCCTATTCCTTTTATCCATCAATCAAATACGAGAGCAAGGGACAGACCTCTTAAACAAACAAGGCGCTTTGCTTTCTACATAAATTAGCCCATTAACTGGGCTCATCCTCATCCAGGGGTTCAATCACCTGCTTTTGCAAATATTTTCCACCCCCCTCTATAAACTCTCACCTCAGCTGTTCCCAGATGTTTAGAAACATGTTGCATTGTATCAAAGGGGTACATAGAGGCTCAGACAAACCCAAAGGCCCACACGGAAAGGACCCTGCAGGTTAGGGGACATTTGCAGTACAGCACTTCTGAGCACCCATTCATCCCCACTTGCTGCCTGGCTTCATGACACCTGACTGGGATTGCTCAGTGTCTCAGTTTACTAGTTATTAAAATGACCAAAACAAGATATTCTTGACAGGCACAGTGAAGCAGGGCAGACCTACCCAAATGAAGACACGGTTCCAGCCTCCATGAGCTTGAGACTTAATGAACTTAATATGTAGAAAACATTTCCATTGCTTATTCCAAGTCAGTAGCTAAGTGAAAAGCTATTCTGTTTTAACAACAGTGTCTGTGGGAAGATACACAAGCAGAAAACTCGCTCCTCTCACCAGCCAGCGCCACATTGGTAGCGTGAGAAACGTTTCAGCAGACATGACTGTATCCATTAGCATCAAATGCAGATGAATGGTTTGAAATTGATACTGAACTGAAAATCTACCAGCTCTACATTGTATGATCCAGGCAATCAAACATTTCAAATTATTAGTCTCTTTACTGCAGAGTTTATTTGAATGTTAGTTCAGCTGTTTCAGGTACTTCAAGTTTTATAATTTATCTTTGCCAATATGGTCCATACAACTTATTTTAAGTAGTCATTATTCTTAACATTTAATTTTCCACACACTGCATCTCCTGGCTATAAGTAAATTTACAAAATAATGTGTTGAGTTTTTTTTCTATAGATTAACAATGAATAAAATAGCAAATCCGATATGGAACGTACTCAGTGCTCACCAGTTTGGGGCTCTTCAGACTCACGTTTTTAGTGGCAGAGTGTTCAGAAAGTTGTTAGAGCGCCCAAGGAAATGATTAAACAGAATGAAGATATCTGTCTTAAGCACTCATTATTGAAATAAAAATTTGGCAGAAAGGCTGACTTCTTACATAGATTTATAGAAAAACCATCAAGGACTCTTAGCATAGAAAAAGCATTTCATAAAAGGAAAAAGTACAAGTGATGAGAAGATTATAGTTTTAGATCATTCATAGCAAAATTATTGAAGTCAAGGGAGTTTAAAAAATAAAAAAGAAACAAAAACAAAACAGAATAAAAAAAGAGTAATATCTTTAAAGTACACATATAACATACTCAGCAAGAATTAAGTTCTTGACCAGGCAGAACATTGCCTTTACAGTTATCTTGTTATCCACGCAACTGCATCCACGCAATCCGGCACATACAAGGCATTTTTAACAACATCGAGTTCTGTATTTTAGGTTATTTTCTACAGTTCTTAGCAGAATTCTAAAGACAGCTTGAGAATCAGCAAACAAGATGGTAATTCATTTGTGTTGAGCAGCCCACAGTCTCTCTGAACAGGCAGCTCTTTCACTCTGAATTTTAATCACTCAGGACTGTATTAAGAGAGGATAATCCTCTATGTAATATATATATATAAAAGTAACTTGGATACATTACAATGGTGCCTGCTTAAGCCGATTCCACGCTTCTCACCTCTAAATTTCAAAGTAGCTCTGTGCTAGGAGGAGCAGCAAAAGGAAAGGGGGCAGATAGAGCAGGCAGGATGTGCACAGAGAAGGCCATACCATCAATTCAGATATAACAGAAACTGACTTATGGCACTTCAAATGCAGTTCTGAAAAATTACGAAAACTTTGCTTATGTGAAATTTCACTCCTGCACCACGTCCTCTGAACTCAACTTCCGTGAGACTTTTCTGTGCCCAGCAGCTCTAGCAATCGGGCACTACAAAACGGTCCCGCTCTACTTGTGCTGTGGAGATTACACAGATGCCTGGCACACGAATCACTATGAGCATGTAGGAGTGGTGAAAAGGGGTAGGAGACTATTAATTTATTTTCCATAACCTTCCTGTTCCTTTGCTCCCAATGGGATAATTCTGCAGTGGCATAAATCGGGGGTTGTGTACCCCATTATATGAGTCTGGAAGGAGCTCCAGGGCTCTTGGGTACCTCATCAGTCTCTCCCTGAGGCAAACAGCAGACTTCAAAGGAGGATCTAAAAAGGAAGAGCTCAGCTTAATTAGTGCTTAGGATGGCAGCAGAGTTGCTGGAACAAACAAGGATGAGGCTCTCTGTTGGAATCCCCTCATGAAAGGTGGGCCTGGCAAAAGACTTCACTTTTTCGGCTGTCACTATTTGACCTCAACATGCCTCAGCCGTGGCAGAAGAACAGCTTTTTTCATTAGGCATTTGCAGAACAAGAGAAAGAAGCCACTAGTGATTCATCTTAGAAGAAAAACAAAACAAAACAGAGCCGTTCCTTATGCTTAGGTTCAACTATTCACACACCAAAGCAAACAAGGGCTCACACATCCCGGGGGTTTAGGGCCTGTGGGAGCTGGATGGGAAATGGGATAAGGTTCTACAGCTTATTTGCCCTTATGATAAGCTCATAAATAAATACTTGTTCAATAAAAGACAGACAAATATAATCTGAATTTCTCTGACAAGATTCATAGTTCACAGACCCATGAACCACACAGATATCTCATCTGCCTCAAGAAACCACACAGATATCAATCCCTCTCAAGAAACTTTTTCAAAATAAATAAATAAATAATAAAAGATAGCCAAGATCAGTTTTAATGGGTTCAGGAAAATCTTTAAAATCTTTTATCCTTAGCGGAAAGATTATAAGAAAGCACTGTTCCAGAAGAAACTTGTAATAAACAGTTTCTCTACTAAAACAACAAAATATTTTCTGCTAAAATGGTGTGTGTATGTTTAAAAATACATCTATTAAAATAAATAAAAAAATGTTGCCTCCTTTTGGTTACAATTAATCTCAGCATCCTCAGATCAAACCTAGGATAACTGCATACACTGGTCAAACAGCCACAGAAACAGTAGTACCATTTGTGCACAGAGACCTCCAGCACAAGAGAGAACTTTCTATTTTCTTAGTTGCCTCTTGCTGTGTTGGAAATAAAATAGATTGATTTGTTGTTAATACCCATGAGAATAGAAGGCATCAGCAGATGAGGAAGGGAATACACAGATTTGGAGACATTAAAATAACAGAAACAAGAGCTTAAGAATTGCATCTATACAGCCTGTTCCACATCCTCTATTACAAAACCTACTCACGTGTCGAGGATACCACTTCGCCTTCAAAGACTAAATGAAGTGCACAGTCAGATTTATTATATGCTTCAAAAAGACGACATATGCTTTCTAAATAAGGAATCCCTGCTCGAATGCACAGTAAAACAAACGTACAATTTTCCTATTTCATATCCTTCATACTGAGTATCACAGAGGTGCATAAGCCGTTCTATGCAGGTTAATTCATAGATGGGAAAATAAAAAATTCACGTTAATAACAAAATCTATAAAAGCTGAAATCCTCAGAACAGAATCTTCAAAAGCAAGTGGAAATAAGAGTGGCTGTTCACCACAGGGTAACCGAGAAAAAAAATTCTAAGGATGGAGAAACTATGGTGAGATTGTCTGTTTCTTCTTTATCTTGAGATTAACCACGGACACAATCAAAGTATTATGAAGAAATGCAATAGACAAATAAGTCTATACATGGGAAGATTAACTGCCATCTTTCCTAAAATTTATTATAAGCTTTTGATAACCAGAGGTCTTCTACAGAAATAGTTGGCTCTTGGGTTTTAAAACACAATGAATTAAATCTAATTTAGAAACACCTGGCTTTTATGCTAAAAAAAAGGAAGCAGAAAAGCACCCAGGTCTCAACAGGATAAATGAAAGACAGAATGACGGGAATATCATCAAAACTGAACAAATTATTATAGCTTCATTTAGTCCAGGTATAAGTTCAGCATGTTCAGACTGACACTGAAACATAACCTAAGAGTAAATGGAAAAAGTAATTTCTTATTCTGTATTAGCTTTAGCTATTTCAAATGGATAGAATATCTCTATCATGAAAATTTACAGTTCAGAAAATTGTTATCTCTGTTAGCCAGATAGGTTTGCATGAAGACATAGATGTGAACACCAGTAGCTTATGGGAGATATTACAACACTCATCCCTGGGTCCCTCCTGCTAATAACCTATGCCCAGAGTAGGAGAGGGCTGTAGAAGTGGAGTGATGCTACCCACCCTGAAAGTCTGGAAAGCCCTTTGGGGACTTTAGTTGAACTCTGTGTGCTTTCTCAGAGAGACAGGAATGAAGGAAGCCCGTCATAAACCCTCTTCCCTCTCCTCGCAAAGGAAGAGCAGTGCTCCAGGAAAGCAGCATGGCTAAGGCAGTGCGAGGGGAGGCACCCACACTCGCTGCCTCACAGCACTAACACTAGGCTATGGCTGCTGTGAGACCTGCACCACACCTCAATTGACTGACATGAGGGAAATGGGCAGATTCCAGGAGCTGCTGTCTAGCCACAGTCTCAACACCATCCCCACATGTGCTGCAGTCCACAGACAATTTTCAGGGAAATCTTCCATTCCTGAGGAGCAGGGTGAAGCCCTGCGGGTTCTACCATCACCACTGCGAGTAGCACGAGCAGGTAGGTGTCCGCAGAGTCTCCTTCCACTGATGATCTGAAACCCGCCTCTGCTTTACAATACTCTATACTTTCATGACCTTCTTTCCCTGTTACCCCACATTTACCGGAAAGTCAAGAAATTGAATTAAAATACAGCTTTCCAAGAGATAAAAATGACAATTAGGGAACTAATTTTGTGCCACTGTAATTACTATTGGAGCTGGATGAAGACAAATAAAACTAAGATGAGGTGATGAAGTACATTATATATAACATGAGAGCAAAGTACGAAAGATTATGACCATCGCTGGCGGTTTACTACCACAGAACTGCAGAAATGTATGTAGTCTGAAGAAAAGGACATTGGCTCTACCACTTGGGCAAAAATCATTACATCTGTTGCTCAGTTTCCATTAGTGCAAAACTGACAGAACATAAAAATTATTTCACAGAGGTACCTGAAGTTTTAATGATAAGTGATATTACTAGTCAGCAGTAGTATGGACACTAGCTGCATCATTCTGTGAAAGTCAACATTTACTTAAGAAGCTCTGGTTGGGAGACATAGGCCCACAGGCAAAGGTGTGAAATATTCCTGTAATACCTCCTAATTATCGCCCCTCCACGGTAACCCGCGTTTTCCAGGAATAACCACAATTCTTAATTACAAAATGGTGACTTAATCAATGAAGCTGCACAAAATTCTCTCTTTACACAGTATGTGCCTCCTTTGAGATTTCAAAGGAACTGAGACACAGGAAGAGTTTGAAGATCAACAGTCAGTAAACAGTCAAAAGGTTTTCTGATGATGAATGGCCACCTTTGAAGTGGTCTACTTCGAAATTGTTATTTCTGGAATTTCAAGCATGAACTCTGAAAAACAGTTGGACTAGGCATTTCTATTCAGTAGTAATAAAAGTCAGCTAATTTGATACCAAGTACCACAGGATATTATTGTTTATATATGGGCTTTATCTCATAGTTTAGAGCAAATCTGACAAATTCCACAAGTTATTTCCTTATTAAGGAGAACTTTAGAGGTAGAGGGAGACACAGTGTTAGTATGCAGGATTTTTTTTTCCCCATTAGAATGAAAATGTCTTCCTTGGAAAATATGCTTAAGTACTGAATAGATTCCTTAGCCTTTTGCAGCTGATCTTAATTTGATGATACAGACATTAAATGGATGTCATATTAGACTGAATGAAGTTTTGACAATGGATTCATTCATGCATTGTAGTAACTAAGAAGTCCTTATATTGAAATGGCTTAAAATTTCAAAAGAAGTATCCGAAAAGTGATTAAAATTATATTTTAGTTAAAAAAAAATTGTGATACCCATTTTGCCAGTGCAAAACCACAGTGCATAAATTACAAAGCAAGCTTTTTCAGAGTGAGCAGAGCTGTGCACAAATCATGACAATGTCCTCTTAATCCCTAAAGCAAACAGAGAAAAATGCATCTTTAAAACATTCAAGAACTGTTACTTTTTCTTTTCAGCTCTACTGCAGTGCTATGAGCTAAATTTCTATCACTGTGTTGCCTCAGGAAATAGGTCTGTGAACATACATGCTTTTTCCTTTCAATTTAGGTGAGACGATTTTTGTTTTTTTACTCATAATACCAATGTCCATTTTCCAGTCTCAAAAATAATGACATTTGTAGTTTTGTCCTAACTGGAGCTACACAAGAACCTGTGAGATACCAGACAGGCTGACGACAAGTGACTGCTCAAAAAGGACTGGCTGAGAATTCAGGCATTCATCTGCTGACTAAACATCTGAAGTCAGGACCTACTGCAAATGCTGTTACTTCCACTGGTCCAATAGTAGCTTTCTTGTCATAACATTGCTGTGCAAAATAATGCATTTTACACTAACTGAATCACATTATTTTACTGTCATGTCTATATTAACTTCTTAAATTCTGGAAGATATAGGCCTCTATAAATCTGATAATAAAGGATGAATATAGATTTCCTTTAGTGCCCAATATTAATTTCAAACTTTCTACCAGGCAATCGTATTAGAAACTATTATAAATAAGAAATACATTTAATCATACTATCCAAATAACTTTTTCTATGAAAATGAGATGATTATAAAATAGTAAGAAGGGATAAAAGATAATAATGACAAATTCTGATTAAAATACTAAGTGTTTTTATAAAGTATTGGTTGTACCCAATTCTATGCAATTTATACTGAATTAGTCCCAATATAAGTATCTGAACATCCAGGCTACACAGCAGTAAGTAGCAAAGTCGTTATTCTGTTATATATGTTGAGTTTGCTATGCTTTTGCAGTCTAGGGTATTTCAAAAAAAAAAAAAAAAAAAGTGGAAATCATCAAAATAGGTTTGGTTAGTAAGCCTGTTTTGAATTGAATGATCTGCATTCAAGTCAATGCACAGTTCAAAGGTAAGACTGTCCCCAGCATGTTAGACCTGTCACTCATAGCCAGGGTCTGGCTCCATGGTGCAATGGGCCCATGGTTTAATGGAAGTGCAGAATCTGGATCCCATCTGCACCCGGGCAATCACACAGAAGTTGGACAGAAAAACAGTCATACAGACTACATGAAGAATTTCTCAGCATCAAGCATATCCATCCTTCTTTTTCCACTTTGGGATTAAAACTGAATGGCAAATACAAATAAGTAAAATCAATCAAGAACAAGTGCTTTTTGACAAGAGAAAATGGATCCACTTCTGGAAAATGGATTATAATTTTGTATTTGTAAATCATATATTTAATTTTCAGGTGTTTCCTCAGGTGTTTCCTGGTTTCTAATGAGTCACATATCAACATGCATTAAAATCAAATTTCTAAAATATCTTATTTTTAAACATGATATGAAATGCATGAGAACTCCCAGGGAAAATTCCATAAGAGAGCTGGAACACCCACATAACACTTTTTTTCTTCCATGTAAACAGAGACCTATGATTAAAGCTAAGCTCCCACGGTTCTGATACAAACAAGGCTGCGTTACACTGTCTCAGCAGGCTGTCGTTACGCACTCAGCAAAGAAAATCTAAATGCCTCACTGAACAAGCAGGAAGGGAGAAATTTTTCACTAGCTCTGTTGAAAGGCAATAACAACTTAAGAGAAAAGAGGAATTATTGCATACTCCTGTTCTATCCCTGATTTGGGAATATTTACAAAGAATAAATAGCTGTAACAGTAATTCAGTTAAAAATCGTTTCTGGAAGCTATAAACTTCAAGAGTTCCTCACCATTCAAAGAGGAACTACACCGGTAACTATACAAAATTAAGTAGCTAATGTAAAACCTGGGTAAATTATTAATTCAAGTCAAGCCAGAAATAATAACCTGTCCTTTAATATTTTGGGGGTAAAATGATAAATGTTCAATTACTCTAGACACATGGTTGGTAAAAGCCAGAATTAACCCAAGAGACATGTTCTGTTGTTCACAATATTTTTGTTCTATGGATGATGTGAATTAACTCATTGATTTCAGATATCATAAATAAATTCACACTGTATTAATGGATGCACTTAAAAGCAAATTTTTTTACATTCTATCCTACTTTCTTGTTTCCAAAGCCCACTATGTACATGGTCTTTAGGATAAGTGGCAGAACACATGCTTCACATATGCTCTATTGCTGCATTCACCTTTAAAGTAACTCTATTTCCTTCATTTACATTATTATTTGACACATGTTAAGTGAAAACCTTTTCCCAGTAAGGAATCAGTGCAACACTTAAACCTATATCCTTAGCGGATTGCCTAATCTGATTTTAAAGGTACATTTTCAAAGAGGTTCATTTCTCACTTAAACCAGAGATGTCTTTCTTGACAAAAGTGGTTCTTACAGGTCTGCAGAGTTCTAGTCTTAATGGATCTAATAAAATATCTACTTATATAATTCCTCAGTATAACTAGAATCATCTGGCAGTTCGGGGGTTTGTACCGTTTGAAACTGGGACAATTAGAAAGAAAATTTTTAAAATGTCACTCTTCTGTAAGAAACTGAGATAAAAAAGGTACCAATCTGTGACATTTTCAAGAATGTAATTTTAAAAAGGTATAAATAGTGACTGACTGCAATAAGTACAGTATTTTACACTCCGGCATCTACACACAAAGCCCAATGATATAAATGAGTGTTTTGAGTGTTGTGTTTACCTATACCTGAAGGAAGAATTTATTTTTAAGGACGTAGATATAGATTACTTCCTTAAATTAATGAAGCACGTAATGCACGCCAAAGAAAAATTGTAGAGAAATCAAAACTTTGTTTGTTTTAACATTATGTGCTGCCATTTTCACACAAATTTTTAAATTAGTCTGTGGGCTAAAGAAGGTTAAAGAACAATGAACTTGAAGAAGATAATCATAAATCCAATGCAAAGAACAACATAAATCCTATGGTTGCCAGAGGACAAGGCAAAAAGCATAAAAACAACCATGTTAGGTAGCAATCTGTTAGGTTAAAAGTAAAGGCAAGGAAGAAGATAATAACTAAAGCTGAGACTAAAAAGTACACATTTATAATAGTATTTTCTAGTGTCTCTTCTGCACAGGCTTTATAAAGAAGAGAATACAAAGGATGTAGTGACTGTGCGAGACAACGCAGTGTTTAGCAGCAAGTCAAAGACAACTGTAGATGCCAGAGGGGTGCTATTAAAGTGTGATACAGGAAGAGCAAGTGCTGCCCAGCACACCAGCAACGTCCTCTAGCCTTACAATTCCCCTACATACTCCTCCTCTTCCATTCTAACACCTGCAGAAACACATAGATGGGACTAAGACAAATACTCCATGAAAGGAATATCAGCTGGTTTTGCAGTACTTTGTCATTGGGCCAAATTCTGTTATGAAACTCCGTTAAGTGTTAGACTGGGACAGGGCCAGGCTCTGCACCTGAAAGAAGTGTTCACAAGTGCTGATTTCACCATTCATAGCCCCAGAACAACCATGTGCTACAATCTTAGAAGGACTTGGTTTGGAAAGCACTACAGAAGATCATCTGGTCCAGACGCCCTGCTCCAAACAGGGCTAGAGCTCAGGTTGTCAGTGCCAGGCCAGGCGAGTTTGGAGTAGCAGAGATTCCTTAGTCTCACCACACAGCCTGCTCTAGTGCTGCAATATCCTGTGAAGATACTGCAGTCTTCAAACGTGAAGATCTTTTTCCTCAAATCTAATAAGAACCTTCCTTGTTGTAGCTTGTGACCTTCAGTTCTTGTTAGTTCTCATCTTTAACAATCAGAACCATTTTCCACCTGATTTCATTTTTTGCAAGAGGTGAATAAAGAGTTCAAGATTACGGCGCTTCCAAGATCGAACTCCATCCACCCTCCTGAAAACACACATTGGACACTCGCAGTTGTGTCTAGCGCAAGCAGGTGAGAAGTCGGGATGTTTAAACTTTTATTACACAAAAGCATCAAGTACTGTGTGATTAGAACTGTAGTACATTTCCATTTTGCAGTTGCAGAACTCTACCTAGCAAAATACTGCAGCATACACACGGCCTTACGCACTTGACTAGTCCAACTGATCTTCAAAGGAATTATTCACATACTTAAGCCCATTACAGAATGTCTTGACGGATCACAATTTAGTTCACAGATTTAGTATAAACTTGTCTCAAGCCCATGTTAACAACATCAGAAGTGTCTTTCAAAACTATTGAGTGCCTAGAGACAGATGTTTATATATGCTTAAAGACAAAACATATTCTTTAAAAGGGGGATTTGTTCTGCTTTTTCTTCAGCATTATAACTATGAAAATGTATGCATTTTTATCACTTTGTAACAGGAGTACTATGATTATAATATATAGATAAATGTATAAAATGAATTCAGTTACATTGGACTAAATACTGTAGAGCTTGTTCACTGAGGCTATTTGCATGAGTACGTCGAAGAGGATTTGGCTCATTATCTGTACACATTCAGTAACCACCGCAGACAGAGAGCAGCAACACCAAATATTCTAAAGCAAATCTATCCTAGCTCCATAACGTAATTTTAAAGTTGTAGCACTGTCAAATGGGAAGAAGATAATAAAATTATTACTGTTTTTCAAGGTGATTAAATTTACATAATGACCAAGGCTTTGATTAAATATTGGGGGGCAGAGGGAAGAGGAAAGAATCCTGTGAAAAACAGAATGCCCTAAGCCTCACTGACAGCCTCATTGGTTTTATACTTTGTGCTCAAAGCTTCAGCTAACCTTGGTAAAATACCCATTTTTTTCCATCACTGAAAATACAGCACAGCTACAAATCATAAGCTTGTGGATTCTCACTGCGCATCTCTCAAGCATAACTTTGAAAATAAAAGGAAATCCGCATATATGCTGAAATAAAATCAACATTATCACCACGAATAGACAACATTTCTAGAACCAAAAATATATTTCATGGTCCACATTTGGTGTGTGCTTTCTGATGAAATACATTTCTCAAAGAATTTCAGTTTACAAATTATAAGATGACTGTAAATTCCTTAATCAACTAAGCAAAAGGCTATGGGTACAATATAAGAAAAATAAAGTATGTTCTGTGAATGCAGCAATAATACACAGAATATAAATCATGTAATCAAGAAAAAAACAGTTTCTGACTCCAAAGTACTAAAGATATTTTTAATCAAGCAAATATGCAGTTTAACTGCAATAAGGTTGTCGTATTTCATGAAATATATTGTCTGCAAACACTGCACTGCCGAAAACCTGCCCCTCCTCCCCAGGCTCCCTCATACAGGCTTACTCAGTTATTGAATCATCACGTCTTGGAAAAAAGGCAATGCAGTTTCAAGTAAAAATATGCACAGTTATTTTTAAATATCACAAATGAAACCATTATTATCACAACAAAGAATATGAAAATCTTTTGATTACACATAGCAAAAACTTACTTTTTTCACACAAGTAGGTTAAAAGTGACTAAAAGAACTTAAGTTCTTTAAAAAGCACTAATAAAATCCATTCTTACCACTTTGAAATGAAACTGGAAGAGAAGGGAATGCAGCATCAGCATATTATCCGTTGAGTTTAAGTCACTGTAGATGTACTAATTTCTCTGCCATACATGAAGAACCGTGTTTCATTATACGTATTTTTATGATCACGAAACCTAAACGCCATGAAGTGCCTTGGATAGAGTCCCACCAAAATATGAACCCTGTTAATGCTCTACAGGTTTTTCAAGGTAACATCACATCCATCTTCCTAAGACATCCTACTGGTCAGCTTCCTACATTCATAATTTACTGCCAGTCATTTGCAAAGATCAAAGGGAGCTGTATCATGCCAAGCACTGTATTTTCACATTAAGTAAAACCTCTTACCAGAAATTATTTCTGGTATATAAATATTCTGCTAGAAGGACGTTATTTGTCAGGCGCAAGCGCTGGTCTACTTGTAACTCAGTAACTACCCTGAGTAATTAACTTAGACAATACAAAATAGATTGTGTTTCTCTTTCCCCTCAAACACGCAAACCTTTTTTTTAAGGTATTTGGGGTGAAAGTGTTATGTCGCTCTTTTAAAACATATTAAATAAAGTATTTTATAAACTCTCAGATAATTCAGGATAACACAGTAGTATTTGTGCAATATGACACAACTAAAGGAGCTGGTCCTCAGGTGTTACCTCAAAAACTCATTGCACAGAATGGAGCCAGAATGAAATACTGAAGTGTTATACAGCTCGAAACTCATGTCTAAAAAGAATTGTGCCAGGCCTACAGAAGAGAATCGGAGGACAATACAAAATTTAGGTAGACTGTAAACAGCTGATTGGGACTGGTTGACACAGAGAAATGGGCTATATTAATTTTTAATGTATAATGAAAAACAAATTTATATTTAAGTCCAGAGATATCACACTTACGCAAGGCCTTACACAGCTAAAGATATAAACAATCAGAAAATAATGATTAGCCTAGTCCCTAGTACTATGGAAAATCTACAAGTTTCTCAGGAGACAGAACAGTCAATACGACATATACTAAAAGAGTAATGTGAATATTTATCTGTCATCTGGCACAAATCAGACTGCCACTGCAAACTTGCAGGTCCACAAAATAAAATTACCTAATGGAAAGTGTTAAAAAGAAAAAAAAGTATCAGTAAAAGTAATAGGGGGATCAGATAATTTATTCGTTTAGATGAAAGAAAACAAAGGAGAGAGTTCTTGTGTCAGTACTCTCTAAAGATGTGAAGAAGCTCTAGAGATAAGAGAGCGCATCTTAAGTTCAGTTAGGTGCATCCAAAGATGGATTATGCCAATAAAAGAAGAAAAAAGAAAAAAAAAAATCTAATAACCACACCATTCTTAGCATACCATTGCTTAAATTCTATTAAAAATAAAGAATAGTGTTAATAAAGATTTTGGCTAATAAGCTGCAAATTGGAAATCATATGAGAAAAGCTTCTACTCAGAGCAGTTGAGGAAAGGCATACAAGGATAATTTATATTAAATTATCCTTAAATTATCCATTATGTTCAAGTACAGTTAAAGTACATATATCCAAATCTGAGGTGATGTGAGCACCGGAAATAATTTCATAGCTGAAGTGTCAAGATGGCAGAACTTAAATTCAGATATGTTAAGAAGGAAATTTTAATTTTGATTTTAAATGCCATGATTTAACTGTCTGTGTTCTGAAAACCACAGCTGAAGAGATACTTTGAAATAATTTTCAAGTTTAACAAGATAGCCTGATTTTATTTGGGAGACAGCTAGCCTAAAAAGTAGTTTCTTTTGCTCTTCTAAAGAATGTAAAACGACGTCTTCCTCCTGCTCTGATGGTTTCACAAACAAAAAAACAAAGAAAAATGCCAGCAAGATACTTCAATTAAAAGAATATGAGCAAATGAATCTCAACAATGACCAACTGAAAACCTGCAATATTCCTTTAGCTGTAGTTACAGCTTAGTTAACCTGTCCCTTAAAACACTACAGTTTGTTTTCTTACAGTATGAGGATAGTGACAGCATGACCAGTCATTTTTTCCATTTCTCTTCACAGATGCAAAGCACTTTGGAGGCACCAGTTGGAACTAGACCACATGGTGGTTCCACAACTGGCACCAATAAAAACTTGCTGCTAAATGCCCTGGTGTTAACTTGCTGAAAGGAGCAACTCCAGATCTTCAACTGGGGCCCTGTGTGCAGGACGCAGCAACGCTCAAGAAAATCAGTAGTCTGTTGAACCAGCAAGTTTTGATTACCATTACAGCTGGATTTTTATGCGCTAATTAGTTTCACAAATTCAACATTTGCACATTTAAACAGATTTCTACACAGGGCAATCAACTGAAGTCACACGGGCAGATTCACAGCAATCGCTTTTGGTTTTCTTGGCCTTTTATTGCTGGACTCTTCACAGGGGCTTCTACTTGCCATCAGAGCAATAACCAAGCAGGTTATTTTTAAGCAACTGTTTTGTTTTCTGACCTCAGTAAAATGATAAAGCATTCCATTCTATATTGTATGTTTGTTTGCATATATGTAGTGCATATATGCCATGTATATACAATTATACGTTGCATACACCTTCTCCGAGGGAGATGTGTCTGCACTACTGAGCTGTACATCCAACGGGCTGGACTACAGATGGCATCTCAAGGATGCCTCCCTTGAGGAGGTCAATTCAGACGGGTCCACACACAGTCTCTGCCCAGCTCAGACACTGCTCTCATTGATGTCTGCGCTGTGGCATCGCGGTTCCCATGCCTGGACCTCCAGCAGTGCGTTCCTAGCTGAACATTCAGTTTCATAACCCAGAACGCATGGGCTCCATAGGAATGCAGACCACACAGACCGGCTCCAGCTCCTCTGGGCTACCTTCTCACTTGGCTAGACACAGTCCAGAAGCTTTATAGTGTTGCTTGCTCAGAAATACCCCTCAGTAGCAAATCCTGCCAATAAGGTGATAGGACTAAAGCTCTAGATTAGGAATAAGTTGTCTAAGACCTTACTTTCCAAAGTACCCACAGATTTATAGTTCCTTCGGTACAAAAGTTTGGTACAGGTCATTTTCATTTCTGCATTTTCTATACTCTTCAACTAGTATTCTTGTGTTCTATCTATATTTTAGGGTCAGACATCTCAGACAAACAGAACTGTTGAAAATATGTACATTAAGGCTCGGGACACACTTGGACAATAAGTTACTAAGGGATAGCTAAGCAGCATAAAAGACATTGCCATCATTTCTTAGTTAGATCTGATTTCTATTAACTTCTTTTCAACAGTTAGTCATCAGGTTCCAACCCCAACATCATTCTGCTGAGCATTGCTATCTAGTGTTTTTGCTCTGTGTTTTAAAATTAATCCTCTTCAGTTCGGGTCTAGACTGCCACCATCAGCATTGCTACATATCCCATTAGGCAGCTACCGTGATGATTTATTATTTAATGACAGCAATGTGGCAGAAGTGCTGGCGTTACGTTTCTTAATATCTATTAAAAGTTCAATAAAACAATCTGCTGAAGGTCTTCTAGTTTCTCTGATGTACAAAGACATTTTCTGCAGATAATACAGCAGCTTACACAGTAGTAAGTATGAATCTCAGTAGGAAACTTCTGTGCTTTTATTTCATATCTGTCAACATTTTTCACATACCTCCAAAGAAACTATTCACTGTTTTTCTCTCCCCCAGAGACCTCAAAATTAAATACCCTTAATATAAAAAGGCATTTTAAAGGACTTAGGATGGAAAAAAAATGTATGCAGTAATAAAACCATCTGAACATGTTAGTTTTTTTTAAACACATCTCACTACATTTCCTTTTCAGTTGGCATTGAAGATTAAGGGCCTCATTCCAAAATAGCACCCAAACAGCCACGTATCCATTTGCCTTCTGCATGCAGCCCATATACCTGTAAAGGGGCCTGGGAGGCATCTCTCCTCAGAGCACAGATTCAGAGTTTGCAGCAGCATCTCACACGCTACTCAGGCACTACAGACATCCTGCTCCAATCTGGCAGCCACAGGACTAGCCACAAGCAAACACACATTGCTGTCAGGCTAGCAGCAACTATAAAAGAGAAAATTATCATCCGGCAGTAGGGAAATTCAGGATAAAAGACACTAGGACTTCACAAGAGTAAGGCCTACAGTCTTGGTCTCCTTGTTAGCAGGATTAAAGCCATCAGCAGCGCTATATTCAGAACAAAATGCAAAACATGCTTCACCCACATAACTTCTTACAAATAAACTATTCTCACACAGAGAACCTCTTTCTTCTGCTCAAGTATTTTTCCTGCCTTCTGGGAAGCAAGAAAGAGAGATATATATGTATATATAATAGAACTTGCATGTACATACACATTTTCAAGGCACTCATGTCCTCAAGTAATGAGCACAAGCCAGTGAAAATCAAGAACTCCAGATTCCACCCTTTTTAGACCTAGCTGATTTACATGCATTCCAGTCAGCCATATAAAAAGAATCCACAACTATCCAGGAATGAAAATTTGTTTGCATATTCATCAGATGTTCGTCATCCTAGCAAACCCTTGTTGCAATCCATCTAAAGAAAAATCTTTGTAATTACAGATACATATTGAAAATGAAGGGAAGCTTCTTGATATTAGTGGCTTTCAATATGATACTGTTACAGTGCTTTGGGACTTACAGGGTCACTAACTTCCCATACCTTAACTTTCTCATCTGTAAAATGAAAAAGTAAAAGATTCTGTTCAGATAGCACAAGTGTTATTTTGTAAATAATCTATCATTTATTAACTCATAAATTAACTAT
This sequence comes from Tinamus guttatus, assembly GCF_000705375.1. The sequence goes on along the minus strand of NW_010587153.1, from coordinate 55,603 downwards.
TCTAAAACCAGATTAAGATCTTAAACAGGATTGTGATCTAAATGGAAAACAGATTTACTATATCCTATTTTTTAACACCGACCATTCAAACGTATTGTAGTTACCATGCAAGCCCTGTTTAGAATATAAGAATAAAAATTCCTCTTCAGGTAGGGCAACATCGTTAGAGACTGACGGCATTTTCTTGAGGGAATCATGCACGGCATAAAGATTGTTAAATCAACCGCTTTAATTCACTAAACAAATTCCCAAGACACTGAATCATTATATTTTATCTAGTCTTCAGCCAATTTAATGCAAGAACTTTTAAAGCACTTTGGTGTGACATGTTCGTGTTTGATGATCTATTCTGAACGCCCTGGTTGGCAGCTCAGGCACCTCGGGGCGGGTGTTGGTCTGTATTGACCAATACAGTAACCGTGGCGGTGGGAGCGCGGCGGCGCCGCGCGCAGCCCTGGCGCTGCCCACCACGGGCACCTCGTGCGCGGGCAGCAGCGGCAGCCGTCGTTCCGGGCCCCTCCGCGCCGCCCGGAACGCTCTTAAACCCCTAGAACAACGCCAGCCACGTACTTGAGAAAGTTTAGAAGAGCTCAGCTGCACCTATAGTCTGCTGCACGCTGTACGATACAAGAAATCTACCTGAGAATCACACAGACCTAATGAAATGGGCCCAGTTTTATTGTCCACTAGCACTTCTAACAGGTTTCCCACTGGCCATTCTCATCTCCCCAGTATAGATCAGTGGGACTCATTCACACAAAATTTGAGAAAATCCTGCAATGGGTGTTATTTATCACTAGTCTCCTAGACCTTCAAGGATGTGATTAATCCACACTGATGTCCAAGAGTGCTGAGCAGAAAAATGATTACTGAGCCAAAAGGACAGTGCAATCTTGTCCTAATTAAAACTATGTAATTTATTACAAAACAGGAGGAAAATTTAATGCACATAGTTACGCATACGAAAGCAAAAGGACAACCTCGTACTGAGAATGTAACACGTAATTTGCAATCACAAACAATTAATAAGTATTTAAATTATTGCAATCTGTGGAGTGTTAGACTGATAGAGATATTTACAAAAATACACAGACAAATGCACCATTCTGTTTAGATCTTTTTTTGTTGTTTTTGTTGCAGTATCAGGACTTATTCTTTCTAAATTGATCAAAAGATCTCAAGATTCTATTAGAGCCATTGCAGAAAGAAAGCAAAGTGGCACCCACACTGACAGCATTTTCCATCTTCAGGTTTCAGCACAAGTTCAATTTAGGTCGCTACAGTCACATGCTTGACTGCATTAAAATTTGCAAAGTCTCTATTTAAAGATAAAAACAACACACTTTACATACATTTACTACACATCACTGTTCTAGTTTGCACTGTTTCATGCTGATGAATAATACATATAAAATGTAAAGTAAAAGACCTGCAATAGGACTGAAATACCTGGATTTCCTAGAACATCAGAGAGATTTATCAAGATGAATGGCTCTATGACTTTATTTTAGAAAAGTCACTTCAACAAGGTGTCAGTGGGAACACCAGGTTGAAGAACAAATCTTATTCTGAAGTCCTGCTGACAACTTTGACATGTAGCACTGTGCACAATAAGTACATTCTAAAGCCATGTAAAAAATGCCAACAGCATTAAAAGGTGAAGAAATGGTACATTTCAAAAACGAAGAGTAAAATAAATTTAGAAAGAAACTGTTTTTAGAAATGTCAGTGGGAGATTAAAACAGAAAAAATGTAACTTTGAAAACTTGATAGCACCCTTTAAGCAAGGACCATATCTTGTGATATGGTTGTGATAAAGTGAGATGTTTCTTGGAATGCAATTCGTAATTTCCACTAACAGTCTTCTGAGACAATAAACCTTTTTTTAGTGTCTTCTAAGATTTGTTCATAAGATAGATAGTAACTGTGAATTTATCTACCTGTTAATTCATCCTACAGAGCCAATTCCCTACCAAAAGGTGAGTGCCCTAAAAGGTACAGAATTCTTATCTATACATTATGCCTTGACTGTGGCAGCCTAATCTTTTTGCACAGAGCATCTTCAAAAAGACTCCCACATTATGACTATGATTCCCAGATCATAACCACATAAACATCAGCCTTTCCAATGCAGAACTAGTAGGTAATTGTTAAAGCTAAATTTATTTGGACAGGAACTGCAAAACCCACTCACATGAACTACCCAATCATCACTGTAGAATAAATAGAAACAGATACGATTCTCCAACATTGAAATAGACAATTTTTGTCAATTGTTTTGGGGAAAACGAAAAGTTAAGGACAGATATTAGTAGAATACATTATTAATAACTTTCCTTGGAAATAAGATGATTTTAAAACATATAAAATATATACAGCTATATATATATATATCTCTAACATATACACAGCACAACTAAAAAGAATATTAATGAAGCAAATAGTTTGTCCTGCTTTGGCTAAAAATTGTGGAGTTGCAGAACATGCTTTGGAGCTGGGAAGTGTGCACAGGAAAACACAGCAGGGCTTAGCAGCTATTTGTTTATTCTTTTGTTCCTGAAATGACACAGGAAATTGCCACCTGTCTGCTGTAACCAGCAATTATTAGAAAAAATAAATTAAAATACACTTTCTATTACTGAAATGGAAGCAGACATTTAACAAAACAACTAAATCACAACCGCAGCACTTACATTACTCGGGAGGTTCAAGGTATTTAAGCAGAATTACACCACGTAGTATGGGCGACAATAAGCATTTTTGGTACCTTGCAATGCTTAAAACAGGTACAATAAATAGGGCAAGAATATCTAATGAGCTTTAGGCAAGTGAATTTTTTAGACCCTCAACAGTCCTAGAGTTGTTTCTTTCACAGCAACATGATTCCAAAGCTCTGGGTGTTAGAAAGGAGTGTGATTTTATATATTAAATACTGGTGGGGGGGAAAAAAAAATCACAAAGGGGAATATAAAGCTGAAAATTTAGTTTCATTCCATTTGCTCTGTGCCATTTTCACAGGCACTAACAGCACTTGTGGCTTTACTGTCTTCAACTCTGCCAAAATTGATATATCAGACTTCAAGTAGGTTTAAATATTTATATCTAGATTTCTATTTTCAGGCTCTGCACAGATTTAACTGCTTTTAGTCTTAACTCTGATAATTTCTGTATTCACTCTAAACTCAAGGATGCCAGATGCTCAAGTACTTCAGAGGATTATTATTACTTATTTAGTTATATGGATCCATTTCTCATGCATCCAGATGCATAAAGAGGATGCAGAGAGAAGACATCCTCCCGGAGGGTTAACACCTCCTCCTGAGGAGACTTGTAGGGAGGGAGTCACAGATTCTGTGTTCTAGAAACGACTCCATGACTGATTCATTCTGCAAACTTTTGCCAGCATCCTCATCAGTGAACACATGAATTAAAAATAGTCAGATTTTCAAAGGCTAAACTTACATAGACACGTTTTAAATTTTTGATCTTCTTCCAAATTAATGTTTGCAAAATGAATCAGAATATTTGAGGAAAATAAATGGTAGCTGTTATATAAATGTAAAATAATAAAGCTATTAGGGAAAAAAAAAAGACTGAAATCTTGATCCATATAGATTACCTTCCTACTTGAAAGGCTTCCTTCCAAGGAGGATAATAAAATTCTACCTGCCGTATAAAGTGAAAAATAAAAATAGCTAATGGCACTGTCAATAGCTTATTGATAGCTCCGAGTATGAACACACCTACATCTTTAAGGAAAAAAAAAAAACTTTCTGATAAGCTTAGGTTAAAAAACTCATTAAAATTGAAAAATTGAAGAAATAATAGAACAACAATAGTTAATAATATTTTTATGTGGCAAAAATAAACAGCATGACCACCTTTTATGTTCCATTAGGTTGCAACACAAGACGCTGTTCTACAACAATATGATCTGATTAAACTACTAATTTCAACAAAATGCCTTTTATTTATTCTAACATTATTAAAGAAATCAGAAAAATGTTCCATACATAAGAACTAGCAAAAACTTCTCATAATAACGACTTTTCAATAGATCCCATCACATCCAGATCCACATTGCATCTCCCTTTTAGGACATGAAAATTCTCAAGTAATCTATAGGATTGGACACCAAATATCACATTACCTTTCAGCCCAAGCTCTACAACCAATAGAGCACTAGCTACAAAGATTCACAGCTCCTCTTTATCCAAAATATATCACTTGTTGCACGCGTGCAAGACTAATCAGTACCGACCAAGTCGGTAGCAATGGCCGCTCCAGAGGCACGGTGCAAGTGGTTAGAAGAAGGGTGACCAAGGAGTGTTTGAACACGTTTGCATGGCCCAGCCGAGATGCATCTAGAGTTAGAGGGACTTGTTGGAGTCTAGAGGACTGTTCTGTGGGTCGTGGTGCCATCTAGGGGAAAGCTGGAAAGGATGAAGAAGCAAAGTGAGACGGTCATGGAACTCATTTCATTCATGAATGAAAATCTGGTCCAGCTCACATAACTGTGAAACACAGTATACGCATTCAGGCTCGAAGAGAAAAAGATCATACTTAAAAGCTCAACTCTATGTTGTGCTTTAGTGATGTGATACAAGGTATTTTATAAAAGTTCACTCACAATGATGAGGATATAAGCCTTTAATTCAGAGTATATTTTTATAATTAAAATATGATCAGGTTTTTAACCAAAAGAAAGCTTTAATTTCTGTTTGACGATGTATTTAAAATGAAGCTCATTTAACACCTTGCCTAAAGATTGAAATAAAGATGGAGTACTCCAGAGCACAGTTAGATTAAGACTAGAAAACCACATGATACAATGCAACTTTATCTTCCAGCGCATGCCTGTACAACACTTCACGTTATTCCAAATGCACATATACTGCTCACTGGATTTACTAGTAGGAGTCACAGCGAAGTGGAAACCAAGACTCCTGACAATGAAAAGGGCATGTAGGCCCTGTGTATGAGAGAGATCCCTAAAAACAAAACATAAAACCCTATGAAAAGTCATATTTTATCATATGAATTTTAATAAATTTTAAATTCTAAAACTTTAATAAATACCTGTATGAAAAACATATACTTAACAACCATAAAAGACTAGATCTTCAGATACAATAGTTACGAGCGCGGCAAAACCCACATAAACTCATTGAAGTAACACACACACAAATATGGAAGAGCGAGACAGAAGCGAACTATGTATTTTTAAGATTTTACATACAACACTACAACTAGTTTTAACAATTGCACAGCAAGAGATTTAGCCGTTGCAATCTTTTCCAAACATTAAGATAACAAACATGCACACCAGCCCTATATAGGTAACATACAGATGTCTATGTGGATATCTGTTAGAAGTCTGCATTTTATCTCAAATATTTTTAGATGTTAGGAGTAGAAAAAGGAACCTGAAGAAGAAACATTTTTTTCTGAGTTGCTTACTAAAGTCCTTCCCCTTAATATAAATGCCTCTTCCTCGCCATTTTCTTCAATACAATTTGACCAGATATTCTAGGAAAAGAAACAAGATAAAGCAGAGCTAGATTCAAAGATAGAGACACCTTTCCCAGGGAAGACAGTGTTTGCAAGTTTCCACTGAATTCAGAAGAGGAACCCCATTTTTACTAGGATGTTTTATCAATGATCAAAAAGTAATGTTTTGATTACAGAAGAATATACAGGACCAGCTTGAAAATGCACTTATTCCTACCACATGAATTATTTTTCCTGTAGCTCTTGCCAGGAATATCTTCTTCTATTAAGCCAAAATGATGAGCCGATTTTTGTCCTTTTTAAGTGCTTTCAGATGAGATAGAATCAAAATGTACTTATCCAGACATAGCACAAATTGATGAAAAATTTCTAGACAAAGTAACTCATATAAGGTTGATATTACTTCAGAAACACATGAATCCATTTATACTACAGGTACTACTAATGGCAAACTTTCCAGTTATTAGAAATAGCTCTAAACGATCTTTCAAAACTTTCTGCAACATCTTGCATTTGAAAAGAGATGAAGTGGAATAATTATGAAGCTGGAGGGACTCCTTTGTAACAGGAGTGCAAATACAGTTAAAAAAAAACCCACAATATATTTTGGTGGACATGAACCTTGGTTGTGGATCCATGGCTATACAAGGGTGCTGATCAGTTTTATCTTTTAAAATGTTTTATGCAGCTGCACACTGCAGAGTAGCCTGTGGAATGGGACATAATAATCAGCAGCTCGTGGTAATGAGCTCTCCTCCCCCTGCAGATTACCTCAGCATGAAGCCATGTATCTCAACCAAAAAGGATTTCTACTGAGAGCTACACAAGATGTTTCTAAATCAACTAGCTGGGTGCTCAGCCTGTATTTACAACCTTCTTTTAACCTTCAGGAAAGCTGGAGGATTCCTGGATAATCTCTGAATATTAGCAACCTAGAAGTTTAGGAACAAATCACTAGTTCAAATTCATTAGCAGGTACAACTGAAGTTGGTATTTTGCATAGAAACTGGAATTTTATACTAGAATTTCATTCAATTCAGCAGCAAGAGCTGATGTAAAAGAGCCAAGGGAAGGCATTTTGTATGTTGGGAAAGGGTACGTAGCACACTGGATGGAGCTGATAAGGAACTTCCACTCGAAGTAGTAAATAAGTGGAACCTCATACACAAATTTAGATGCTTTAAATAACATACAAACACAAGCATAACTGCAGGAAGATATTTGCCTGTAAGATATCTTGGACAAAAGTCCAAGATTAGACATAAGTGGCCACATATCATCCGTATTTGGACAACTTTTTAATCAGTGTTCTGGATAGGAATAACAATCTGCTCTCTCCTTGTCTCAGGTAAGGAAATAAGAGACTTGGGGCAACTTTTCAGTATCAGGTTTGCCATAAAGTCAGAGACTAACACATTGGAGTATTACCAAAAGAAAACAACACTCATCCAGCTATTAGATACTTCTGTTTTTTTTCTCACTGAGATAAATCATGAACCTGTCACAAATTCCAGTATTTTCAATCAAATGTCCAAAAAAAACGTGTCTATAATGGAATTTCAAGGGCTTAACTCCTAAAAGAATAAAATCCCAAGATCCTCCTGCTGCTGCACTGCATGCAGCAGTGTACCGAGAAGGTCTAGGCATGTCACATTAATTGCTAGCTTTCTTCCACTGCACACACTATACAAGCAATGTGTACAACTAAAGGTGTACCCACAGAAGGAATGTCTAAAATGAGCCTTTGCCAAAAATTCCTGTTTTACCTGACCCCCGCCCCCGCAAAGGGATCCTTCTTATACTTCTGTCTCAGAATTCACCTCTGTCCAGCCTACGTGCTTCTGCACCTATAAAGCACCTGTTAAAAAGATACGCATGCAAGTATTTTCTGAGGACATTTATTCTGTCTGTATTAGAGAGAAGTTAGAGGCTCAACTGCTAGAACAGCCGATGAAAGCAAATGGGAAAGGAGCACCCAGCACATTAGGCTTGTTTTTCATTTCTGTCAATATGCCAAAAAAATTGTATGCATTCTTTGACCAATAAATGTATTTGTTCTGGACAGAAGACCTCTTTTTGATAAATGCCTTTGGATTTGATTTATGGAGCAAATTCTAAATCAGGAAAGCAAGGCTTTATTATATCACTATAGCACACTTCATTTTCACATGACACATTAATACCGATAACATTAATATTGATAACAGCAGAAAGTTTTGGTGTGACATTCTTCCTGTGATAGAGCAGGAGTTATTACATCAGGGGAAAAAAAAAAAAAACCACACACAGATAGAGCTTGCTCTCTACTTTGTAAAGCCACATCAAGAGATTCCTGCACTCATCTGCCCCATTTGCAGTCGACACATATAAACATTTTCACCAGATGTTGAGGGGTTACATTACTGATCAGTGAGTTGATCAGTGTTAAAAGTAACCCTGGAGGGTAAAAAATAAAATAACTTTTAAAGCATGGGGACCACATCCTTTCACCATACTTTTATATACATTTTCAGCTAGCAACAAATGACAGTGAGATCGAGACAGAGCAAAACAAAGGGAAAGGATGGGAAAAGAGAAGGTTAGTAGAGCTCCTCAAGCTGAATATTGAAACATAGCCTCACACTTTACAGGTGCTTGGTGTTTAAGAGGCAGCAAATAGCTCTAAGTGTTAGTACATCAACATGCCATAGCTTCTGATGAGTACTGATAATTAAATCGCCTTTCAACACTTACCTTCCAATGCATTTATTTGTATTTCATGGTTTATTAACAGGTGAAAATTCAGCTTTGACCTCCAGTGTCCTGAACCATACTGTGGCATAGGTTTACCCACTTCCGAAATGAAGATTACACTGTAACTGAGCACTACACATCTTAACCTGATTTTGACCCAAGATACCCCAGAATGTATTGCTGGTTACTGAATCATGTAAAATCAGCTACTAAGTAGTTTTGACAAGAAACACAGCAATGCTTGCCTATCTAAATGAGATCAGGCCCTGGACCTTATAAACGATGTAGGAGGCATTGTTTTAGCCGCACAGAAAGCAGTAACACATTCCAAAATGGAAATTGCACAATTTTTATTCTACCATAAAACTAAAACACAGGATACTTTAAAGAAAGCACATTTAGAGATACTGAAATGAAGTGTGCTTTACAGAAGCATACAGCAAACTTGTAGAATTTCCTGTTGTTGAGATCATTGTGTCTGACACTGTGCCAAGCTGCTATGATTTGAATTGGTGTTAGCATGCCAAAGCCACAAGGGCCAAAATAATTCTATAGATCTAAGATTCTAAAAAATAAGTTCATCATATGCTAAGGTCATTAAAAAATTTCTTTTTCATACTCACCATTGTACACCTCAAATTGTAATCTTACATCCTGAGGCAACCTCATGCCAATTTACTGTTCATCACTTGTAAAATCAAAGACACACAAATACTATCTGAGACCTTCTGTAGGTGCTGCTGCAACTTGCTTTTCAGCCAGGACAAAGTTTCTACAAATTGAATATGCTAGTTTTCCAATATGAGAATTTCAACATAATATTTGTTTACCTTGTGTAATAAACCAGTCTTTTTTTATATACATTTTATTTAGAACTGTTAGACTTCAGAGTTCAAGCACCTGGGAGATTTTATTTTTTTTACTTTACTCATGTAATTGAACACATAATACAAATCCTAGCATAAGTTATATGGGAGTAAATCAAATGTGACACTTAGAGAAAAAAAAAATTGGTCTGTAATCTCCCCAAATAAACAACGCTCCTGTATGCAGTAATTATGCAATGGAAAAATACAAAAAGAAAAAGCAGGAAACCTCATTAAATTCTTGCAACGGTCAACAGATTCAACAGGTTATTCAACTAACCATGCACATTTAATAACACTGAAATAGCTTAAAGCTAAAAGCATTTAAAATAATAATCCTTTAAAAATTACAGTGACCTTAAATTTATGCCATTTATTATTTTCTCTTGTCATTATGGCATTGTATAAAGGATTAGAATCATTCCACCGAGAACATTTTGAACATATTAAAACTATGCAGAAAAAAAAAAAAGATAATGAAAACAGTAGGATTTTGAAAATGGCAATAAGGAAAATAAAATCTCAGCAGTTTAACTCTTACTACCTAATAAAATAATTTAGAATACATTCATTGTTTTTGAAGTATATAGCAAAAGTAGCTATCGCAAGAGCTACCTGAAGGACTTAGGGAAGAATCACCCAACTCTGCCACCCAGTGCTGTTACACACCAAGACCATTGGCAGAGTTTTGTTTGTATATACCTATTATTCTTGAGGGCATGCACCTGGACAAGAAAAACCACCTTGATCTTACCTTCAGTTGTGTGAATCTCCTCCACTGGCCTTTCTGTGAAGCTCTAGCAAGTCACAGCTCTCCTTTCATGAATTCCTGCAATTTAAAAAAAAAAAATTTTTGAGATTTCACATATTTTAAAATACGGTTTCACAGGAAAAGTTCTAAGCCACTGAAATCAGGAATTCATTACTTCTACTATAGAATCATTCCTCCTTGCAGATATTCTTTCCTCCTCCCTTCTTTCATTTCCAAAGATACTACATGCAAGGCAAGTCTCCCCAGGGTTATAAACCTCACCTGCTTACAAGCCCTTGCTCCAGGTGGGTCAACGAGCTGCCTCAGGAAAGCCACTTTATTTTTCCATTCCTTCTGGAAATTAACTATGCTTAAATATAAATTAGATATGCAGGCAGATGCAAAATATATGTTGGCTATGCCTGCCAGACTGAACAAATATAATGGAGCCATGCATGTATTTGAAACTCCTTTTTATTGCAAGCTCGCTGGCTGTTACAGCGTTCAGGAGCCTTCGTGGATGCTGGTCGCCTGTTTCCAGGGGGAGCCTGGCAGGAATCACAGCACAACTAGCACAGATAATTACCTCCCTCACACAGCAAGGGTGCTCTTCAAAATATTCGTGCTAGAGAGACTACGGGCAGAAGAAGGGATCCATTTTAGGCAGCCACGGTGAGCAGCGATTCCCCTGCGGAAACCAGGAGGACACAGCATGTCCCAGGAGCCAGCAGGCAGCCGGGCCATGGGAGCAGGGCAGGAGCCCCCAGGTGTTTGCAAATGCTGCGGTGCAATCGCCTTCCCTTTGGCCTCTTTGCCTGGCACTCAGCATGAGCCAAAAAAAATCTAGTATCTAGAGCAGTATTTTGACTCCTTTCCTTGGTGCTCATTTTTGAAAGCCACAATCATACTCCGTTGACATGGTTTTAGGATATACACCAGGAAAGTAACATGAAGTAGAAAAACATTTAAAATAATTATATATACTGAATGCACAAGCCACGTGCCTCGCCACTTTCTTCTTTGCCCGTTTCCGTAACGCTCCGTCCTCGAGCTCCTTCTCTTTGGCCTGTTTCTGCCTCCTGCGCATGACGCCCCTCAGCAGCCACTCTCCACGCTCCTGCTTGGAGCTCCTCCACCGCGGGGCTCCTCTCCGGCCTTCCCAGGGCAGCGGGGCCGCGCTGAGCGGCGCCGGGC
>NW_010587153.1:25636-44110 GCF_000705375.1 Tinamus guttatus | reverse complement strand
GGGGGCCCCTCCCGGGGCCCTCCCCTGCCCCCGAGTCCCCGGTACGCGGCGCAGCTCGGGCCCTGCGCAGGCCGGGGCTGCGGGGAGAGCACAGCAGGGCCCGGATGCCTTCAGGCTGTGGCAAAAACACACCCCTGCGGAGCCAAAAACGCTGCGGGAGGAGCCTTCTCTCCCACACGCATTCAAACGTCTAGGAAGAGCTTTGGTGCTCTAAGACGTTGATTTGTGCTACTCAATCCTGCTGTATGACAGTAAAAAGTAGTGTGGATATTTAAAATAGGCCAGTTACACCTTTTCCCCCCACCTTTTAAGCTTATGAATGTTTGCTGGAATCATTTTATGGTGTGTATGCAGTTAAAGGAAGTGACCCTATAGTGTCCTTTTGCATGGCTAATAGTGAAGTATCATATAAATAAATCCCCTTTCAGGTGTAGAAACTCAGACACCTTGGTTACTTTTGTAGCATGCAGGAGAGTAATGTTTCTTTGCTCATATGGTGCTGAAATACTGTGTAAAACTTGCAAAGTTAGTATCCAACACTCACTTTGTAGTTTCTGCTAAAGCACCAATTTGTTTGTCATGACATCCATCTTGCATTCCCATTTGAGTATTTTGCCATTCCTGCCAAATAGGTTATCACATACCAGAAAGTTGTTACAGTTCTGTAGTATTGAAAACTGTTAGGCACTAAGTAATATTAATATTTCAGGATTTTTAATGTGATTTATGCCAAGGCTAAATGCAATAGCAATAAAAGCTTTATCTTTATTAAAATTAAGGAATATATAATTTTTCTTGTAATATTCAATAAGGTAAATTCTATAAAAGCTGAAAGGGATCCAAAAATCCATACAGTTCAAAGATTTTTTAAAAATGTAGTAAAATGTCTTTATATGAACAGACAGTTTTATTATTAAAGAGGCTCTTTCAAAGCCAGATGCAACTCAGTTTTCAGTAGCAGCCCTAAGAGAGGCAGTCTACTTCTGATAGAATTTTGTCTTCCCAAACTTGGAATCTTATGACTCCATGTTCAGCTGTTCTTCACCTATCTAGCTTCAGTCATAGGGTAGTGATTGCTGCTTGATAGAGGTGTACATATTTGATACATAATTCTTCTGGTAACATAACTGGTTTGTATGTAATTTTGGAGGTTTATTTTCAGGAAAAAAATCTAGAAAAGTCAACAAGACTTTTTTTCATCTTATAATACAGGATTAATTGACATTGGAGAGACATCCTTATATCCAGAAAACTTACCTCCTGAAAAGGTTTTGGAGCTGGAAGACAAAGCTGTCCTCAGTAATCTGGAGCAGAAATACTTGACTGTTGTTTCAAATCCACGCTGGCTGCTGGAACCAATTCCTGCCAGAGGGAACAGAGGTATATGGTACATAGACATCCCAGAAGAACTGATCCCTCCAGAATCATAGGAGTTGCTCCATGCTATATTTTTCTTTTCTAAATAAAAACTTGCATTCAAGATTGAGTGGTGAGCAACAAATGAATTATTTAGGATCACCATCCAAAGGTAGTTGTCTGAAATAGTAAATATATTCATAGAACTGCTTTTTTTAAAAAAAAATAATGGAGATCTCATTCTTATCATTACTGAAAGTTATGATCTGGTAGATTTTTCATTGATAGACATCTGTAAATAAATGTGACTAATACATGGTTGATTTATTTTATGCCAATTTACCAGGTGGTAAAGATTTTAGTATACATTTTTCTTCCTTTTCCCAAAAATACAGAAAAACATCTTTTGTAGAATCAATTCCAGCATAAGCAATAACAATGGTGTTTTCTACCATTAGGTTTGGCAAGATTTTGCTCCTCATGCATAACTTTAAATATAGATTAATAATAGAAAAAAGTGCTTTTAAACTGTTAAACTGAACTGCTAAAACAAAGATTCTCTATTTTTTCTAGAAAGTGATACAAAATTAGGGTACTAAGGCAATGCTAGTGGCCTCTTCTCAGTGAGCAGCTTTTATGATAAAGATTTCAGCTTCTGGTAGTACTTCACCTGTAGCATTGAAAGTAGTTGGCAACACATTCAGCAGTCAAAAGACAGCTTCTTCCTACAGCTTTGAAGATGAGGTATGATTATCTTTTCTTACCATAGTATATACCTTTTCCTATATGATTAATGATGAAGTCTCATGAGAACAGCTTTACAGTCCATCTAATTAGATTATGGAGTGCTACTGTTCAGCTTCTCAGAGAATCTCAAAGTGACTTTATAAACACTCGAGCTTTATGCCTTCAAGGTGAAGCAGTGACTAGTATCCCCTTAAGTGAAGGTTGGAGTGGATGGTGACTGTTAGCACATCCATAGCAACTAGAAGCAGATCCAGAAGTTGTTACATCAAATAATGCATCATACCCACCAGATATCCGCTTTTGGTGCAGTCAAAATAATCATACTCAAGTCTCACATGAGCAAGTATCCTTGAAAAAAATTAGACAGATCTAAGAGTATGCCAGTGAGAAAATTGCTGCTTAGCTCATATTCCCAGCTCACCTTTTGTACTTGAAATAAAAAGAATAATAAAGGATGATTATTTTATTAGCTACTGAGTATTTGACTAGATGTTGCTCTAAGGAACTTTTTGAAAAGGTCAGCATAGTATTTGGTTCAGGTAGGTGTCATTAGAGTTCACAAAAACCACATACTCTGCTTCTGTTCAGAATACTCAGATGTTTCAGATGCTCAGTTCATCTGCTGATATGAAGAGTGTCTGAAGCAGCAATTCACCTGCCTTTTCAGGGTAGTGCATTTCACCAGTATTTCTGTGAAAGAGAGATAGCACTTGCTTTCCTTAATCACTTCTTGAAAATGCAAGTTAGAATCAGGTGTTTCAATGTGGGAAAAGACAAGAATGAGAATAAACAATTGAAAGCTGCCCTCCTGTGATTTTTTTCCCGTATAGTAAATTGGAAGTCTGCAGTAAAAGACTTTAACCTGTACCATACTTTCATACCTTAACTTCATTTGCTTTGATTAAAATTCTTGCTGTAACTGGCTATTGACCTGCTATTTCTGAAGTGGCACAGAAAACAGAACTGCATGAGCCTCAAAATTCATTATTTTCTGATCCTGCAGGCTTTTTCTTTCAAGATAGCTGAGTAAGGTTGGAGCTTGGTAATGACTGTTCCTAGTTCTAGGAATGCTGACAACTTTTGTTGGCTCTTTTGAAGGGAATATGATTGTGAATCAGTTTACCATTTGCTTCTGTTACACACATGCACATTCCCAAGTATCAAGCTTACCCATGGCTTTCACACCACTGTTGTCAGATTCTCAAGCCACACTATAACTTATTTTGCCTTTTTCATTACTATTAACTACTAAATAACAGCTTCTCATACTCGATAATAACTGTAACAAAAGAAAACAGATTACTGTAGAGTATTTCAATTCTAAAATAGCTTTGTGTGCTATGCAGCTGTGCAGCTTTTAGAAAATAGCCTTTTCAAGTTGCATTCTCAGCAGTCTATTTTATAGGCCAAAATCTGCCATAACATCTAGTCAGCATAGCTCTGTCTAGTTTCCATTTACATAAAAAGCAAAGGACTCAATCTGTTTCTTATCTTGCATATGAATAAATTCTACTGCTACCATAAAAAAAGCTTTAAGAACCTATTCAACCAGGTTTCTGCAAATCCTGACAATGAGAGTTACCATTACCAGTGCATGTTGTGGTATTTCTAGGTTTTACATTGGGAAAGATAGACCTGGTCTTTCAAAGTTGAAGCAGATGTCGGTCATCTTCTCAAATCAGTGGTCATATTTCAGCTAAACATTCTCAGCCTTCTCAAGGAAAGGGAGGTTATGAGGAGACCAGAGGAAAAAGAGAAGGGGCAGCTGCATTACCATAGATGTGAGTTACCTGAGAAACACTTTCATCTATTGATTGCACTAGCACAGAGTAGGGTAGAAGGGCAGCAAAATGAGTAGCAGAATTAACTCAAGCATAATGACAAGCCAAAAAAATAAGTCCTAGTGAAAAAGGGAATAGGGCCTCCAGAGCCTATCTTCCTGGTATATATATTAAAAAAAAACTATGAAATTAATCAAAAATGATAGTAATATGCAATTGAAGAGCTGTGGAAATTATTAGGATAATCCAGGTGAGACTTTGAAGTTGAGACGTATCTTGTGACAGAAGCCCTGTATCTTACAGAGAGCAGACTTGTCTGTACCACTTTTAGAGCAGACATTCTTGGAATGAATGCAAAAATAACAGAGTCATTTTTCCAACCTGCAGTTCCCTATACATAGGCAGTACATACTGGGCTAGCCAGTAGCCCATACAGCTGTGCAAAGGCCTCTGCTTCTTCCTGGGCAAGGTTAGCAGAACTCAACATAAGGAATTAAAATAAACTAAGACAGATTTCACTCTACATAGTACTTTAAATAGATTTTTCTCCAAATCAAACAAAAAACACCCATACCAACACATCCTTGATTGCACATCTGTATCTTAGTATAACTCCAAAAAACACCTCCTCTAATTTAAGAGTATAGTCTCTTTTAAGAGTAGAGGCAGGAGTTAATTTAATGGCTAGTAGCATTTACTTTAGATATACCTTAGTGATTTTCAAAAATCACTAAATATAGTATATTGCCAGTTTTTCTAGTTCACGAATCACATTTGTTGGCAAAGTTGAGTTATTAGCATTTCAAATAGTATTTTCTTGGCAGAAATAATTACCTGTTTTTTGCCTGTTACATTTTTTGTTGGTGTTCCAGCAATATTTTGAGAAATATCAAAAAAAAAAAAATCTTAACTCCAACAATTTTTTGTTGGAGCAACTATTTTTTGTAGGCATTCAAGAACATGACAATAGTGAACATGCAAATCATCAGAACAGCGCCCCTTTCAAAAAAGGGGCATCACAACCAAAAATTAAGTTATACATCCGAAAGGTAAGTATTTTGTATTACTTAATGTATAAAAAGATATTGTTGTGCAGGAGTAAAATCATAAAGAGTTATAAACTATATATTCAGTAATAATAATATACTCAAGACACACACACAAATATTGTGTTAAAGGGCTGAACATCAATGATGAGGGTCTCAGCAGCCTGTCCTGCAGTACCTGTGCAAGGGGAGGCCATCTCCAGGCCCAGGGATCGCAGCCAGGGTCAGCCTGGAGCCCAGCCCTGCAGCAAACTCCTCACAGCGCAGCTGACTCGTGGTGAAGTCCAGAGGTCAGGGTGAGGAGCATGTCTGGGGTGAGAGAACAAGCCTGAGGTCAAGGCAGGTAGCTGGCCTACAGGCACAGGTCTGGCTCAGCAGGCCTGCAGCCAGGCAGGGTATTGCTGGAGCCCAGCCCTGCTGTAGTAGCAGGACAGGGAATAAGGGCCCCAAATGGAGCTTAAATAGGCTCTCTGGCCTGGTCAGGGTGGGTGGGGGTCTCCAGGTGAGGCTGATCAGGGTGGGTGGGGGGCTCCAGGTGAGGCTGGTCAGGGTGGGTGGGGGTCTCCAAGTGAGGCCTGTTGGAGCCACCAAGCTGCTGGTGCTCTCCAGGCCCAGCACAAACACTGTACTGGGTCTGCTCAACTGCAGACTCAACAATTCCACCCCAACCCTATGATCTTTAAATTACCTATGAACGTGTCGTGCATTTCACGCTTCTGGATTGTGCGGTAGTTTGTCATATTGTTTCATAGAAAATATAAACGTTGAAGTTGGCTGCAGTAATCTACACAAAATGTACAAATGGATATGGGCACGCTGTTTGTGACACAAAATGTAATCCTAGTTTTATTTATCTTCAAAACGTCTTAGGCTTTGTTTAGAGACTTCTACAGTATTCAGTTTTACTCAAGCATCAGCATTGCTCTTCACTGCACAGTCAGGGATCAGTGCTGCATGCCTGATGCAAACAGAAGTCTGTTCCTCAACTGACCTTAATTAGGTATTTCTAAGAAATATCTAGATATAAGAGTGAGGTCAGGCTATCCTAAAGTTGAGAGGCAAAAATAAAAGTATCTTTAGTATATTTAGTACTTTAGAATAACTATTATCAAGCAGAATTGATTAAAGGTTAGGGAGCATGGAACTCACAGAATGCTCTTGAATTCTTGAGTATGAAACATAATAATATGTTGGTATTTATAGATTAAACTGTTTCATCTTTTAGTTTTAAGGGCATATACCTTAAGAATACTTAAAAAAAGTGTAACTGTTTGCTTTCTCAAATCATTGGCACCTATTCCCATTATGGAAGTTAGTAGCTTTAGTGTTGATTTCATTAGGCAAGAGGCTTGATCTGTAGTTGTGTTACACATGCAGCTACAATAAAAATGAACAAAATGGTTTCAACACTTTAAATTTTATTTCAAAAATACTGGAACAGAAGTGTTTTTATTCATGGTATTTCATACAACATAGTAATTTATAAATATTCTTCCATTTCTTCTGTTTTTTAACAAGCAAGCACCTTCCGATCAACAAAAATGAATGACACCGATCTCTTTTGGTTTTGGTCTGTTGATTTTATTATTCTCTTATCTCAGGACCTGATTTAGGGCATGTTTCAGTGATCAGACTGGACTGTGTAGCCCTGTATATTTACTGTGAGCTTATAAACTTACAATCCTATTTCTTGTGAGAGTTAACATAAGTCACAGTAAGGAGGTCCTACACAGCAAGTGTTACAAGTCCACTATCACAAAAAAAAAAAAAAAAAAAGGCGGGGGAGGAAGAATCATGAAGTAACATCTGATATAAATACTTCAGTTAAACCTCTCTAAACTAAGCCTTAGTAAATGCTTTTATCAGAGGTTTATTCCATCAAAAGCAGAACAGATTCTCCTCTCCCCTCCTCAACAGGGCCTTGGCTCTGGGACACTGCTGTATTGTGAGAAGAGTTCGGGTACATCTAAGCGCCATCTACCCTAACACCCCCTCTCAAGAATTCTGTCTCTTTTTTTTTGGTCTTACTCTATAAGCTTGATTGTTACAAAAAAAAATCATTAAACTGCTTGTAGAATTGCTACTTCTATTTAAATAAGTTTTTGACTGCTGAAACATAAATTCAACCTAAGATCCCATTGTATAAATAGAACAAGACAATTGGGAAATATTTAGTATTCAGATGGTTTAATTGTGTATTTGTTAGAATTTATTCCCTTGGCATATGCAACCTTCTAAAAAAAAAAGTTATTTATCTATGATATCCTGTATATTCAGCAGCTTGGGGCCCAACCCCTTTGCCAGCAGGTGCACTGTTTGAAGGACAGTTGCAGCTAGGGCAGTGGTGGTACGTTGGATTGCGGTGGTGAGATGATCTTGACATAGTAATAGCAGCGGCTGCTGCAATCATAGGCATTGAAAACCACGGGTTACAGAAGGGAAGCAGACTAGCCCAGTGAGCCTGCATGGCTGAGATATCTGGATACATGGATGGAAAGGCAGGAAGACCCATGGCAGGTCTGAAAGGACTGTTTGGTACAGGAGGTATAAGGTGGTAGAGCGAGGCGGAAGGTGGAGGCGTAGCGGAGTCAGGATCCTGCACGCTCGCTTCAGCGGGGCTGCTCTGCTGTGGCAAGAGGAATGGGGCCAGCTGATTTAACTCGTCCCCAGCTTCTGCTGCAGGAGGCTCCGACAGGCTCAGGGAGGCTTCCTGAGAAGATGCAAAACCACTTTTCATTCGACCAGGTGCTTTCGTGAGTCCCTTGATAACTGTGGCCTTCCTTGGGGCAGGTGTTGGTGCCTTCTCCCTTGGAGCTGCTGTGAACAGATCAGCCTCCTCTGCAGAGACGAGTCCAAATGCAGACTGAACATCAGGGCTTCTTCCCTCGCTTCTCAAGTGATTTTCATTAAAATCCTGATTCAGTGAGAATGCAACTGCTGGTTTAGTTTTTATGCCAACTCTTCGCTTGCATCTTCCTAGCAGGTGGGGATAACCTCTCTTAAAATTTGGGTTATAATAGAACTGTAACTAGAGAAGGCAAATGAGAAGAATTAATTTTCACCATTTCAAGATTCAAAACACAAAGATAATTAAGAACTTCAAACAGAAAAAAACAAACATTAATATTAAAAAGGGTATCAGGGCATTTTAAACCTAAAGTTTAGGTCAAATGAAATTTGGTGAGACACAGTGTTAAGTAACAACCTTTTAGCTCTTTTGGAGCATAGGATTTTCCAAAGGATAAAAACTGATTTAAAAACCTGAACATCAGTAGTTTTCAGCAAGCGTGGAGAATGAATACTAGCATGATGCTAGGAGGATTCAGCAAATCCCAGACGAAACACATTTTAAATCTGATACACACCATGTGCAACAAGAGAAACAAAACAGATAAGAAATCCATCTTTTTTTTTTCCCATATATTCAAAGTAATGGAAATACCAGATTTTTTCCAGCATCACTTTTATACTTTTATCGCAGTAGAAGATTCTAAGTTATTTCCTGTTTAGAGACATACCTTGCTAAAAGCAGAAGCTGCTTTTTCCTCTGCTAGAAATTCAGCAAGTGAGGCAGATCTTTGAAAATCCTGTCGCATTTTGCTGAAACCATAAAGGTTAAGCTGACGAATGAAACTTTTCATGCAGTCAGTTTCAAAAATTCTCAGAGGTCCTCTCCTTTCCAGCACCTCCTTTTTGAAGGAGTCTTCATCAATCACTACACAATTCCCATCATCATCCCACCAAATTGATTTAAACTGATCACTTTCAACAATTTTCCAGAGCTTCTTCGGAAAGGTGAGGAATGAAAAATCACTGGCTTTGGCAGAGCTATCCTCAGAAGGATTAAGACGTGGTCTTTTTGCCCAGGGTCCATCACTCAAAGCCTGAAAACCCTTTTCTTCTGTTACAGATCTTAAAGCAGTATCACAAGCTGCTGTTTTATCATATACTGGAGCAACAGAAGAAATTGAGATTACAGAATCAACTATTTTATCCTGAACAGAAAAACAGGACGCTTCTGCTAAAGACAGATCCATTTCAGATTCTCTTTTCCTGCTTTGACCTAGTTTTTCGCTTGCAGTCATTTGCACTACTTCCTGCTGCGAGACAGCAAGATAAAATAAAACGATGCTATAGCTTACCCTGAACTTCAATAGAGAATTCTACAACATCATAATGATACCCACGTTGTCTTGCCATGACATCATAAAATAGCAGAGTTTCCTAGCAAAATGAAGAAGTAATAAAAATTGCCGAATGAAAGTTGTTGCTTTTCATTTATAAACTTGCAGATGTTCACTCAGTAGTCATACAGTATATAAAACTTAATTTGAATTGAACATATGATAGGACAAGGTCTGTGTCCAGTTGCATCTAGTAGCTGGTCCACAGTGAGGAAGAGAGAAGTTTGAAGTATCAGGAAGAGCAAGTTCTGCAGTTTTTCAGTTCGGAGCCTTTCACAAACAGAGAGGTTTCTGTACAGTCTCTATTCATGTCATTTAAACATTAAGTATAAGGAAACATGATCTGAAGTATTAAAGCTACCTAAACTGTTGGCTCACATAAATGCAAAGCATAACTGCAGTTATGGGGGACTATCAGCCACACGTTACCTACAAGAAGCATCAACTAAGAAGGTAGCCAAAACACTGGGAAAGGCTTTTAGAGAAGGAAGAGCGCTCATCCAATCATCTGCTATACCTTAAATCCCACAGCAAAGAACAGGGATAGTTTGAAATTCAAGAGTGAGAGAAGGCAACTCAAGAGATTCACCAGTCCACCCTCCTGCCAGGCTCAGCAACCAACATGCTCTTCCTTACCCGTTTAACCTATTTTTAGGCCTCCAATAGCCACTCCATAGCTTCAGTAGATAATTTGCTCTTGAGATACAGCACAAGAGGGTATTGCCATAGATAAAAGACATGAAACTTTAAGAAAATAAGCAGTAATGCAGTATATATTTCAAATATCAAGAAACTAATGCAGTATATATTTCAAAGACTAATTTCTCAAAAGGGTCTGAAGTCAATGTCAAAATATTTTTCTTCAAATGAGAAAATGCTTTTCAACATGAACCAATTCATATTTTAAACAGTTTAATCACTTAACACTGAACCTAACAACTTGGTATGAAGTACTAAGCTTGTTATGATATTTATAGTAACAGCTCTAAGATTTAAAACTAATGTTCCCAGCATAGATTACACACATCATACAAGAAACAGTTTATTAAACAGACAAAATAATGGGAGAATGGTGTAGGTGTTGCTTAAGGAAAATTAGAACATGAAGCCAGCAACACTTAGACCCCCAGCCAGTGCAAAAGTTGGAATATGTACATAATAATTTACATAGCTAACAAAAAATAATGTAAGCTGTTATACATTCCGTTTCAAAAAAGAAGCTTTCAAGTCTTGTCCGAGTTACGCAACACTCCTGTGCCTCTGTAGTTAAGATAATGATTGTGGCTGAATAGAAAAAAGTAGAGAGATACTACATTAATATATATGGAACTTGAAATTTGAAAAATAAAGTGTACATTTAAGACCTGAAAGACATCTGTAATAGCATAGGCATTTCATACAGGCTTTTTAAAAAAATACTTTTACATAATATTTATACTGTACAGGACTAGATTTTTAAACAATATATTACACTGCTAAATTGTTCATATAAATACTATACAGCCAAGTGTGTAACCAATCCCTTGGGAAGGTTCACAAATTAGACAGCCATTTATTTCTATGGGGAAGTGTCACAATGCTTAGAAAACTTAAGTGAAGAACAGTGAGTCTCAGCTGCTGGCAAGTGTGTTAAAGTCTGAAGTCTTCAACACCCTGTTCACTACAAACAATGCCCCCATCTCTGGATTAACATTTTTAAAATTGTTGATTTCATGGGGTACATTTTTGTATGAAGTTTGTTTCCATTTGTGAACTAGAAGTAGTGTTCCCACTTTGATTTGCTTCCATACGATTTTACACAAACATGTAAAGCTCTCAAATTATATTAAAAATCTCCGATCTCTATAATACAAGCCACTGATTCACAAATAGCTATTTTTAAGTAATCAGGACAAGGCATGAGATGAAATACATTTGTCTGCTGATTCCCAGTCCCAGTGTATTAACCTGTTGTCATCTCAATCTGGCATATCAATGTTTAACTTGGGAGGTGGAATCACATATTTTCCAGGACTCTGTGTAATGACCACTCCAGTCTTTTTTCTGAACATGGGTGCAATTTTTGGTGGTTCTGGAACTGGTGTTTCTTCTGCTTCTTCACTATCTTCATGATGAAGGTCATACGAAATATTTCCATATTCTCGCAAGAATGGGAAAATTTCAAGCAGGAACTGACAGAAGTCTTTTCGAATTCCAAACCACCCTTAAAAAAAAAATACAGAACGTGGTGAAAATTCAACTAAATAGAACAAACAGTCCCCTATTTCAAGTTCTCACGTAGCTTCCTTTTTTCCATATTAAGAGCTGTAAAATTTCTGCTAGCACTGCTTTGCAGTGCATTACTTATAGCCGTAGTACAATAGCACTATAGTTCAAACACAATATGAAGTAATAGACTGCAACTATACAACAGCAGCAAGAATCCATTCCATTTCACACATTAAGCAGTGTCGGGTCACATCAGCACATAAAAAACACAAGAGGCCTTGCATGTCCACAGGAAATGAAGGTCACATAGACAGTCATTTCACAACAGCTTTTGCTTCATATGTAGAGGACACAACAGCAGAAGGGACATGATACCACAGGCTCCACAGATTAGTGCTATATGTACGCAGCATTCCACAATATTTGTGGTATTAGCTAAATGTGACACAATGACAGAAATGCATGATCTTTGGTATTAACTGTGCTACATAAAAGTCAGAACTGTGCCTGTGTGGATATTTTAAGTAATAGGTGCTGGTAATTCAGAAGATGGCAGTGTTACAAGGAACAGCCTGCCCTCCGAGTTAAATCTTTCACACTGAAGAAAGCCCAAGTATCTGCAAGGAAAGATCTCATTCAACCTATTTGTGCAGAGATTATACTTGATGTCAGTTCATTTATTTCATGTAACTCCTTAATTGGTCCTAAGTGCATTTTGATGAATAATTTTAAAGAAATAGTTTTGAGTTCTTACTAACTCTGCAGGAGATAATATGGAGTTAAGCTTTTCAAAAGACTAAGCGGACTCTAAGTTCTCAACAACACTCGATTTTTTAATCAAAATCACCAATACTAGTTTCCTATACCAGAACTTTACAAAGATAAGCCTTCTACAAAGGTAAACAAGCAAAATCTCATTGGGAATGCTTGAGTTCAAAGAGAAAACCAGTTCTTATATTAATAAAGAGAGACATTATGAACACCAAAAGGGGTCAAATTCTCAGCAGAATAGTAACCCTTCTGGGGAAAGAAAAAAACAAAACAAAACCCAACAAACCCTTAAAGATACATTTAAGTCTTGAATTCCAGCCTGAGCACAATGCAATTTTAACCAGAAACGATTATGAAATACTTACAGTGATTTCCTCCTTTTTGTCCAAACGTTGTTGCCATTAAAGTTATCAGTGACAGCCAGAGAGGAACAAATATGGGTATAAAAGAGAAAGAGTTGTGCCCATCCAGTCTGTGCACTAGTAAAATCTAATGGGAGGAGAAAAGAATTACAGTGTTAGTTTCATTGCAATAGACAACACCAATCTTAACATCTGTGGCCTGATCTCAGGTCTTTAACTTTACACACATCTGTGAAGAAAAATGGCCTTCAGAGAAACATCAAGTTATAGTTCCTAGACCTTACATTTTACTCAAAAAGCTGCCAAAAATTAACCTCCAAATACCAGACGATTCCTGTTTTTCCTTCATATTTGCAGTTAAGATTTTATTCCAAAACGAAAAGCATTATGTCCATCTTAGCAGACTCAGAAAGAGATAGACCAACATCCACTCCCAGAAAAAAAAAGAACAAGATACATAAAAGTATTGCCTACCTCAAATGTGAGCAGAGGAACGACAATTGTCATCCAGCTGACAGCCATTGTTATGTGGGTCCTCCTCTGTTCAGCAATCACATCCATCGAGCGCAAGAACAGAACAGACCACACAATGTAGTAGAGCACTACTAGACACAGAAAGGACATCAAGATCCATAAAGGAACGCAAACAACCTAAAAAAGGAAAAAGAAAGTTAATTTCAGCAATTCCACATATTAAATCTAAATTAGAAAAAAGTAATTTAAGTGCAATGCTCTAACTAATATCTCTAACAAAAAGTGTTTCATAAATCACACGCACTGTTACAAGCCATATAACTCTTCTGGCCTCCTTGATAAGCCTTGTAAACTCTGTCATGTTGAAACAGTTCAAAGCTCTCACAACAGTTCAACACAAATCAAACTTCTGTTATTTTGAGTGGGCTCAAACAGTACTTGAAATTGATTTTTAGCAAGTATTTTCTACACTAGACACCTTGCTTGACACAGTTTAAATGAGATCCTCCTCATAATTTTTAGGAAAACAGGAAGGACAGTCACCATCATGCCAGATTAGAGGTTTATGAAAACCCATCTACAAAAGTAAGGTTTTTGTATAGTAAAGTCACTTGCAAAAATTGATCTCCACATATTTTGACACTAGGATAGGAAGTGAATTTATATTTATATGTACAATAAATTATTTGCCATGTTTTACTTGGCCAACATGCTCCCTAACTCACCCTTTTTGTGACTGATCTACTGTTCCATTTAGAAACCCCTTTATGATTTCAATAACTGATCAGAGATTAATTATATTTGATGGCACACATCCCTCCCCTGAGGAATTAAATGCTACGCTCTTAGTCATCTGATTTCCATGGCTCCTGAATGAAATGCCAGAACTTCAGCAAAGGATTGTTGAACAAGTGAAATGGGATTAAGACTCTGTAATTGTTTCCTACAGTCAATATATGCACTAAAATCCTCATTTAAAAATAAGAAGAAAACCACTTTTTACATACAAGCCACGGCCATCTGATGATCTCATCTAATCTGAGTGCGATAAATATGAACTGTAGAATGTTGACTGAACACAAGATTTCCAGCTAGAAAGAAAAAAGATATTACAGTTTACTCCTGCATTATAAATCTTTTCACAAAGAATCTGACAAAGGAATTTTTAAAAAAACTCTGTGCTTGTAATCTCAATATGGATCCATTTTCTCTTATATTACACATAATTAAGCATGCCTGAAATTGTAGGGCTCTCATCCCCATACTGTTAACCTAGAAAAGCACATGTCTCAAGGGAAGATCCTCCTTGTATTTAGTATGTGAGTTTGAGCAGTTGACTTCTCTCTAGTGGCTAAATTGGTACCCTAAATTAAGATAAGCACTGAAAATTTCCCTTCTTGTTGTGCACAGTAGCCAAAATGAACAGATTGGAGAAGTTTAGATTGGAAGAAAAAAAAAAAAAAACCTAGGACAGAAAAAAGTGATCTATTAAAACATAAATAACAAAGCAAAGAAGCTAGAACCAAATCATAAACTATTTTCTTCAGATATCTGTAAGGTACACTTAAATTAACGTGTAAAAAAAATCATTAGATTTAAATAAGCAATGTTCACCTATTTAAAAAAAAAAACTTTTAGTAGTTGCAGTAATATATTAAACACTTCTATTAGCTAATGAAAGTTGAAAAATTCTTAACAAAAAAAGATAAATCTATTGCGAAGTGTTACTAGGGTTGCCACACTCTCCTATTCCTGCTCAATTTCTTGCTCAAACTGTAAAGATCTAATTAGAGAGGAAAAGAGATAGAAACAAGTTACTAGGAATGCTGTTGATAGGAGTAAAACAGGCTAAAAATTAAGCACACATGTTGGGAAGGTGAAAAATTTTCAATTTTTATGTATTCTGCAAGCTCACTTCTGCCTAGGGACAGTAGTTACCAGCTGAGGAATTTTAGTTTGTAATTTCAATTTAAGTGTTCAGTATGAGCCCCTATAGCAGTTTGTGGTTTTAAAGCATTCAAAAATAAAAAGGCAGGTTAAAAATATGCTGCAATTTGGCATATGAAAAAAAAAAGTAGAAACATTTAGAAAAAAATCTAAAAAAAAAAAATCTATTTCTAGTCCCACTGATTTCCATTCCTATTAATCCCAATTAATCCCATTACTCGCAATGCACATTACCAATCCTAATACCTCATATTATTGAGGGTGAGCTCTAAATTTTATTCAGGCTTGCATTGTCCCAATCCTTCGGCCTAACAAATAGCTTTACCTCCAAAGATCTGTCATGTCGGAATCCCCACACACAAGCTGCAACTGACACTGGAGATACAAAGAATAACGGCATGAAGACCAGAAGCCAAAAATGGGTTCCTCTTTCGATCCTGTCACACACCAGAACTTCAAACATCAGCAGTAGCAGGTGGATGCCTACTGCAATTAACATAGCTTTGAACTCCACACACGTTTCTCCTTCTGCTCTAAAGAGAGGTTAAGGAAGCATTCAATTTACTTGTCAGTAAAAAAAGCACACTAGCATACAAACATCCTAAGATATTGATGGCAAGTTCTAAGTTTCAGAAGATAATCTGATTTTTAATAAGCATACATTTCTGATCTAAATAGTCACTATTAAACACAGTGCTGATAAAACAGCAGTATTTCCTGCCCATTAAGCGCATGTACACTTAAAATATTCCTACCCAGAAAGGCCAAAATGTTTTTTGCAAGTTGAAAAATTTCTAAAGGTTTCATTGCTGAACAATTAAAGCAGGATTTCTGTGTTGCTACTGAGGCCCTCAGATACCATGCAGACTGCCAGAAAGGAAGGAAGCCCAGACTAAAGCTACCTGCTTGGTTCCTATCCCAGTTCACTGAATCAAATCTTTGTGCAGAACAGCTTTATTTACATAATTCAGCATATTCCAACAGAATATCATCCATTACTAAGAAATAAATTATCTGCGACAGCACACACGAAGTGAAAGCACACACATTTTTTCCTATACACTCAGAGCCAATACTAGAGGGCTAAACAAAACAGTTCTTAGGCAACAGACCCGAACTGCACAGTATGGAAAACATCTTACATTCCTTCTGTTTTGGGAAACAAATGTCCTCAACTTACCGATACTGTGGGTTTCGTGCCCATACTCCTGTTCCCACCGAGGCACCAACAATCACCATTAGCTTCCACAGCCATATTGGAGCAAACACAGCCCAGTAGCTCCATTGAATTTTGTCATCCAGACGTAAAGAGAGCAACACAGAAAAAAGCAGCAGGCAGGCATATATAAGAAATTTGCTATTAAAAAAAAAAGCAGGAAAAAATGGACTCAGAATTGGCAGACATTTTGACATTAACTTTTCAGAGAACAAAAAAAAAGAAGTCAAAACTAAAATTTAATCAGGACATTGCTTAACAGAAAACGCCCATCTTAACTGTCTTTGCAAATGTTCAAATCTGTTCTGAAGAGGCAAATATTCCATCATAAACCAGCATGTCACCTCTCCCACTTGCAAAATCACCACTTCAAGGGAACACATCAAAAGCATTCTTGCATGACAGACTTAATGAACGACTTCTAAAAATAGTTCCCTCCCACAAAGATCAAGTCAGGAACTGTATTATTAGAAACTGAGAAATCCTCCAGTTATACACATTTCTGGAAAATGGGTTCTTTTACACCGAATAATGAGTTAAGTTACAAATATCATGGATAATTCTCCATAAATTAACTTTGAACATCTGAAATTGACTACAGATAAAAAAATTTACTGTTACTTATGTTCACCTGGCAGATGTGGTCTCCAGCCTTCTATACACATGTAAACCCAAACATTATGGAGAAACAAGCTTAAACGTTTAACAAAGTTACTGACTATACTGTGAAATTACTTTCTAACTGAAATACTTAGAGTGGTGTGTATAAATTTAAGATAGCCACGTCAGTACATTTTTATAAACTAGTCAATCTAAGAATGAATAAATGTTTGGGAATATCTGACACAGCAATTGGCACAGCAGGTATTTGTACCACCCAAAGTCAGACAAAATAATTATATAGTACATGACTTCCTCACACTACAGGAAGGGAAAAGTTATTCACACACAAAGCACCCTTCACCTGAGCATCACAGAGTGTTTTATAAAACACATAATTAAGCTTCAGCATCACTTCAGTGAAGTAATTATATGTATTTAAACTCATGGATAACCTACAGAACAGAGTATATACTTGCTACAGAGTAAAGCAGGAACAGTGGGAAATTATTACTATGACAGCGTAACTCAAACTATCCACTCGCACCCTTACTAAAAAATGATAAAATATTCAGTAGCTTAGCATTGCTGTTTTAGATATCAAGCTTGTTTAGTTTCCCTCTATTCAGCACAAATGTTTCAGCTGCCCTTTACCAGCAAAAAGCAGTTATTGTATCTGTGTTTCCTAGCATGATTGATACCTCAAAGTAAAATACCCCTGAATACAAGAAAGAGATTCTATAAATTTCTAGGCCATTCACACAAGTCAATTTTTTTTTTGTATTTTGTAAGTTTTCCCCTGCCTCTCAATAAATACACAAATAAAATAACACTGGGGAGTACCAGGTGCTCCAGTAAGCATCAAAGCATTTAACATGAAAGTGGGAATTGTGCAGAGAATTAAGTCTTGCTCATTCATCATTTAGATGGCATCCATGTAAGCCGCAAATATCACTTATCAATAACAAAACCTTACTGGCTGCTGGGACTTTTCTTCTCAGTTTCCCATTCCCTTCAAGGAGCCATTGCATAAATATCTCAAGTGCTTATTTCCAGCTCTCTGCAACAACACATTTCCTGAAGCACTTGTTGTTCTTCAGTTTGTCTAGACAACTGATTGAACACAGCTTTTGGAAGGGGCTATTACGATCATGGAAGGCCACTTCCATAAGTAACATTTTCCAGGACTTCCAGCATTTCATGCCATTCTGCACAACTCAAGGAGCATTTTTCAACAACAGAACCAGTAAATTCAATTCTGGCTCACAGCTTCTTTGAAAATTGGGTGCATTTGTGAACTTCTGGCAAGAGAGCCTTTTTTTTTTTTTAAGAAAAAAAAGGCAGTCACTACAAGAAAAGACAAGCCACAAGCTCAAAATAAGAAACCTATATCAGTAACTCCCCACATCTAGCCTAGAACTGCTAAGCAAAACACTTTCACATCTGCAAAAATAAGACTTTACCCCATGCTAAATGCCTGCGTTAAAGTAGAAAACAACCTTCATTTCTATCTTAACACTTCATAGCTGAAGTAATCAAGTTCAAACGCTTAAAAATAAATCAAAGAAAAAAAGTAATTTGGGAAAACACATCTAGAAGATGCTTGCAATTTTTCAACATTATTTAATAGGAAAAAAAAGGCAAAAAAAAATAAAAGGAGGATGAGGGGACGGAGGGCGCCCAGCCCTCATACTGTCGCGCGGCCGCAAGGCAAATACGCCCCGCGCGTTACCGGTAACGGCCGCTACCGGACGGGCAGGCCTAGGCGCACGCGGTGCCGCC
>NW_010587153.1:5071-16674 GCF_000705375.1 Tinamus guttatus | reverse complement strand
CGCGGCCCCGGTTGCCGCCCCCCGGTCCCCGCGGGCGCCTCGGCCGCGTTTGCGCCCCCTTCTCCCTGCTGCTCTTTGCTTCCTGCTTGTTTTCTTGTTTAAAAACGAATCATGGATTTCATGTGGCTTTTTAAAAAGATTTTATCTGGAGTGGGTTTAGATAATGGATCAGAATATGAATTTTGTCTCTGACTTGAAAAACAGCTTGTAGGTGGTAAAATTAAGAAGGCAGGACTATGAAATACTTGTGTTTTTTCAGAATTATGTCACTTGAAAATTTACTACTTTTCATAGCCATCTGAGCTGGCTGCTGAGCTGAAAAGGAAAGTGGCAAATGCTGTCATTTTGGATGGACCTGCTGAGAAGGGAACCTTTGTCCTATGTTTAAGGATTTCACCCCAATAATTCCAGTTCCCCCTTCAGAGTTTTCTTAAAAAAAAAAATAATCAGGACACATTTAGTCTGCATAAAGCAACCCTTAGTAGTGCTGAGATTAACATAGCCTGATTCTGTTCATCGTTGCAGCTGGCATGAACATCCTGCTCGTAGTTGTGGATGACCTGCGCCCCGTTTTGGGCTGTTACGGAGACAAGATTGTAAAATCTCCAAATATTGATCAACTCGCATCTCAAAGCGTTGTGTTCAGCAATGCTTATGCACAGGTAAGAGAAGTCAGTTAAGAAATTTCTCTGCAAAATACTCGATTTCTTCAATATACTTCCTGGTTTCACCAAAGTGAGTTTTGGGAAGAACTTTGAAAAAATACTGATCTTTAAAGTAACTTCAGTACCACTAGTTAGGCTTAACTGCTCTGTATGTTCCTATCTCTACTAAAGTGAGAAAAAAGAAGTAGCATAGTACCACCCAAGTGTTTCACTGCTGACAGCAAAATCTGCTTTAAAAAGCTGTTTTTCCAGCTTCTAATTCTTTCTATTCATTTCTTGAGTGTTTTGCGTGCAGCAACACCTAAGTCGCTATGTTACAGTTCTGTTTGCCTTTAATTGAACTCTGATTATCTTTCTAACTGTCTCTTTCCTCAGCAAGCCGTTTGTGCTCCAAGCAGAGTATCATTTCTTACTGGTCGCAGACCTGACACTACCCGACTGTATGACTTCTACTCCTACTGGAGAGTGCATGCAGGAAACTACTCGACGATGCCTCAGTACTTCAAGGAGAATGGATATGTGACCATGTCTGTGGGAAAAGTTTTTCATCCTGGTAACACTTAGGTTGTCATGTACTTAACATAGATACTATATGTTCTCATAAATAGACTTTGCATGCAGGTATGAACTGTGTGATTCTTAGCTGTATATATAGACAACAAGAATCATTATCATGGTCCAGGTTGGACAGTAGTTGTGTGTTGGCTTTAGATCTTAAAGTATTTCAGAGGTGTTTCAGAAGTTTTTCTGTGTAAAAAGTGCTTCTTAAGGTGTTTGTTAAAGTGTCTTCAGAGTGAATATAGTACATGACCCCTAGCTAACAAAAGTTTTCACATACTGTCTGTGTACATAAATTTCTGCCATACTCAAACACATCAGAAAGTTCGTTTTGTCCTGAAGATGAAGTTAGTGAACAGCCTCATCATCTCAGTCTTTATTGAGCAGGTACACATGCTTCATGTTCCACAATAGGCTATGTGTTTCAGGAGTAATACCACCAGTTAAACTAGGAAATTAGTTCACTGTTTGAAAAAACAACACTGAGCTGGAAAACACTGTAATACTTTGGTGACTTTTTTCTTGAAAGTCTTTACCTCAGTATAGAGTTTGTGTGAACTTGTAGACTTTCAGCTAATAGTAAATCTAAGTAGGTATGTACATGACAATGTTACAAATCCTGATTGTTTTGTCCCTAAAATCAGATTGCTCAAGAAGTTTGAGTATCCTTTCCCATTACCAGATTTTTTTTCAGGGGCAATTGTCTGTCTTAAACTTTTGATATTTATTTCTTAAATATCCTTTCTTTGCTCACTGCATTGTCAAAAAATTTGAAGTGCTTCTGTAACCAGAGTACTTAATAAAAACAAATTAAATTTGTATATGAGCCCTTGCTAGCTTAGTGAACTATTGGAGCATTTCTAATGCCTTTACTTTGTACCTTTTCTCAGGGGTTTCATCCAATTACAGTGATGACTACCCGTATAGCTGGTCCATTCCACCCTTTCATCCTTCTGCTGAAAAGTATGAGAATGCTAAGGTAAAGATAATCTGTGGCACCGTAAGGAAGAAGTAAGGGTTTTCTGGATATAATGAAGTTCTTTGTGTCAAGCACCAGTCAATGTTCTGTGTTTTTCTTGAGATTATAACATAGAGCAGGGAAACCACTCGTTTCTGGTTTTAACAGCAGCAGCAGTATTTGTATCAATATGCTTTTCTTTGTTTAGCATCTGTCCCAAAGACCATGCTGAGGTCATATTTTCTTGGCAACTGTTTAGTCTAATTCATCTTTCTCCACTGATTGGATGTCATAGATTGCTGGCATTTGCCCAGAAACTAATGAGTTGGTAGTAGCTTCTAGGTAGCTTTCTATGAGCTCTTGTAGTCAGAAGGAGCAATAAGGAACGTGTACTGTAACCAAATTTGAATTTCTTGGTAATAGGTTAGAGATTGTATTCTTTATAGAAGTGTGTTTTCCTGTATGACTACTTTCCAACCTCTAGCCACCTTTCCAGAGAGGATTCTGCTTTTCCTTGCAAACAAAAGTTGCCAGTGTGTTCTTCAGTCCCGCTAGCTGTCTGCCTTAGAAATCAAATTCTTTGAAAACTAAAGGTGCCGTGTAATTGTGAATTGTCTTATTGTATCCCAACCGAAGAGTTTATTGTGTGTTTGAATGAGAGAATGAGTTGTTGTGGGAGATGATTACTCAGAAAGAAATTAGTTGGTTTTTAAGTTACAGAAGAAGAATTACAGAAATTAAGTTGCTTAATTCTTTTTTAAAGACTTGTAGAGGAAAAGATGGACAACTTCATGCTAACTTGGTGTGTCCAGTGAATGTGACAGAAATGCCCAGTGGTACTCTGCCTGATATTCAAAGCACTGAAGAAGCCATACGATTACTGAGGGCCATGAAGACTAAGAACCAGAAATTCTTCTTGGCTGTTGGTTACCACAAACCACATATCCCATTAAGGTACCCACAGGTAAGGAACACTGCACCTGTGGGAAAGGAACTTATCTAAGTTACTTTTTCAAACCTGCTTCTAATTATTTTCATTTAATTATTATCGTTTCTGGAAAGCAAGCAGCAAGGCTTGATTCAGTGTAATTTTAGCAACTATTTGTGTTGCATTTAAAAATACTTAGAGAGTTGTGCCCAGTCAAACAAAAGCAGACTGCTTCCACCATAACGGTGACTGCTTTTGCATGGAGATGTTCAGCTTGATGGAGTATGACATAATGAGGCCTTAGCAAGATCTTGCTCTTCCTTTACTGTTAGTCAAAGGCAAAACTCCTACTGTTTTCAAAGGAAGCACTGATAGATTTTTATGTGGCTTCTTAATATATAACTTCATTCTATGATTTACTGCTGTACAGCATTGCTTACTGACTTGGTGTTTTTCAAAAATTGTGTGGGTCTGACTAATATAGCATTGCTATCTTTAACACTTAGGGGATGGGGACATCTTTAAAAAGCAAGAAAATTAAAGGGTCGTGAAAGGAAAAGTGCTTGCTGCTTTACAACACCAATGTTTACCATAGGCCTTAGAAGTGAGACTTTTTATGTGTTTTATTCTAAAGGAATTTCTCAAACTGTACCCCTTGGAAAACATCACATTAGCTCCTGATCCCTGGGTGCCCAAGAGGCTACCTTCTGTGGCATACAACCCGTGGATGGATATCAGACAGAGGGACGATGTGAAGGCATTAAATGTTAGTTTCCCCTATGGACCACTTCCAGAGGACTTCCAGGTAAGCAGTCAATACAGTGCACTGAAGTCAAACTGCCCTAAATGTTTGAAATGCAATGAAATAGTTTGCTGCTTCAGGATGTTCCAGGGGACTCGGTACCTGATATTTTGGATAAGTATCAATTCTCCACCCTTCAAGCTGTTGCATGAAGGTAACATGGAACTTTGTACATAAACATCTGTAGCTGTTCTTTGTAGGCAGTCACGCTAGCAACAAGGAGGTAGAGTTGAGCCTTCCACTAATGATATATGTGTTCTTGGTTATTTCTGCTTTCCATCATTGCTACTGAGGGGGGTGTGGCTGTGTAAGGGAGTGTATGCATGAGCTACCAACATCCCTTCTGTTTTCCTTATCTATATCTGCTTCAAGCCATCACTTAGTGTATCTTCTTTTTGCAAGATTGTGCTTGACTTCCAACTGCTTATGTGGCTGCATATTGAGAGAAATGGATTTGATCGATTTGCAGCATCTTCCTTGAAAGAACTTGTGAGAAATAGTTAGAATTTTCTAACTACCCCTCTTCTGGTTTAACTCTTCAGCTACAGGCTACAGCCACTTAAAAATAAAGCTTTACAAGAAAAAATTCTTTGGTACCTTTATTTGCAGGAGGACCAGTGGGTGCCCTTGTGGCAAAAAGCTTTATTTTTTTCTTTTTGTCTGTCATTTTTTTAATAACTTGCAGCGGCAGATTCGCCAGAGCTATTATGCAGCGGTTTCTTACCTGGATGTGCAAGTTGGCCTGCTCTTGAATGCTCTGGATGATGCAGGGCTCTCAAACAGCACCATCATAGTCTTTACTGCTGATCACGGTAAGCAATCAGCTCTTTCTCCAGCACAGTGTAAGTAACTTCACTGTGCAACTTGATGCTGACATATTAATTACGTGTGTGCTTTTATAACTTGCACCAGTAAAACCAACACTCATATATCTGGCTAGTCAGGCTCTAATTAATGGGCTCTGACATGGGCTTCCATGGCTGTGAAGTTCTGTTCCCCTGCAGGCACCTCTCTCCCTAATCAGGTGGAGGGTTTTAGTGAGTGATGAGCCTGTCTGCCAGGGCACAGGGCTGAGCTTGCTGTATTCCCACCTCCCACCCCAAAGAGTGACTCGTGCTGAGGAGAGGGCTGCTCGGAGAGCTCCCCCATCGCAGTTTGTGGTGAGCCATCTGGTACAGTGGGTGGCAGGCACTCTCATTAACTGCTGCAGTGTGTGTTCTTGCACTTGTCATTGCTGCTTGCAGAGCATCTAAACTGGTAACAGTATGGCTTCTCCCCTTGTAATTTGGGTCTTGCATGTTGTGTGTCTTGGTGGTCAAATTCCTGTTTGAATTATGGAACAAATAGCTCAAGCATTTAACTGTTTGTTTCAATACTCTAATATTCAATAAAATAGCCCCAGGTTGAGAGTGATTAAGCTGGCATAGAACAGATTGCAGTCATCTACAGCAGAGCCACTGGTTTGTTTTTTAGAGAATCCTTTATTCAGTCACTTTGAAAATGAAAAAAACCCTAAATTAAAATTACTGTATTCTTAATGATAGAATCTAGTTTGGGTTTAATGTGACTTAATTGAACCAAATTAAAGTTGCTTTCGTTATTTGGGATGACTTCTGTCAGTGAGTTGGTTTAAACAAGCCATTGGTGCGTTGTAGAGTAATAGGATTAATACTTTGGGTACTAAAATTGCTCTAGACATCTCTTTTGACTTGCCACTAGGTCTTAGGTGTGGTTTTTTTTTTTTTTTTTTCCTCCCTCCTGTTGTAGACTGAATTGCACCTCTCTTCATTGCCTTGTTTAATTGTAAGCCATTGGTGCATCCTCTACTATGGCTATCGAAGTGATCCCTTGGAAATCTAACTCAAAATACTGAGCATTAACGTAGCTTTTAGAGAGCAGCTTTGCCTTCCTCCAAAGTGAAGCTGACAATAAACCAGCTCCAGAAGGATGTCATGTTAGCGTCTCCTCTGGGACGAAGAGGAGAGTTAAGATGTTCTGATGTTGCTTTTGTTTCCTCAGGGATAGCATCCTGATGTAGGTCTGGCACAGAGAGCAGCCTTAGCTCCAAGGGATGCTCAGTTACAACATAACTGGGTCCTGGAGAGTTAGCAGCTGTGTAAAGCTCAAAAAACTGCTTTGTGGAACTGATCTTGAGACTTCTGTGGGCATGGTGACACACTCTGGTTCTTCTTTTATGCTGCTTTAATACTGATTTCTTGATTTTTATCTAGACTATGAGAAATAGGGAAAGGTGTAACTTACCTTGCTATAGGGTAGCAAGTGGCAAGATTTAGGTGTTTGTTGAAACAATTTTCACATTAGAGATATATCTTACCATATTTAAACATGGATTGTTACTTAGCAGTTGGCACAACCTTGGCAATAGTCTAGTGACCTCAACAGCCAGAGTCAGTTTTGCTGTGAAAAGGAAATGACAGCTAAATTACAGACTGTATCTACTCTAAATTATGCTTTCTGTCATCCAGGATGGTCCCTGGGAGAACATGGTGAATGGGCAAAATACAGCAATTTTGATGTTGCTACCCGTGTGCCGCTGATGTTTTATGTACCAGGAATGACCTCTTCCTCTGCTAGCCAAGGAGAGAAAGTCTTCCCCTACCTTGACCCGTTTAGCCATGTTTCAGACTTGGTACTTCAAGGTAAGTTTTCAGTACTTAATGTTTGTATTTGCAGTGGATAAAGAGGTGAGTGGTGACTTAATGATACTTCATACAAGCAACTGGGGTTTAATTCCCAGCTAATGCAAGACAAATCTTGCTTCTGGAAAAGGTTTCCTCTAAGACAGGTTTAAACATTCATGATGTTTTATCAGTTGAAGGCTAATTCAGATAATTAGATGGTCTGTTAACATCCTTTCCAGCCATACGTTTATGTGGTTTAAACAAAATGATTTCTCTTGCCTTAACATGCATGTCGTCAGACTGGACTTTTCTTAGGAACAAAACTGCCAGACTTTTTCCCTATTGTGGAAATTGTGCTAGAGCTCAGGGCAGAGCAGCGATGCAGGGTAACATGTGATGGCATTACTATTAAGTCCAGGACTGCAAGAGCAGGAGGAATCATTTGTAAAATATATTTGTACTTCAGGCCAAAATAAAGGTTGCCTCTAACTCATTCCTGGTTCAGTGTCATTGACTGCTTTTGTACTGATGAGGGACAAGACGGTAAAGGGAATGTTACAGCTCTGAACACAAACTTTTGCTTTGGCTAGATCTGCTTTAGTGGAAACAGCTAGATATCTGCATTAACACAGCGGGACATTTACTTCTGTTGCTTAGGTGCCTAAAAGGATACTTGACCTACCTTTTATAATGGTTGTGGCAGTTTTTTCCACCAGTGATTAGTAAAAGTCTCTGTGCAGCATCTCTGCCTAAAATGGTGACCTCAGAAACCGCTTCCATGGAGGTAACCTTGTATTAAATGGTAGACACTGGAATTTCCTTTGTCTTTCTGATGAGCTCTTTTTCGAAGGAATGAATATCAGCGCCTTGAACAGTTTGCCAACTGAGAAATAGAGGTGACAAAATCTTATCTTAAAATATTATATAAATGCATAGATTAGTATTCCCAGAGCTAACTGCTACCTGTTAATTAAATAGCTTTGGCTTTGTTTACCCCACAAATCCAATAAAAACACTTCCAATAAAGCTCCACATTAATTAAAATGTTCTCTCAGTGTCTGAGACATCATGTTCCTTAACCTGTATTTTGATGTTTCCTTTAGGGCAAAGCAAAAAAATGGTTGAGCTTGTGTCTCTTTTTTCAACTCTGGCCGAACTTGCTGGCCTGCAGGTTCCTCCTGCATGCCCCAAGACTTCATTTTCTGTTGCCCTGTGCACTGAGGGTACAAGCATTGTCCGCTACTTTAATTCCTCTGAAGAGAAGCTGCAGGAAGTAGACAAGGATGGTTGTGATGACACTTACAGAGGTTGTAATGAAGAACCTGTTGCCTTCAGCCAGTATCCTCGACCTGCAGACACTCCTCAGTGGAACTCTGACAAACCAAAGCTGAAAGACATCAGAGTCATGGGCTATTCCATGCGTACAGGTGACTACAGATGTACTGTGTGGGTTGGGTTTAATCCTAACAACTTTAGTGCCAACTTTGAGGATGTCCATGCAGGTGAGTTGTATATGGTGGAAAGTGATCCATACCAGGATTATAATATCTATAACAATACCTTACACAGTGGCCTTTTCAAAAAAATTCTAGGCTTCCTGAAGCACTAGGGTATTGTGCAAATTCTTGCCAGTAACCGTAACATTTTCTTTTTTTTTTTTTTTTCCCTCCATGAAACACTTCTGTTATGCAGAAAACACTTGGCTTCCATTAAAATCCTGTTTGTATCAGAACATTACTAGTGTTTTTGTCTTGTTTTAGCCCTTATTTACACCTAGCTAGTCAAAATGGAGTTACTTCTGCAATTGTGTTTTCGTGTGCTAGCATGCAACACTTCTGAAAAGGCTATGCAGGACTATGCTGAAATATCTCCATGGTCTTTTGTGTTATAGTGACTGAAGAAGAGAAACTCATTGTCTTTGTTGGAATTTGTGACATGAAAGGTGGCAAAAGAAAAGTTTTTGTGTATGAAAGTTTGTTTGGAGAGTGGGTGTGAAAAAGCAGATCTTACCTGCTTTGGATGCTTGGAGTTTGAGTGGTCTAGGAGACATTTGGTAATGAGGGACAGAGGGGGGGTTGCTCTTTTCTGCCTTGGCCCTGATGAGATCTGAAGGGGAAATCCCATGTTTCACTCAATTCTTTTCAAAATAAAAACTTTAATTTGGAGATGTTTGCTGCTGTTCAGACAGAGGAGTGGATCTGAATGTGATTTTACAGGTGTCAAGCAAAGGCTTTAGTCACCAAAAGAGTGACTAGCACTGAAGGGTTAAGGTAGCACCAGTATCTCCCCTCCTCAGGTGTGTAATGAGGATCAGCCCAGTGAGGCCCTGCAGGTGAAGCAGAGACAGAAGCACTTAACAGTTGTAGCCTGCTGGTGTCTAGTGACTGAGCTCAGCACACTTGGCCTTTCCACTGGTCATGTCTAGTACCAGCAACATGCATGTCTGCCTTTTCAGCTGTTGAGTGAGATTTGACAGGCTAAATTTTGGATAGGTCTAGCTAAAAACCTTTCATTTAGCTTTATTATTATTTATTTACTTTTACTGTGTATGTGGTGCACTCTCATGTGGCCAAATGAATCAAGTTTGATACATTTGGAAGCTTGTATCTCAAATAAATGATTTTGCTGAATATTATGCTGAAGAGCTATCTATCCCACGTACTCACATAAAATATGCCGTGCTCCAGCACAATGGCAGTAGCTTGTACCGTGTTCTCTGGGTCTCCTGGTTTTTGCAGTTCCATCTTGGTGATCAAGGCTTCCAGAATTTATTCATCTGTGCCTTCTTAGATAAGGGCATGTTTTGACAATACCAGCCTGCCTTCCCCAGTGAAGTGTTCCTCTGATTCTTGCAAAAGGAAAGCCAGCCATAACTTGTCTTCTGTAGATAAAGTGACTTCAATATGCGAGAGAAGCTACAGGCATAAAATGCATGTGATGATTGTATTTCTAATTAATGTATCAAAGTATAAATACCCAGCATGAATTTGGTTCTCTATTAGAAGACAGCAGCCAGCCTGCCTTCCCCAGTGAAGTGTTCCTCTGATTCTTGCAAAAGGAAAGCCAGCCATAACTTGTCTTCTGTAGATAAAGTGACTTCAATATGCGAGAGAAGCTACAGGCATAAAATGCATGTGATGATTGTATTTCTAATTAATGTATAAAAGTATAAATACCCAGCATGAATTTGGTTCTCTATTAGAAGACAACAGTTATTTAGTGACTTAAACTCAATTAGAAAAATGCATTTCTTATGAGCTTGTCATTTTATTTTATGCTATCCAAAATACTACTATGTTCTGCAACATTATTATTTCTGATGAGAATGCACCTTTTTCACTTCTGCAGGAAGAGCTAGATCCTCGGCTGATGTGAAATATTGCAGTTGCATGTAGCAGATTCAGGATAGCTATAGCAATTTCACTCTGGTTGAAGATATTCTTCATTCAGAATGGTGCCAGACAAAGATTTGAAGTCTGCAGCTGGAGCTAATTGTATCTCTGAGTTATTTCCTTCAAAGGAAAATCAAATAATGGGAAAATGATTTCTTTTTGAGTGAGTTGAAGCATTAAGAATTAGTCTAAGTCTCTTGTATGCTAGGTCAATAACATAGTGTACATTAAAATTGCATTGGCAAATTGGTATCATCTCTGACTTGGCTACCTGAGCTTTGCATTTTGTTCCTCTGCCTGAATACCTTGACCAGACTGTTCAAATCAGGCTTTTTGATCATCTTCATATACAAGTGCTTAAAAGCAAACCAAGAAAAACCTTCTGCTTTGGTTTCTAAAGGAGAAGACTTGCTCTTGCCTCGGAAGTGCTGTGGTTCACTCTAACTCTAGGTGGCTTCACAGTGAACTAGCTTTTCGCTCCTTTAAACCCGCTCCCTGCTTTAGGAGGGCTGTGGTTGTCCTTTTTATGTAGGTTCCATCACCCAGTGTGCCGCAAGTTGCTGCTCATTTTCTAGAGACCGTGTGTTCGGGAGAGGCCTCATTGCTGTGCATGTGATGCAAGGCAGGCTGAATTCTGTTTGACTCTGGTTTCATGCTGTCTTGCTCTGACTGATGGGCAGTGCTCCCCTTCTTTCCAGTTCTGTAAACTAAATTAGCGACTACAGGAGCTATGGGAGAAACTACAATTTGAATTAGAGCCTGGGAATTGTTAGATAGAAACTACAATTTGAATTAGAGCCTGGGGATTGTTAAATGGGGAATTGTTAGATTCCTGTTCTGGGGAGACCACAGATCAGGATCTGTAAAAATATTTTTGGAGGGCTTAAAGTTGCAGCATGTGGATGGGTTTTTGAAGAACATATTTGTGTGAAAACATTCTTTTTACATCCCACTTCCCAAGCATCCCTTCACTTCAGGCAATCTGATTTTTCAAGTGAAGGTAAAAGTCCTGGTGCCAGGTGATGAGTATTATTTTACCCTGAGCTATTCTTTTTATATTGAAAAGGAAGAGCTATCCTTACCTTTCTTAATGTTCTAGTAATGTTTTGGGGAGATTCGAAACAGAATCGTCTTTGACAGCCAGTGAAACAAGACTGGTATCCGAATGCTCAGAGCAAGGATGTTTTTTGATAATTGCACAGGTTGCTGAGCAGCACTGCAGTCCACCTAGAGCACACAGTTTTGCTCTGCCCGTTGCTGTGTGATGCTTCTGAGGTCATGAGAGGCACCGCAGTGAACAAACTTTGCTGTCGCAAGTGTTAGGTGTGTTAGAGTTTTATTGTGAAACTGGTCAAGAGAAATGCAAAAGCAGTGGACACAAGGAGGAGGCACCTTTCTGAAACCAAGCTAAGACACGGCCTCTCCTGGAGAGCCCAGCTGTGGCTCTGCTAGGCCAAGCGGCCTGCACGGAAGAACAAAAGAACTTAATCAGAGCAATAAAAATAAAGTGCTCTTGCAAACAGCTCCCCTCTCCAGAGGGATGGAGGATGCAAGCCAAGCATCAGGAAATAAATGAGATGCCAGTGCTGACCCTATTTCTCAGGATGGCACCGGAGCAGCTGGAAGACCAGCGTGGTGCTGCATCACAGGGACAGGGT
>NW_010587152.1:32814-44456 GCF_000705375.1 Tinamus guttatus | reverse complement strand
TGTCCCCGCCGTGGGAGCCGGGCTGCAGCGCGGGAGCCCCGGGGAACGGCTCCTGCGTGTCCACGTGCGGGGCGTCGCGCTTGGCCGCCCTGGACGGGCAGCATCGGAACGCGGTGAAGACTTGGCCCCCCGGCTGCTTCGGGGGGCTCTGCTGCCTCGGGACCGTCTGCTCGGCCCTGTCTCCACCCAAGAGGCTCTCCAGGCAGCCCTCCATGTCCCTGGGGTTCCTCATGATCTCCCGCACGGTCGCGGGGCTCCTGGCGAGCTCCAGCACGAGTGAATCCGACGCACTAAGGAAGTGGCTGATTTCTGGGATTTTCTGGATGGTTATCTGCTTCAGAGGGCTGTCTGTGAATAGTTCCTTGATGAGAACAGAGCTGGGAAGCGTGCTGTCAGCAAGGGGGATTTCCATGAGCTGGGCCACGTCGGTGCTGGGTAACAGTTGGCTCTCCAGCTCGGGTAAGTGGACTGTGTTCAAGCCAAAGCTGCTTATAAGTCCCTGCAGGTCCTGCGCATTGAAGGTTGAGCCTCTCCTGGTCTCTAGTCCAGGGATGCGAGTTCCCTCCGCTGTGATTTTGAAAATCCCCTGGGAAGAGCTTCTTTGCTGGCCAAGATGGCCCTGGAATCCCCTTCGTGAGTGGACCACCAGGTAGATGGTGGCTTCATCATGGATATTGTACTCACCAAGCGTCTTGTGATCCCTCAAAATCCTGCCAGCGAAGACCAGCACCAACTGGTTGGCTGGAGAGGAGAAGCGCACGGACACGTCTCCTTTGAACTCCCGGATGCATCGGTCAAGGGGCACTGCAAACTCCTCCTGCCGCCGCGGCGTCTTCACGGTCACCCTGACAGTTGGGGCAGCATCTCCAGGGACATCCATGCTGTGACCATCCTTGGAGAAACGGTCCCTCGGGAGAGCAGGGAGAAGGGTGGGAGGGCTGGACGCACGACCCACGTTCTTCACGTCCCTGCCGCCAGCTCCTCCGGCTGCTCTAGAAGCCGGAGTCGGGAGAGGCCCCGGCGAGGAGAGGCATCTCCATCCACATGCAGCAGTAGCAAAGGGCTCTGTCGGTGGCCAGCGCTGTCCCCAGGCCCCGCTGCGCTCCAAGGACCTGTTGTCGCCCTGCCGCGCTCCGAGGACCCTTGTCATCGTGTCTGCGCACTGTGACCTCGCTGCCGACATCACTGCATTTTCTTCACCATGGGAGCAGATCGGAAGTGACCTGAGCTGAGTTATACATAAAGTTTTGTCTTATATATATATAAATATATATATGTATATATGTATGCCTTGTGTATATCAGGTGTATATGCCAAGGTCTCCTGGCTCATGCACATTCCCTCCTGCTTCTCACCCCCGAGTGGCCTCCCACGATGGCAGGGACATTGATGCCTTGGCTTTGAGGTGTCCCTCAGCACTGACCAAGGCCTTGGTGCCACCAGAGCCCAGAGGAGCTGGTGGAGGGGCAATAGCGGCGTCTCCTCGGACCTGGCAACCCGTGGAGGTACCTGCTGTCACTGGCGTGAAACCTGCTCCGAGGGGAGCGCACAAACCAAAACGCAGGAAATCCCTCCCGAACACGAGAAAACACTTTTGTTTTTCACTGTGAGGATGCTCAAATACAGACAGGGTTGTCCAGAGAGGTTGTGGGTTCTCCATCCTCGGAGATGTCCAAAACCCAACCGGGCTCGAGCCGCCCCACGGGGGGACAGGGGTTTGTACCAGGGCTCTCCAGACGTCCCTGCTGCTCTGTGGTCCTGTAGACTCTGCAGGGAGAGATGGCGCTTTATCCATCCGGATGCAATGTGCAGGGCAGAGCGCAGGAACATGGGTGCTGGAGCTGCTGGAGCCGGAGCTTCACGGAGGCCCCGGAGCTGCCTCGTAGCAGAGCCGCTGCGGTGTCCCCAGGGTCCTGCACACTCAAACAATGGGACAAAAAATCCATCCCAAATGTCTTTTCCCAGCATGAGACCTGAAAGCTTCTCCAGGGGGTCTCCAGCGCTGCTCTAATGCCCTTCGCCCTGTGGGTCTTTACTGCTGCTTGTGCCATTTTAGCAATGCTGATGCACGTGGAGATGAGGGTCTCCCTCACCTCATCCTCACCATGGTGTGAGAGTCACCAAAGCAGAGCTGCTAATTTCAGGTTTTTCAGGTTGATTCACATTGGATGGTTCTCAGCCCACTGTTTTTCTCTTCTCAGATGGTGACCCTGATGTGATACACGGCACGGAGCTTCAAATTGAAGAGGTGCGTGAGGAACCCCAAAGGAGAGGCCCAGCTGGAGGACGGCTCAGCGGGACCGAGACCGGGACGGGTTGGAGGACGGCCCGGGGACAAAGAGGAAAGGACGTTGCAACGGGACACCCTGGGGCAGGAGATGGGTCAAGAAATCACAAAAGAAGAAGATGCAATTGTTAAACTTCTCCTGCATATACTCTCTAAGAGAGGAATTAAGTACAATGAGCTTATGCTCCAGAATTTAATAATTTGGTGTCGAGAAACTACTAATTTGGTGCTGCTTGGACGCAGTCCTGTGCCACGTGCTCTAGGTGACCCTGCGTGTGCAGGGGGTTGGACTAGATGATCCCTAGAGGTCCCTTCCAACCTTGACCATTCTGTGATTCTGTGATTTTGTCCATCATCAGCGTTGCTGTGAGCGCTGGGTAGGGGACGGTCGGGAGCAGAGCTGCTCTCCTTGCTGCTCAGGGCAAATGCAGATGCCCCGGACGGGCAGGCTGCTCCTTTTGCACCGTCCAGCACTCATTCTTCAGACTTGCACTGCTTTTCACGACTGTCTGAAGCAGATTCCTACCAACGCTGCGTGGAACACAGTATTGCTGGTGCA
Organism: Tinamus guttatus; assembly: GCF_000705375.1. The sequence continues at coordinate 41,610 of NW_010587152.1, read as the reverse complement.
CTTGGTGCATACACTAATGTGAGGACCAAGGAAACGTTCTGTAAAACTGTTTTTATGCTGAAGGAGAATTCCAAAGTACGACAACAAAGTAGTGGGTATTAACTGATCAGGCAGAAGTGAAGGATCTGGAGGTGAGACGGGCCTCACACTGAGCACTGCTCAGCAGTGTTTTCCCAAAAGGGGAAATTTCCCTGTGGGATTTGTAGCCTTGGGAGATCTTTATGCCCAGAACTCGAGTCTGTGGTTGAGCCTTGGACGTAATGGTTGAAGGGATGTGTGTCCCTCAAATGAAGGACCCTGGAGCCTTCCTCCCAGCCCCATAGGGCTCTTCAGCAGGTAAACACATGGAGCAGCGGGAGGTCCTGAGGTCCTGCAGTGATGCAGGCTGCACTTATGAAGGCAGCAGGGTGGACTCTTCTCTGTGCTGTAGTGAACGCACTTGGTCCATGCAGCTGCAGCCCCTGGACCAGGCTCTGCTCTGTTGGCCTCACACTGATACAGCAGGAGAAAGGAGGCTGTGGAAGAGCAAATGGGAAGAGCAGCTGTTGGTGCCAGATCAGCAGGCACAAGAGTCTTGATAACCCCCATCTGGATGCTCTGCCCAGGCTCTGCAAGGCGGGTAGTTCAAGGGAAGCGTCTCCAGGAGACATTGGTGGCCATGAAGGGGCCAACTCTCCAAGCCCACGTTTCCAGACCCCGGTGGCCTCCAGCTGCCCTTGAGCTTGCTGGGCCTGCCTGTTTCTCCAGGGCGAGAAGGGCTGTCGCGCTTGGCCGTCCTCCAGGCCCACGTCCCGCGGCCACGCGTCACCTCTCAGCATTGTCCACCCTGGGCGCAGCAGGGGCACTGCCCCGCGGGGCAGAAGAGGCGCAGGACGCGCTCCCGGATCTGCCGCGTTTTCACCCCGTACACGATGGGGTTGAGCATCGGCGGGACCACCACGTAGAGGTTGGCCAGGAGGATGTGAACGTGGCCCGGGATGTGGTGGCCGAAGCGGTGGGTGAGAAAGGAGAAGAAGGCGGGCGTGTAGAACATGAGGATGACGCAGAGGTGGGAGCCGCAGGTGCTCAGCGTCTTCAGACGGGCCTCGTGGGACGGCAGCCGGAAAACCACCCTCAGGATGAGCGCGTAGGACACGGCGATGAGCACCACGTCGAGGCCCGTGGAGAGCAGCACGGTCGTGAGCCCGTACCACACGTTGGCCTTGATGTCGGCGCAGGCCAAGCGGGCGATGCCCATGTGCTCGCAGTAGCTGTGCAGCATGACGCCCCGCACACGCTTCAGCAGGGAGATGGGTGGGAACATGATGCACAGGGCCCGGACCACGGCGGTCACCGCGATTTTGCCGATCACCGAGGGGGTCAACGTTGAGGGGTATCGCAGGGGGTCACAGATGGCCACGTAACGGTCGAACGCCATCGCCAGCAGGACGGAGGACTCCGTGATGAAACTGAAATGTGTAAAGAACATCTGCGTGATGCAGGCGTCGAAGGAGATCTCTCTGGCGCTGAACCAGAAGATTGCCAGCATTTTGGGCACCGTGGTGGTGGAAAGCATCAGGTCAGCAACAGCCAGCATGGCCAGGAAGAGGTACATGGGCTCGTGGAGGCTCCTCTCCGTGATGATGACAAAGAGGAGGACCGAGTTGGCGAACACGGCGGTGAGGTACATCAGGCAGAAGGGGACCGAGATCCATATGTGGGACTCCTCCATGCCCGGGATGCCTGTGAGGACGAAGGTGATGGGATCGAAGCTGCTGTCGTTGAGCTCGTACATGGTGGCGTCTGTGCAGGGTCACTCTGCTTCTCTGCAAGAGAAAAGCAGCAGAATAAATAACGCCTGGTGAGGCAGAGGCTGGCCTTGCCCACCGGCACACGAGAACACGGTGACCCACGCAGCATCCTGTTTGTACAAATGACTTCCAAATTGAGCCGCTTCTGAAAGCCGAGGGCTTGATTTGGCATATTTTGTTGTAAAAATGAGTCCTTTCATTCATTCCTATTACCTCTTACGAATTTTATCTGAAAAAATTGTCTCCATTTGCACTGCGAAACAGGCTGGGTCTTTCTCTCTCTGAGCTCTACCCATTGCCACGGAGATGGCAGAAATGCTTGTGAAAGTCCCGATGACCAACGCTGTGATCATTGGGCTGTTGTTCCGTGTGTGCCTGGAAAGCCACGTGTTGTTCTCCTTGTCTCTTCTGACCCCGGAACATCCACCGGGCACATTGCTCCCTGCATTTCCACTTCATAAACATGTTTTCCTGGTTGCTAACGCACAGAGTGTCTTCTCCTTTGCACCCCACAGGAATCACAGGCACCAAACACCAAAGCAGAGAGCAGGGAGCCAGGCTTGATTCTCAGCTCATCCCCCAACTTTCTGAATGTCCCAAAACAACAATCCTGACCCACCAGCATCCCTGTCTGCCTGCCGTGAAGCTCATTTTTTTTTCATATTTCCTTCAGGAGCAGGGACAAAGACACGGATCATAGTGCAACAGGCTTGTTGGACTATATAGCTGTGACACAAACTGCAAGGGAAAACGTGCTATCAGGGCAGAAAAGTCATGCTAAAATCCCCGAGGGACATAGGGACTGTAGTCTGATGTAGTCTGATGCTCAGACTACATTTCCAGCCTCTCGGCCCAAATTGCCAGGATGACCTGGACTCAAAGTCATGCTAAAATCCCCGAGGGACACAAGGACTCCTGCACTGATGCTCAGACCACATTTCCAGCCTCTCGGCCCAGCCCAAATTGCCAGGATGACCTGGACTTGGAGCAAATTCCACAAAGGTTCGTTAGTGCCAACCGGCCAAGCCTGCAGAGTCCTCTGTGGACCCTTTGTCGCAATGAGGACTTTGATGAATGATGATGGGTTTATGTGTTTCACCCCATTTGTTCTTCTGCTCCACTTGTGCCCCATCATAGACTAGGACGAGCCTGGACCATGGATGGAATGCAAGAAAACATGTTTGATTTGGACCAAAGCTAAACCTTCCCCCTGCAGACCTGCCTGCAGCCTGTTTTCATTGCAAACTGCAGGGCACGATGCGTGTTTGCATTTCCAAGTGCTGCCATTAACAGTGTTCTCGTCCACTGAAAACACCCACCGGTACAGGAAAGGTTTCAGCACATCACAAATATTTATCCAACCACTTCTTCCTCTTTTAAGACCACGTAACTCAACAGAGGTGAATAAAAACAGGCTGAATCAGCATTCTTAAGTTAAATGAGCCCGAGGACATTCCCAGGTGCCAAAGGCAGCCAATGCAGTTGGTTTACTAAACATTTTGGCAAGAGTTTACACCTCCGGTTCTTAGTGATATGGATTTACATTCAGATTTATATCCTTTCATTCTTCTCAAAGAAGAAAGTGGTGCCCCAAATACCAATGTTCAATGTAAAACGACTCACCGAGGGCCAGCCCCAATGAGGAAGGAGGAACCTCAGCCCTGGTCAGTGCAGAGCTGATCAGGAAGCCCCATTGGTACCACCGAACACCGATGATATCGATCCTTCCTCCTCCTCAGCCTCGGAGGGAACGTCAGCCCATGGATTTGCGGAAGCTTAAATTGCCCCTGCATTAAAGATTAACAGGAGGCAACACTCTCAGCTGGCCAAGATATTTCCTGCTTTCCCATCATTTGCATTGTAAGTGTTCTTGCTTTGTCCCGCCTTGGCCCAGGCTTCGTCTCCTGACCTGGAGTCTGACTTGGGAAGCAGACAGGCTCCGTGTGATGCCCATGCAGGGCTCCCCCGGTCCGGAGGCAACATCCAGGGGGCCATGAAGAGTCTCAACCCTCATGGAGCGAAAATGTCCTCACAACCCTGGTGAGACCTCCAAAATATCCTCTGGGTTTCGCTTATGTGCCTCTGGGGGAGGAGTTTCTCTACCAGTCTGGCTCCTACCCATGGTCAATGATCTACAAATCCCGAAACACATAAACGGCTGCGAGCCCAAACCTGCCTTTTCCTGTTGCAGAACAGCCGGATGCGCCGCTTTCCACCCAGATTGCTCTGCCGGTCTCTACCGGCGTCAACCGGAATTCCAGAAACACCAGAATTGCATAATTTATAATACATTATTATTGCAAAATCATTTTTAAAATACACAAAAAAAGAACAGAGAAATAGCCGTATCTATTTAGAGGATACAAAAGGCTTGTTACTGAAAATCATTTTTAAAATACACAAAAAAAAGAACAGAAAAATAGCCGTGTCTATTTCCAGGATACAAAAAGCTTATTAATAGGTGACTTGAAAAATGCTTTGCCTGCAAACAGCATGTTGCAGATTCATCAGGGCACCAGAAAGATTTGAACTGATAGAGCTGTATAAACAAATCCTCTCTTTCATTGCAGAACCGAGCCAAAAAATGGAGAATAACTGTGTTTTCTTGATGACACAGAGGCTCACACCTTCTATACAGCCTGGCCTGCCACAAGATGTTAATCATTCGGTGATTTCCTGTTCTGTTTCCCTGCTGAGGCTATTCAGGTCCAGAAGTAACAGGTTCAGACGGAAAAGAGGTGCCTCGATGCATTTTGTTTGCTTGTTTGCTTTTTGATTTTTTTTTAGCAGTCGTAAATAAATACTGATTTCCTCCCTAAGTGAAGCAGCCTTGTTCTACTTGCCGTACGCCGAGTCCTCCCTGCAGGAACTCAGGGTTTCATCCACCTGGAAAACACCCAGCGAGTTTTTGGCTGCTGCTGCTGCCATTAATCACAGCCCCAGCGCTCGGCCTTGCCCAGGCTCCTGTGTTTGCTCAGGAAGATGGATTTGCTTTGGAAATGTTGCCACGGTTCCCCATTTATCACAGTGCTACCAGGGACCAGATCCCTGCCGATGGGCAGGGACTAGTGGGGAGGACACAGGAGCATCGCCAGGTCCCAGGGCTGTCCATGCCCTTGTGCCTGGGGCTCCATCCCCATCCCGACGGGCAGGACCCCGGTGCTTTTCCCGGCAGGATGGAGAGCCCGGTCTCCTGCAGGACTTCCACGCAGGTCGTGCTGCACAGCGGGATGAGCCGCGAGTCTTCTGCAGACATCCTGAGGACGCTCTTTCCGAAGGGAGGCTCCAACCCCTCTGAACATGAACATCAGCGCATCCACCTCGGCGTCCACAGCACCAGGACACCCCTCACGAAGGATGGGGGTGCTGGAAAACGCACTCATTTCCCATCAGCGGGTCTGATGAAGATACGAGTCCTCCTGTCACACAAGGCCCTGTTTTTGGCACCTAAAGGTGCACAAGAACTCTCTAAAGCCGCTGTGGCCAGCTCATGTTATCAGTGCCCCTTTTTTTTCTTTCTTTCTTTTTTTCTTTTCCTGCATTTCTCCCTGCACTGTTTCCAAAGAATAAGGCCAGTTCAGAGCCTTTCACAATGAGGAAGAGCCTGTGAGGAAGAGCTGACCCAGTTCTCAGTGGTTCCAGCTTGGGAGGAATTTGGAGGATCATCACAGTTTACATAACAAGGAATATTTTAAAGGAAAGCCTCAATTAATGAGGAAACCAAATTTTAGCTGTGCTCCCCTACAATGTCTCTCCTCTGTTGTTAGCGGAGGAGGAGTCATCTCAGGAGGAAGCTGAAGGCCTTACAAAAACACTCAATGTGCAGGTAAAACCTGTTTTCTTCTTGCCCCAAACTGTGCAAACAAGGGCCGAAACACCCAAAGGGAAGAGTCAGTCTTGGCCCCAGCAAGAGCAGGAGCAACCGAGTCACAGGGAGGCTGGAAGGCAGGTCCGGCTCGCGGGACCTCCCCGCCAGGCTCCCATCAGCAGTTCCAACTCGGCAAGGAACCCACCACAGATCCAGTATTTCATGTGAGCAGCAGGGCCGTCTGCGCGTTAATGTTTAAGCAGTTTCCCCTGATGCACTGAGTGCATCAGCATCAGCCCCTGCCTCCTCCTCCCTGCCGAGTACCCAAAAACCCCTGTTTTGGAGGGGGATTGCTCGCTCTCCGGATAAGGGGATGCGATAAGAGGCTGCAAACAGCCCTAGATGGGGCTGCTGTTCTCCAGGAAGGTCAGCGCGAGGGGCAGCCCCGATTGCCGGGATCGGGCACGGGAGAACGTCACCCGCGTGGAAGGAAACAGAGAGACTGGAGTGAACAGCGCCGGCGATGCGAAAATCGAGTTAGACAAACCCTGCTCAGGAATGACCTCAGGGAAAGGCAGAGACTCAGGCGAGCCCTGGCGCTTTGGAGGTCTCTGAATCTTTGCATTTTGGCTGCCGAACAAGTCAGCCCCGGGAAAGGATGAGGACAACGTGTTCTCCGTGCCAGGCACTGCCTGGTCTGGTATCAGCGTTATCTGATTCCGTCGGAGTCCTTGCAGGATGCTGCTTGGTGGAATGACTCACCAAGCCCGAGCAGATGACATCCAAAAAGGACCTGGTGGCATCAGAGCGACACGGACTGCAGGTTACTCAGCCAGAGCTTCACCTCGTGGAGGGGGCAGCAGAGATCTTCCCCTATCCCTGATGATGGGAACAAGTCCAACACCCAGGAAACATCAGCACGAAGCCACAGCACAACTTAACTTTGTCCTGTTCTGCAGCGGGTGACCATCGGGGACGCTAAGAGCTGGCTCGGCTTCCCCTGTGCGTAGGGTGTTCACTGCTCACGGAAGCTGGTGCTGATACCCCAAAACGGGGCATCGTCGGGCAGCCTCTTGGAAACTACAAGTTAAGAGTGGTCTGAAACCATCTTTGCCCCCAGTGCTGCTGGGCTGGAGGGTTCTGAGCGGTGCTACTGGTTGTGGGACACGGGCAGAGGGTTAGGAAGGGCCACCAAGCCCCACGCTTTCTCCTGCCCGGCCTCACGCACGGCTCTGGTTCCCCGGTCCTTCCCCTCCACTTCTGTACTGGGGTTACAGGCAAGTAAACAGAGATCTGTGAAATCTTCAGCTCCTAAAGTGAGCGGATTCACCCCCCTGAACTTCAGATGGCAGCGTGTGAACCAGAGCAGCAACCTTGAGAGACGCAAGAGAGAAACTGGGCACCATCAGGGAGAGAAACCACCGAGCCCTGTCTGCATCAGGAGATGGATGGCTCCTGAAAGGGTCATTTCCCTCTGCTGGTGCCTGAAATGACGAGCTCAGAAGCTGATATTTTACGTTAAGTGAGTTTAATCCATCTCAGACATTAACGTGCAGGTGTTGTGCTCACTCCTCAAACTTTTCTTTAGAAAAATGACACCTCTAAATATATCCTCTGCTACACGTTTAAATAAATGATGGTAGTAAAGACCAGAAGTTAGTCTGGCCAGCAGGAAATAGGAGCTGCACTTATTCCGGAGATGATTGATTGGAGCAATTTATTGCAGCTCTTCAAAACATTCTAGCAGCTTCAATCAAGTGCAGCAGTGAGCTCCTCTTACAGATTAATATAAAAATGCTTTCCCTGCCCAGCAGAAATATATAATGTATAATTCCATTTTTTTTCAGTGTTTCTATTTTTTCTCTGGCATCTGATACAGCAAAAGAGAAGAGAAATACACAACCTTTCTTCTCTCTCTCAAACCTTCTCTGGTTTTATTTTCCTAGGTATAAAGGTGCCTGCAGCGCCCTTGCTTGTGCACGTTTTAAGGCAGCACGCCTGTGTTCTCTTGCAGTCCCCAGACCACGCTGAAGTAGAAGGACAGACACAGACAGATGCCAGGTGAAGATTTCTGCTGGCACTTGTGTCACAAATGGGGAAAGTGCAGGAAGGACACGAACTCCTACGTCATGTCAGGTCCCGGTAACAGCAGCCCATACCTAGCAGTCTTCATGTTGATCAGCGCACCAGAAGATTGCAAGACCTTGGAAATGTTGGTTGCAAGGGATCTAGGAGATTGCAAGACCTTGGAAATGTTGGTTGCAAGGGATCTAGGAGATTGCAAAACCTTGGAAATGATGGTTGCAAGGGACCTGGGAGATTGCAAGACCTTAGAAATGTTGGTTGCAAGGGACCTGGAGATTGCAAGACCTTGGAAATGTTGGTTGCAAGGGATCTGGAGATTGCAAAACCACAGAAATGATGGTTGCAAAGGACCTCATCTAACCACAGAGAAGTGTTTGGCTTCATCGTGTTCAAGCTGCTGTACAAGTATCTGCGGGTTGCTGTTGGGTCAGCCCTCTGCATCCTCGATGCCGCCCGGCTTTGCTGCTCAAGGCAACCAGGTTGCTCCGGTCTGCTCTGCCCTTGGCAAACCCACGCTGGTTGCCCTGCGGTTCCTCACACCCTTGGAGATGACACACGTGGAGGTGCTGTGCAGGCTCCTCGGGGATGCAGGTGACTCAAGGGTCTGCGCTTCCTTCTCTTTCTCAAAGATGAACATGATCTCTAGAGGTCCCTTCCAACCTTAAGCATTCTATGATTCTATGATTCTATGACATGGGGCTTTCCCCAAGCATCAAGGACCTTCCTAGTCACCAAGACCCATAGACGATAGACAACAGCCTCATGATCCATCACCCCTCCATGTCCACCAAGTACGTGAGCTTTCCCCATGGTGTCTGAGCACACTTCTCCCACCTGGAACAAGGACTAGGAGCGCGCGGTGGGGAGGACACCAGGCTACGGATCCGCAGGATCCACAGCCCCTATCCGCCGCAGCGTTGTTGTGTCCAGGACGTGGCTCTTCTTGGGACAAAACCCCCATCCAGCTGAGTCTGACGGGCCCCGCGCTCGTCCCCTCCCTATCCTGGTGCGGCCGGAGACGGGATCCGCTGCGGAGAGCGGCGGATCTGTGTTCTGGCGAGGGAGCTGAGGGTGGGCCCTGTGAAGGGTCCCGCTGCTTCCGGCACCGGCGGG
>NW_010587151.1:0-12366 GCF_000705375.1 Tinamus guttatus | reverse complement strand
AGTCTGCCTTGCAGTATTCCCAAATATACAAAAGAGTTTGTATTATTTGGATCGTAACCAAGAAAAGGAGGTATTTTAGGTCTAAGGTAAAAAAAAAAAAGATTGAGAAATGTTGATCACAGTAATTGTGAAAGAGCATGAGCAACAAACAGCAAGGAGCGAAATGGATGTTTCTGGGTGTGTGAGCAGTAAAACTGCAGTTTCTATTTAGAAGCGTATCCATCAGTGCCTCATTTACCATGAGCTGAGCCAATCAACTAGAAATCTCTATAATAATTCATTTTTGTTTCTCTCATGAATTGAATAATGTGGATCAACTCCAAATTTAGTTTTACAATCAAATTCCCTTTAGTTTTTCAGTCTGAGGTGACTGGATTGTAACCTTTGAAGAAAGTCTGTTTCCTCAAACAAGATCAGAACCAAATGCCATTCAGAGTCCTTTTCTTTGTGGAACCCTTTCTATTTCTATTAAATTTGATAACAGCATATTTTTACAAAATAAGACTTTGATGCCAAATTGGAGCTGGCAATATCCTTTAAAGAAGTGTCACTCTGGATATAAACAGGAAATGTTTAGAGTGCTGATCCAGTGATTAATGAATGTTTCCATGTTTATATAGAAGCCAATTTTTCCTTTCCTTGGAGGTTACTATATGACATAATCTACAGGAGGGTGAGCAGTTAGGCCCGACATTCAAATATATTAAAAAATAGCATTTCTGTGCAAATAGTGGCATAGTTTCTCCCTATTAAATCAATTACAGACATTTATGCTTATTCCAGTGGGAATAGGAACCAAGCTAAAGTCTGAAAGTTTTTTTTATTGCACCTCTTTTGAGGACCAAAGCAGTTTTCTTCTGTAAGAATTCTCAGCTATGCTTAAGTTCATTCATAGATACCACTGCTTGATAGTCTGGCTGCAACTCATTTTCCTCACTCTTAGATGTCACAGAGTTTTTCCTGGACAGGGAAAAAAAAAGAAAGAATTTGATTGAGTTGTTTCAAATTGTATTGCACAGATCTAGCTAGATACCCACAGTATTTTTTAAGACTGTCCATAATCTAAATACCTCCCATAAAAGGGAGCCTAACAACAGACACCTCTAATTATCTGATCTAATTGTCTGACCCAAGAGTACCAATTTAGGGTAACAGTGGCACAGGGCAGAATTTGTTAGCTAGGACATGCTGTCCCCAGCCCAGCAAACCAGTGGAAAGAGAAAGAGAGCAGCATGCATTTATGTTGTCTTCTTTATTCTTTTTATGAGAAAATAAAAATCATAGGCACCCAAGGGAGCCCAGGACCTTCAGGACAGCTGCTTATATTGGCACTTATCTTGGCACTTCCAAGCCAAATGTGTCAGCATTTTTTTAGGTGGAATTTCTAAGAGAATTAGAAACTGCACTGACTAGATCCTCACTAGGCAAGCTGAAAAGGAAAATTGGGTGGAAAAAGAAAAACATTCTAGTGCTTTTCTAGTGAGCTCATTGACAAGTTCAGCCTTACCCTTTAGAATCAGCCAGGTGTTGCTGAGCTTCTGCAAGGTGTCAGGAGGTCACTGCTTTCCACGCAAGTAGTTGTAATGAGCAGGACTGCAGGAGACAGGGTTACAATTCAGTATCTGGCTTCTCTGTTCTTCTTGCAGAAGATTTTCTTTGATTTCATAAAGAACAAGACAGCCTTCTTTCTGCCTTTGCCATATGCTGGGCATCTGAGCTTTCCAGTGGCCTTTTGTATGAGCAGTAGCAATCAGCCACAGAGCAGGAGAAATCTCTCCATAAGCGTTCATCTACAACACAAAGACCATCTGGGGTAATAATTTAGCAGAGAGACTCTGTTATGTAAGAGTTGTTTCCCCATCATAAACTGTTTCTACCATACAGCTTTCAGGAATGAAAGGTGTTTAAAGTTAATAATTTGTTGCACCTTGTGAAGAAACGGACTCAGTCTGGGATGTAGAGTCAGACAACTTTATTCTCAAACCATCTCCTTTTTATACTCTTTTAACACAAGTTTTGCTAAAATTACAATCAATCAGCATCTTGCCAGCCCTGTAGTTGTGGTTATCTTCTTCTCCTTGCTTTGTTCCTTATCTGCTAACAAGACATTCCACATGTGGTCGTAGTCCTCCTCCTTTTCCTGCTTTGCTCCTTGCTGATAAGACATTAGTCCTTGCGGGTCAGCCCATCAACCGTGCACTGCTAAGGCATTCTTGCAATTAACTATCTACTAACAAGGCATCTATTATCTACTGACAAGGTACTATGCCTCCACATCAATTCACTGTGTAATATTTAACTTGCAGAAAATGCAATTGTTCATTTCTGAAACAGGTTGCCCTAACAAAAAAGTCAGTGTGACACTTTTTATTATGAATTTAAATTCATTTACTAATAATAAGTAGACAGAAAAAATCTTTAATGTACACTATATATATATACATGCTAAATACTCACACTAAGCTCCTGACTTCAAGTTTTCTGAAGTCAGTGAAACTGCTGTTAACCTAAATGACTTTGGATAATCACTAGATTCAAATATTTAAACTCATATGCCTCCAGTAAAGTGCTAAAACACAGGGCTTAATTAAGGCTCCAAGGTTAAGTAAGACTTTAGAAGGGCACAAGCACTCTGAAATTCAGGCTTATTTCCTGAGGTGCTTTGTCTTAAACCTCTATTTCTCTTCTAGTTCTAATTATAGGACCACCTAACCTATTTGCAAAACAATCCAAGTTTCATGCTGTTCTTTGCTGTGACAGTGCCTTTCATTCACAACCAAGTAAATAAACTGAACTCAGTGTTTCTTTTTATTTTTTTCCTCTTCTGCTTGTGTGTGTGGAAATGGGTGTATTTCCATTTGTTTATTTATTTTGAAGCACTTTGTGCTTCCTGAAGCCACAGCCTTCCTCAAACCTGAATGTTTTCAGTATCCTCAGACATTATTCAGGGAATAAGCAAGCCTTTGCTCTCCTGGTTCAAAGAGAATGGCTATGCTGTTATGCTGGTTGAGCAAATTGTGCCATCCTACTAGTATAGTTCTTGGTATTACAGGGAACTCTGGGGAATGACATTTGGAAAAAAATGAAGATAAAAATATTCATTTGTGCAAGATTTACACCCAACACCAAATTTATTGGTATATGCCATCCCTAAATGCTGGATTTATGTCCTTGGATCAGATACTTATTTGATAATGTCGGATATGGGAAAAGGATATGTACACGTTCAAATCTGACTGCCTGGCATGCATATCGTGTCAATCCACAGTTTAATTGTATCTTGATAAAACTTGACACCAGCATAGAATGCAGTGGAATCCATTTTATTTTTCAAAAATTGAACACTACAAACTGCAACACTACAGTTTGCTCCAGGCCTAATAAAAACGGAAAAGTCCTTTTCCTTTCATTCATTCCTCAGCATGATGCCAAACTGGATTGTTTTACACAAGCCTCTGATTTAACTATTTAACTTGCCTTTCTTGAAGAATTATTTTACCATTAATAAAATCAGCTTTTATTCTAAAAACAAAGTTGTGTCTAAAGTTACATTCTTGGAGAGAAATGAATGAAACTTTCACTTCCATGAGGATCTGTGCAAATTATTCCTCTCATTCATACACAAATTCTCTACATTAGATCTGGTAGTGATGAACAAAGTGCAAACATCTCAGTAAATATATCTTCCATGAGCACCTTAGATAAACATAAGCCTTAATATAACTGCAGAGTGCTCTTCAAACTAAAATATTCATCTGACACCTGCATCCCTTAGTCATATGGGAGACTTTGGATGTCAGATACGCACAACACAATGTCATGATACAGACCTGAGCTAGCTCCAGGGGGCTGATACATTAAGACTATACTAAGTCTTTCTGAGAAGCAGAAAGACACTCAAAGTTAGTGTCTCTTAACAGTACTCAGACCAAGAATTACGATGTGCTGGCACAGCTGCATTACTTCTGCTTTCTTACTAGCTCCTTTGGAGATGTCTCTGCATGGTACTGTATTGTACAGTGCAGGCTTATCCTTTGAACTCAGATACCAGTAGCTGTTTCTGGTTCAGATTGCAACCTGTAGTTGGCCAAAGCTAAGTATCAAATGGGAGCAGAGTACATTTTGGGAAGCTGAATTCAGACTTCAATCTGAGTCTGCTCTATAATTTGAATACATTTATCACAGACCACCAAAAATACTACATGCATTACCAAGCATTAAAATGTTCCACAATAAATAAAATCTATATAGTGCTTTGTGTAGAAAATAAATGGAATTCACTTCCATTGGGAAAGTCTTTTAAAAGTAGCATAGATATTTTGAGCATAATCGTAACCTGAACAGAGTAATTGGCAGAAACAACAGTGTCACCTGTGATTTGGCTAAATTTGTCAGGACTGGCTGTTCCTTAAGGGATGGAGAACCAGGAGCTGGGCAGGAAAACACAGCTAATAGGACTGTAGCCCGGTCAGCTGGGGCCCTGCCCCACAGTGGCCAAGCAAGGCAAGCAGGGCAGATCCAAAGATGGTAGCTAGGATCAACAAATCATCGGGCAAATTTATGGTGATAAGGCAGATCCAAGGTACCAAAATGAGAAATAAATCTATGGGCCAGGGCCAGGATCAGGTCTGATGAGGACACCCAAGGTTACTCTTGAATTTGCATGTATCAGGATCCCTTTCCTTCTAAATCCAAGAACATCTACTAGTATGATAATATATTTTATGTATAATATTTATAGTATATGTATTAGAAGTACTTATGTAATGAAATTATAAAGTAATTTTAATATAATAAAGGTATAATCTAATTTTTACTTATCTAATTTTTGTTCTGCAGCTTTACACATTGTAGTTCTCACTGCTCAACTGCCTTTTCCTCATCTCCATTCACCCTCATAATCACAATATTTGAAGATGATTCAGTATCAAAACAAAACATATTTTTTCTCTCCATGCCCTTATATCACTATTCTTAGACCATATTATTGTTTTCATTCTGTCAGGCTCATCTGATGCATCAATGTTCATGCTTGATCAGCCATCTGGCACACAAAAAGACTTCTGAAGTCCTTCAATCAGCAAATACTCAGGTGGTAGCTCAAGCCAAAAGCTCTTTCAGAAACAGAGATATTACAACTGCTCAAAGCTCTTGCGTGCTCTGGTTTCACTGCACGTCTTTTATTTCTGAAGAACAGGGATGTGAAGGCATTCAGCTGTAACCCTGGTAATGAAACTGACTCTCCTTGACAGAAACACCACCACAGCATGGACAAACAAGAAAATGAAGACTTAAGGGGGAAAAGTGCAACAAAGAACTATTTTATCTTTCTCTGAAGTTCAAAGAATTCATTAAAGGATTCTGTGTGCATACAGCTTTGTAACCTTTGCTCCTGTGATCTTTCTAGCACATATATGGTTTGTCTGGCTCTCCAAATGATTAAATACCTTGATATGACCCAATAGCAGTTCCAGTCAGCATCCTCATTTCAGGCTCCCATTCAGATTTTTTCTAAGGACTGAGTACATCAAGTCCCATTCTGGAATTTTCACAAAGATCCTGTGTTTATTTACATGAAAGAATACTCCAAAATATTTTCAATAGGATCAGGCCTGTGCCAAGGATTTCTATCTCTTTAGGTCATGTGTTTCTACAATATGCACACTGGGTATCTGGTATTTGTGCAGAAGAATCTGTATCAGGCCAGTAGCATGCAGACTGAAGATAAAATCTGTAAGGAAAGGCATAACTTGCAGATTTGCAACTATAAGAAGATGCTTCTCAAAAGATAAAGGCTGAACTTGAGCTCCTATATTGTTCTCTATGTGCTTGCAGCTGGTACACTGCTCAGAGGGGGCATGGTGCAAAGAGTACTGGCTTAAAATCCTATTAAAAATTCTGATTTCCATCTATACCACCCACAGTTGCAAAAAGACAAGCCAAACAGCGTGAGTGCATCTGGTTTGGCCACAGTTTAAGCCCTTTCTGTTTTGAATGAGACCATCATTTTCATGGGATGGTTTCAGCTCCTTAGGTTTGTGTCAGCTTGTATGACACTGAGATCTGCACTTCATTAGTTCAGCGATCTTCTCTTGGTCATAAATCCCTGAAACAAAATTATATCCCTGATTCTTTTTCTAGGAAATGATCCGGAAAGCTTCTTTGTTCTGGCAGTGTAACATGTGAGTTAAAACTTAGCTACTCATCTCCTCACCTTCCTGTCTCTGTAGATTCTATATCTGGAAAGAACAATTGCCTGCTGACTCCTTTAGTCTGTCATTCATTTCTAATCTGGAGAATTTTCTAACCCATCAGTAGAATGCTTTTCCCACAGCCATGCCTTTTATTTCTGTACTCACCTAGTCTGATGATTAGACTTTGAGCATGCCCTTCTTATTAAGAACCGTTAATCCTGCTTTGTCTATGTTTAGCATCCCAAAGTTACGACAAGGGTTTTATCTATCTATGTATAACTCAGTGTCTGAGGAGTACAACATTAACAAGAAATTATTTCAGCAGTGCATAGACAGAGACAGACACAATATCTAGTGTTTGGTAACACTAGATATTGTACCTAGAGTAAAAAATGTAGATCAAATATTCCTTCCTTGCATTTTTATGAAATAAGGGAGAAGGGGGTAAAGTAAAGCCTTTTCTGTACATGCTATTGTTGAGAAGACCACTACTGTTGTATACCCTGAGAGTGGAAATCTAAAAAGGAAGTAGCAATAGATTTCAAATTGCAGCCACAAAGATGAAGCTTAAATCTTAATCTTTTGCTACAATTTATTGTAGCATGGCTTGCTTACAGAAGCTGTGGAATCTTCATCTTTGGAGGCTTTTAAGAACAGCTTAAGAAAATATTTTTTTAGGAATGACAAATGTTCTACCTTGGGGAAGGAGATAATCCTGCCCTAGGGAAAGCAAAGGGACTGAACAACTTCTCAAAGTCTTTTTTAGAACTTCGCTAGAGATGATTCATGGAAAACCTGTCTTAATAATGGAGATTAAAAAGTGATTGACTTTGTCAGAGAGATTAAATACTGTACTGAATCACTGTCTTTTAATATATACCATAAGGAGAAGAGTTCTTATTTATGTGGCAATTTAATCTACCAAGGATCCATAAAAGTGCTGGTGGTGGGAAACTATACTAAGAAAAATCAGAAATAAAATACTGTGAGCATTACCCATTAAAGAGTTGATGATATCTCTCAGTACTAGCATTTGAGGGGTGGTATACTTCATCATTATTGCTGTATGAAAAATCTGTCCTCAACTAAATGTCTAGGATCCCCCTATAGTTACCAAGGACAGAGAGGTGGCTCTAGGAGGTGACTCTGCCCATCTGTCTAGACACACCAGCCTATCGGATTGCCTGCTTCTCTGTGCTTAATAGAGAGGAAGACTAAACAGTCATCAAAGACTAGGAGCTTAAATTTTGAGAGAGCTGAATTACATCAAATTAATTTCACCCCTTAAGTTTTAAACTGAGATCAGATTTGTTTTCTAAAAAAACAAGTTATAGTTCAGCCGCAAGGAAGAGGGTCTATCATCCTTTTCTACTGTATGAAGCAAAATAAATTTCTCTAGTCTTTGAAATTTCTGTCTATCAGTCAGTCTTTTGCAAAGCTTCAGATTAAATAATTATAATGTTCTCATCCAGACTTAAATTCTATTAATCAAAAACAAGATGCAGATGCCATTTAGCTCTCATAGAAATTTTACAAATAGGACCTAATCAAGAAGACATTAAAGATCAGATTTTCACGTGTCTACACTGACAGAAAAATTTCTGCATAATCCTAGTATTTGTATGTGAAAATAGGCACTAACAAACATACACAAAAGATTGACTGTATAATCATATATAATGGGGTTGATTTAGATCTCACATTCTTTGAAAGACTCAGTATTCATATTGCCTTCTTGTTCAGGTAGATAAAAGAGCCAAGCAAGAACACAAGATACTATAATTTACAGGAAGAACTAGGCGGCTAAAAGTGTCTGACAGGCTAAATTTAAAGAATAAGAGCATTATTATTAAAAAAAAAAAATCAAATGACCTCCTGAGGACATAAATGTCTTTTTCCATGCCCTCTATATCCAAATTTGGACACTAAAAAATGAATTGTGGGTGTATATACCAATCTTATTCATAACTTTCTTCATAGCCTTATGTCTTCTGACATTAATGCTTGATCTCCATGCATGTCATTTTTATATGTCTGACATTCACTTATGAATATGGATTATTATTGTGCTGTTCAGCCTACCATGTATAAGGACAACTACTGAAATAACAGCAGCCCTCAGCTCCCTTTTTGAGCTAGTCTATTTTCGTTCCAATATTCCTAACCTCCTGAATTCCTCTATAAACTCTCCTCATAGTCCAGAATAGCTGGCATTTCCTGCCCATAATTTGAATTCCAGTCTGCTACAGCAGATAAAATAAATGCTCACCTTATTTTTTGTAAATAATAATTCAAATAAAAAGAGCTATCATAATGGTTCTGATTTACACTTTAACTTAACTCTCGTGTTCATTTATTACTTTTGTTTCTTCAGTTTTGCTTGTTTCTTTGTGTGTGTGCAGAACTATGCTTGGAAAAAATGCTTTTAAATTTTGTTTTATGGACTACAATCGTGGCACTGGAAAGAGAATGGGAAGAACTAAAATGATCTGAATCCCAAATAGAAAGTAGCTAAGAGCTCTGTGAGAGAAAACTCTAGCATCTTTGCCTTCATCTTTCTATATTAATGACTTACACAAAGTCATAAACGTAGTTAGTGGTCTAAGCTGTCCTCTCTCATCAGAGCTCACAGTCCTCTCCCACAAACTTCATATACCACCTAATGACTTATCAGATGAAATCTGCTGAATCTGAAAAGATGATTACCTCCGGGAAGTATCTTGCAGGTGTTTAGCTGGAATTAGCATTGCCAGGATAACTGGCCAGAATATGCCTGTTTAAAACTGTATGCTGCTGTTGAAAAAGGGCTCATGATACAGCTCAACTTTTTGTAGAATCAGAATAAGAAGGAATCTATATTTATGAGGCCCTGTGTTTCATCCTGCCAGAACCTGATGTGCTGCAGTAATATTTATAATCCACCTGGGATTGACTGCTACCTGAAAGAATATGCCAGTGATGCAAAAGTGGGTGTCTGTAAAAACCTGATTGCCATACGGTTCACACATTCTGCCCAATGATTCCAAAGTAACCAAGTTGCTTGGCTCTGTGATGCTACCATCCATAGCTTTCCTGAGCCTGGAGGACCAGATGTATGGCTGGAAGTGCTGCTCAGTGAAGACTTTTGGCAAATAGCCAGAGGGGAGGATGCAAATGAATGTTTCCCAGTCAGCTAGCCTGTAGGAGAAAGGGAGACTGCGACACCATATGGTCATCGACAAGACTCGTTTATTGAACACTCAGTGTGCACTTTTATACATAGCTTAATTAGGTTCATGCATATTGCAAGGCTTGAGCTCAGGATAGGTTAGCTCTTATTTGCGTCAACTCTTTGCCTCCTTATCTGACTCTCCGCAAGATCTCCTTATCTCTTAGTCAGCAGTCCTTCCACCCTTTCAGCTAGGCCTGGCGCCCTTCTGCCCTTTCATCTAGGTCTGGCGCCCTTCTGCCCTTATCTGGCTTGCTCACAGCATGACCACTGGCCTTCAGGAATCCCACAATTCCCCCTTCTTGTTTTTGAGCAAGCCAGGATTCTTGATGGTTCACCCAAAATATGTCTTTGATCGCCTTGTCTACCGTCTGTCTCAGACACTTAATCAGGCAGGGAACAACCACCAAAATGCACAAGATTAGTAGAATCATCAAACCCGTTTTGCTCAGTGATTGTAGCCAGCCAAACCTTCTTTACAGCATTCTCAATCATATTTGATACACATTTCAATAAGCAAGGCACAACTAGTAGAATGCAACATAGGATCAACAACACCATCCCAACACTTAATACCTAACACCGGTGCATCGAGTTGATCTGCTGTTCCACAAAGCCAACAACTCTTGATTTGGTTATAATTAACAATCTGCCTAAAAAGCATAACATATCCATTAGCGCTAAAAGCAGCATTAACCCCTATAATAGCGTTAAAAGCAATACTACCTCCTAAAAGCTACAACATACAGCTAATAACAACAGTAACACTTCTTCCTCCCATGTTTTCCTTCTGCAGGCTCACACTTTCCAAAGCTAGGGTACTGGTTGCTTGCCTGCTACATCTGATCTAGGCGAGTTTGCTTCCAGCCAAGGTCTCACCCATTTCGCTGGCACCCATCTGGTTCCAATATCTATAAATCAAAAAATTTAAAAAATTCCCAATTCCTCAGTGCCAGGCCACAACGCTGTCTTTCATTCACACTATGAGCAAAAGTTTGTTCAGAGAATATTTTCCTTGTTGCACTGATTGAGGTCAGCATAGGGCAGAACTGCAGAATGAGCTGTCTGTAGGGATGGCCAGGCCTCCTTCACAACCTGTCTGCACATCTGAACAGAGAAAAAGCAAGGCTCGTGTTAGGGGATGCCAGGATGCCCAAAAGAGGTTCACATGGGCACAATGCAGAAGCAGGACAGATTTCATGTGGATAGCGCCTTTATTTCTCTTCCTAGTGAGGCACATCCCTTACTGGGATGTAGACTGCTTCCTTTGCAGCAACCAGTGTTTTCTAAGTCTACCAGTGTTTTCTATGTCTTTCTCACATTTGCTGATGTGAGCAAGACTTGCTGATGTGAGCATTATTATGAAAATGCCCAATATTTCTAGCAAAGAGAGGGAGATATCCTTACATTGTTAGTTTTAATATTCTGTTAAAGTATTTCCTTTTCTGCAGATCTTATAGAAAAAAAAAGAATATTCTCCTCCTCAAACAACTCCTTTCTGATCCCCACAATGAAAACTAATGGATTTTTAATACTGTCTGATCAGGACAGACATAAAACCCACACCTGAACCTGGTCTATAAGTATTATGTTGTAAGCCATTCTTGGACCACTACATTTAGATGGTTAAAGGATGGCTTACAATATATTACTGGATTCTTGGAAACTCTTCTTTAATTTCCGAGTGTCAGACGTAGGAATTAAACACCAATTTACAGAAACCATAGGCTAAAAGGCCATGAAGCTTCTTGTCAGGGCTAGTATGTTTGGATTGGGAAAAGGAAAGGAAGAAATAAATAACTGCACAAAAAATCACAAGATGTCAGACAAGTTTTCAGAGCAAATCCAAGTCTGTGTCATAACTTAGACTTTGCATGCAAGTCAGTGGGGGCAGAGAACATCTTATGCAGCATTTAGACCCCCACAACCCACAGCTCCCAAAGGCAAGCTTTGCTGGGGAAGAGATGTTTGAGAAAGGACACAAAGGTTGACATTGTCAGCACAGATTTCTGTGAAACTATTTCTATCAGAGAGAAGAAAAACATGCAAAACAAAAGCCCAGGTGGAGAATGCAAAGTCAAGACTGTGGGTTAACTGGCTGGAAGAGGAGGACATTTTGGGAAGTCCCAATAAACAAAAATCTGCATTCGATTGCTCTTCTCACCAAACACAACAGTGAAGTGCTTTTGTGTTCTCATTTGCCAGGAAGGGTGACAACCAGGATGCTGTATCTCAGAAGGGAGTCTGGAAATATATATATATAACTTTCTTTATATGTAGCTGATAGGTCTCCTGCAAATTATGAGAAATGTGGTGCACTCCTTCAAAAGGGAAATGGGCTTCTTGTCAGCAGAGACACTAAGACTCACATTATTCTCCCTTTCTTGCCACTAAAAAGCAGAGTTCAAACATCCTGCAACCTCTACTGATAGCTAATCACTTGGCTCTCTGAGAGTCAAGAATAAAAAAACTACAATTCTTACTGGAAAATCAATGTGGCCCCCCTTCTTAATTGTAGCTTCTGAGCATAGTGTGCATTGAAAATAAAGATCTGTAGCATATTTTGACAGTAATCCAGAAAGTATAAAGCTCAGTATAGGGGTCTATAGCATCTGCTG
Source organism: Tinamus guttatus (assembly GCF_000705375.1). The sequence goes on along the minus strand of NW_010587151.1, from coordinate 346 downwards.
TTGGGTAGGTAGATGATTCTGTTTTTTTCTGTATTGGATATTGCAATATAAAAGTCTCCGCGACTATATTGTGTGCCTATCCAGTTGCTGACCATTAGTCATTTCACTTGGGAAAAAGACCAAATGACAGATGAAGATCTTCCAGCCCCACTGCTAAAACTGTTTCTGAATATTTATGCCTTCACTTTCTCTAAAATAAGAGTCTGATAAAAACACTAAGGAAAAAAAACTCTACCAGTATTAGTCTGTAATCTCAATAACCACCCGCATGCTCAACCTGGTGGGTTGAAAAGCAAGCTTTTATTAGTCAGCTGGCGGTGGACCTCTTAGAGTTTGCCTGAGATCC
>NW_010587150.1:52574-100790 GCF_000705375.1 Tinamus guttatus | reverse complement strand
TTTTATGTAGATTAGAGAGACTTTAGTCCACACACACATTCATTAATCTCCATAGGTAAAAAGATTTTTTTTTTTTTTTTTTTTTTTTTTAAGAAATCTGTCATTCACTTTTCACTGCCCGTCTTGCTCTGTGTGAGCCTCCAGAAAGAAGAAATGAGGTCCCAGAGGACCTGCTATCATGACTCTCCAGGAAGGGAGGTAAAATCGCCTGCTGGATCAGGGACAGCAGGACATGTGCAGGGAACCTGGCAGCTCCTAACGAGCAAAGTGGATGATTTGGATGCCTTGAGAAAGCATGGCCAGATCCCGCCATTTGAGGCCAGATCCCAGCCCCTGGTTACAGAGGCCTTTGAGAGGGAAACATCAGATGGGAACCAGCTCTGGTACTTTCTTGGACAGACATCAGTCTCTTTATGGCCACGTGGTGTTTGCAGTGCCTTTTCCCTGTCCCCTTCTTCAAAGCTTGTGGCAACGTTTTGAGAAAATATCCTATGCCAAACTGCACGTGCAGATATGCCGAGAATTAAAGTGAAATGAGAACAGATTTACCTATTTTGGTGTAAATTGCTGCATAGTTCAGCTCTCAGTAACCACTCCCAAAGGACATAATAAATGCTGAAGTGTTTAAATATGGGGTCTTATATTTTCTTTAATAAATGTCTTTGAATAAAGTGTTATGAACTATTGTTAGCTCTGCAGAGTGTGATTAAGCGTATGAGTGTGTTTTAGGATTTTTTTTTTTTAAGGGTTGATCAACCACAGAGTTACTGGAAGCCTGTGTCCATTAATTAAAAAAAACAAGCAAACAAACAAACAAAAAAAACAACTTGAAGCTACCTTAGTCATTTCTTGTTTCATGGTTCTATCTACAGTGTTATTGTTTTTGGGAGTGCAGTTTTTTTATATAAGTTTCTTTCATAGTCTTTAAAATAAAGCACAATACTTTTGAGCTAAAAATAGTTTTGAAATATTTTCTTTTAGGGAGGCAGGGACAAAAAAAGAAGTATTTTGGAAACTACCAGTTGAGTTTGACTACCCTCCTTCCCAGCACCTTGTTACCTAGGTGCACGAATGGCCTCATCTCCTACATTAAGTAAACATGGGAATAGGTTTTATCTATCTCAGCAGGTTGGTTTTATCTTGACACCAAATCCCATGTAATATGGGATACTTTACAACACTTTATAGTGTTGTGCTGTGGTGGATGAGGGTGGACGCTGCCTTGCCTGTGCTGCTCATTGGCAAGTATGAAAAGGGCAAACAGCTTCATCTAACTGTAGCTGGAAACAACTGTTGAACTTTCATCTGTTAATTAGCTGTCCACAGAGGCCTGTGCTGCGGTAGCATCTGTTAGTCATTATACCTTGTTTAAAAATAAGTCAGTAGGAAAAAATATGCCAGGGAGAAAAACAGTGAGGCCCTGGCCTAGCGTGCAGAAGTGATAACAAATGCTGAATTTCTGGTTTCTTTGTTGCTGTGGAGCACTTGCATGTTCATGTGAATAATTTTAAATTCTTTCAGCACCTGTTAAATAGTTTGTGCCTGCTGCTTGCAGGTGCTTTGATTGTTTTAGTTGACATATTTATTGATGGAAAGCTCTGAAAATTGTTTCTCTATTTTTCTATGCCTGTGATTTTTTTTGTTGTTTCTTTTTCAGACAGTTGTCATCTTGTTGTGTGTCTTTTTTTTTTCTCTCTTTTTTTTTTTTTTTTCTCTTTGCTTTCTAAAGTTTAGTAGCACAGAGAACACAGAGATGGCCTAACAGTGCAGAAGTTAGAGCCTGTTTTGGGAGTCTGGCAGGTAGCTCCAGACAAGCCTGAGAAAAGTGTCACTGTAGGGGTGTGGTGGTGGTGGTCTTCTGCAGAGCTGCATACGAAGATCTACCCAAATAATACTATTTGAATTAGGACTTTTTGAACAGCAACAAACAGATTTTTGTGCTGGGATTGAGAGAGTTTTAACTGCATCTCTTATTGTTTTGGCCTAGCATAAAGTGGATATGATAGCTGCTTGTTCCCAAGCAAAGTAATTATTTCACACCCTAACTCATGGAACAGGTCTTCCTTGCTGGATGTGATGCAAGAGTGAAAGCGCCGACTGAGGAATGTGTGCTTAGCTGTTGGGATGGGGCTCTGCACAAAGCTGCAATGCGTTTTAAGCTGATTTTTCCTTCAAGCTAGTTTCTGTGTTGTTTCAGGAGGTTTTATAGGGTGGAGCCTCCAATTCACGCCCTGGTAGGCCCTGTCCAGTCACACCTTACCAGAAGAGCTTGATGCAGTCTGCATGAGGGGAAGTAGTAGGTATAATGCACAGCATTAAAATATTTCAGAGTTTTTCTGCATATATTCTGACCCCCAAGAGAAGGGAGGAAAATGTGCCTGCCCCGTTTAGTGACTGCAAGCCATCAGGTGTGTTGAGCCTGTGGCTAGAAATTTGTCCTTGGTAAGACCTGATGTGGTGTAGCTGTGGGTAGCTGCCGGCACAGTGGTGCTCTTCCTCCTGAGGTTCCTGAGGCGCAGGAGGATGCGGTGTCAGCTTGATCCCTGATCCAAGGGGAACCTTCCTGGCAGGACGGGTAGCGCAGCCGTTTGCTGTTCTGGCAGCACTAGGCGTGCTGGGGCTGTGGTAGCGCGTTCGTTCCAGCAGTGCCCTCCAGAACAGCTTCTGCCTTTGTTCCAGTGCGCTCGCTTAACACCAAAGCAAGCAGAGAGTTGATCCAAGTTGAAAAAAAATATAACTATATATGGAGAAGTAAAAGAACCTGTTAGGAGCTTTTAGCTTACTGAGAAAACATACCTGTGTAACTCTGTTCTTGGGAGGGTACTAAGCCCTGAGCCTGGACTTGCTATCTGGTAACTTACCCTGAACGCCAAGTACCTCCCTCTTTGATTTCTTAATTCTTTAAGCATCAGCTACGGGTATTTCTTATTAAGTTGTTTCTTCACGCCGAAGCCTGGCAACGGGACAAGCTTCAGCCACTGGGCTAGCGTGGGAGAGCATCACTTTCTATCCCTGCTGTTGAAGCGAAGGTCATGGGACCAGACAGGGAGAAATTAGGAAGGAAAACTCCTAGTCTAGGAGTTAGGACACTCAACTGGGTTGCATTAGTATGGGTTTTCATCTCCTCTCCAGGACTGTTTCTGTTTTAGTCCAATGACTTTTTCATGTCTCTTATTAATACCAATAATACTAACTATTATTAATAAAAAAGTGCTGTGTATCCAGTTCTGAGTTCTGGATTGCAAGTCATGTATAAATCTAATTCCTTTACCTACTTGAGCCAAGTGTTTCTGGCACGTCAAAATGGAAAACTTTGCTTCCTGCATTTCTCTAGGGTATATTTCCTCCTGCTCTCTTGCAGACTCTCATCTTTGTCAGTGTGGGCTGAAGTTTTCACTTAGCTGAAATTCCTGTTTCTCTCGTGCATCTTGAGTATTCATTAGTTTCACCTATTGAAATTGGTGCCAGACCTGTGTGGCTTGATCTACTGCTGTAATTAAATGCAAATTAAACTAGTTTTGCTCAATGTTAGTCTGCGTTATAACTCGATAATTAAAAGTGTCTAGTGATTTGAAAAAATCTGAGTCACTGAAATTCTCAGTCTAATCCAAAACACTGTGACTTATGTAGCAGTAGCAGAAAACAGCTGTTCTGGAGTTCAGAGCCCACTGGTGTCTATGCCCTGCAGATAGACAAGAGGCTATTTCCTCATCCTGTTTGAGTCTACTTTCATAGGAATCTTTTTTTTTCTTTTTTGGCTTTTTTATTTTTAGAAGGTTGTTCACTAATAGCGTATTTCATTGTGCTAATCTCTGAACAGACTTCAGTCTGTATTTCTGTTTCCTTTTGTGCTTGTCTGTTTCTTAATCTGTTTTGTTTTGCTAGAAATGCTGTTTCTCCAGCATTTGGATGGGAGGACTGCTTTTTCCTTCTGCACTCATTCAGTCATGTCTCACTTTTTTTTTTTTTTTTTTTTAACATTCAGTGATTTCTCATCTCCTTTTATACTGAGATCATGTTTCTTCTTCTTGCTGCTTGATTCTTGATTTTTTTTTCTCCTCTTACACATCTGTACCTTGTTTTCACTTGTTCTGTACTTTTGCCTGTAGTACTGATAATCCTCACAGAGCTCTCCTGGTCAGGAATTCTGGTTGTAATAATGTTGCCCCTTATATTTAGCTGTGTTTTATGTAAGGTGCACATGGTGCCTCATTTTGGTAATCCCTGTGGGGTGGGGAAATTGTTCCTGTGTAGCACACTTTCCCTTTACTGTGTTTGTATGCATGGCTATATACGCAGTTTATCAGCATTGTAGAATTCGTAATAGACATGCTGGTAAGAGCAGTTTTATTGTTTTTGATAGTGGTTAGTTACTGCCCAGTGTACAATTACTGCTCAGTTGCCTTTTTTTTAGTGTTCTGTTTGTTTGTTTTTATGCTTGCACCCATGTGGACTGCTTTATTTATTTAATGCTGCCTTGAAAGGTTTAAGGCACTGTTTTAAGAGTGAACAAGCTAGTGATGCTCCATAGTCTATAGATTTGGGATGTTTTGAGTCATGATTTTTAAATTTTTTTAACACACTCTGCTTTTCTCAAAGTTAATCACAAAACAGTATCCAACCTCTGCATCATGTTTTTGTCTTGGGTGTCACTGATGAAAAACTGTTAGTTCCAAGGAAATATTTAAAGTTTGTAGCTGCTTTTTCTTCCTGTAGAATGATTAATCTTGAGAGAAACCTAAGTGTGCTAATGTGAGTTAATTGAAGAGCAAACACAGTATGTCTTTATCCATGCCATGTCCTGTGCTCAGAAATGGTCATCAATAAAAATAATTGAGTGAACTTTAGACTTTGGGTGTGGATGTATAAGTGGTCTTGCAAGTGTTTAAGCAGCAAAAAAAAAAAGATAGTTGAATGATGTTTGATGTTGTGAGGTATTTCTTTCTCAGTCATTTAGTTTGAGTCAGAATTTCTTGGCTTTTAGTCATATGTGGACAGTAATTTTTTTTTTTCTCCTCTTGGGTAAGTATGAGTTAAGTCTGACTATTCAGTCTGTGACTATAGGCACAATACCAGTGGGAATGCTGCCTCCATAAAAGTTGAGATGATGCTTTTTGCCTGTAGTGATTTGGGTAAAGTATGAACTGGTATTTTACACTTGCACATTGTTCAGATCTTTAGTATCTTTTGCCCTTTGTGAAATACATTTGATGGCTACCATGGCCGTTATTGTAGTATGAAGGGTAGTATAGGTTTCACAATGATAGCAATATATTTGTCTTTTCCTGTGCAAGTAGAGAGCTTTGTGTGTGCAAGTAGCAACCCAAAAGGCAACGCGGCTTTGCGCCGCCTTCTGCGGTTGGTTACCTTGTCTGTAGTTTTCTGGTTATTTGAGAGCAAGGCCGATGGCGTTTGGAAGCCGAACAGCAGCGTGCCTTCAGCAGCCGCTCTTGTACAGGTTAAGATCGTGGGTGCAGGCAAAGTTGTCTGGTTGTTTAAGGACTGGAGTCCTCACAAGGCTTGGGCTCTAGGTCCAGCTCTGCCACAAATCGCCGTGGAAAGGGGGATAAACTCTTCCTGTCTTTACAAGGAACTTTAATTCACATAAGTTAATAGGAAGCAGCCAACAATTCAAATGAAGAGCGTGTTTCTTCAGCTCTCCCTGTTGAAAACAAGACCTCTTTAGCCTTGTGAAAAGAGATCTCAAATGTTGAAGTCCCACAGCCCTTTAGTTCCTCATGCTGTGACTCATTTTTCCCAATCCACCTGAAAACTAGGCTAGGAAAGGAGGAGGCGTAAGGCTTCAGCTGGGGCCACAGCAGTGGTAGCCTGAGTGCCCAAGTGAAATCCCAGGAAAGGAGGAAACGGCAGAGGACTGGGGAACTGGCAGGGGACTGAGGGACATCCCTTTTATCAGAAACGCCTGGTTTTGCAAACTTGGCTAAACTGGAGGGCTTCAGCTGCTTCCCTGCTGTTGTACCTCCTTATGCCCCAAGTCGGGGGTAAATACAGCACTGCAAATAGCCAAAGGGTGAAGAGGTGAAGGAGGCTGCTTTGGTTCATTTATTTAGTTTTTAACCAAAAAGCTGGTATGAGGTAGCATTTGTGGAGAAGCGCAGAGCCTGGTTAAGCCTTTGCCCGTATACTGGTGGCTGTGCTTGCGAGCCTGGGATGTGGCCTCTCAGTTCTTGGGCACAAACCTCCAGAGTTTCTGCTTTGTAGCATTGTTTTTAAGAAAAAGGAAATGTGCTGCTGCCCACCAGCAAGGGGCTCCTGCTCCTGGAGGATTTCTGGACTGCCCTCTCCATTTGTAGTGCTACCTGAGGCTGCATAAGGTCACAAGAAAGCAAATCCAAAATATTATCTGTTGGCAGTAAGCTGTTTGGTTCCTGATCCTTCTGATGGGCTGTATTACAAAGATTGAAATTTAATTATCAAATTGAGCTTTTTTCTTCTTTTTAGAGAGATTTGACTATTCATAGTGAAATACAGATCGGGGTCTCCTCCACAAATTGATGAATATGGTAGAAAAGGAGGAAAAAAATCCCTGCCCTCTCCAGTGAAGTGCCTGTGGAAGTAGGATAGACTTTGTTTTTGCTCGAGGATGCTTTTTCCACTCTCCGTTGCTACATGAAATGCACTGACTCCATAAAATCGTAATGGGCGATCTCAGGGGAGGTCAAATATAGAAATTATACTTAACTGTGTAACATGAGTCTGCTTAAAAACTAACAGAAATAGAACTCAGCCACTAATAATATAATGCTTCAGTGATAATATATTACATTTTGTTGTTTTTTTTCTTTTATGTTCTTCCCTATGTGCAATCCCCCATAGTTTGGGTTTGGCATCAGCCTGGTATAGCTTCAGATGAAGCATGTCTTTACCACAGTTGGTTTCTGCTCAGCGTGCTTAAAAGATCTCGACTCCTCCTTTTCTTAAATCAAAAGCCCTAGTTGGGAAAAACTGATTTGAGACCAAGCCTTGTCAAGTAAATCTGATAATAGTTGAAGCTTTCGTTTCTAGAATTCAATTTCATTAATTAAAATAAACTAAAACCAGGTTATTTGTTCCATGGATTACACTAATAGCAAATGCGCAGCAAAACAGAGCAAACTCATGGATAAAGATCTAAAAATTAGAATTGCTCACTGCCATAATTTTCAGTTGTGTGATCCTGTGAATAACATTTGTATGGTACTGACAAGCTCATTTCACCACAGTGTTATTAAGGGCAGGAGATTCAGGTTTGGATATCATAGAAAGTCAGTGGCTAAGACTAATAAAGAATAGTGTGTGGAGGCTTTTGTTTTTACACTTTAATCATCCCCAGACTTTCTGCCCAAGTCAAAAAGACTGAGCCTTTTGGCCTCAATATAAAGAGATCTTTCTATCCCTTTACAAAGTTATAGGCCCTCCTGTATAAAGAGAAAAATATCTTCAAGAATATGGCATACTGTATGAGAGAGAGCATGTATTCAGATTGTGTCAAAAATATAAACTGTTTATTCTAGCAGATAATCTGTAGATGGGATGTTTCTTGGCATCTACTGTGAAAAACAGGTTTGTGTAATGTAAGATCCCCTTTGAAATGAACTTGAAATCCCTTTTTTTAAGGGTGCTGTATTCCATCCTGGAGGGATGGAGATATAAACTGTAAAGGCTTACAAAGACATGCTGAAGAGCTGCAGAATATCGATACCTGGTTTCAGAATCCTCTGTCCTATACTTAAAATGCAGTTTCTGTGTATATGGTGCAAGCAAGGGCAGTGGGGCCGATGTGTCTGGGGCGGCGAGGCAGCCTGAAAGCTGAGAAGCTGCTGCCTGGCTGTGAGGGCTTCCCTGGTTACTGTCAAGCTGTCTCTATTTATTTACTAACCTTATTTTTTGCTCTCAGCCAGACAGTTGTGAATTTCGGTAACTCCCAGTGGGAAATTTGCCTATCAAAGGATCTTCTCTGAGCCCAGTGGGATGCAAAATGTGTGCGTGACATTACAATTAACACGAGTTTACTCACTGCAAAGCTGCTCTTATGTTAATTCTCTCAGACTGAGGCGTGTAAGGGGTTACAAGCACAAAACCCAGCAGCGGAAGGTGCACTGCACATCTTCCAGGCTGGGGAAAGAGGCAGAGGCTTCGGCTTCCAGAAAATGGTGAGTTGTTGTGGGAATGCTGATGCTGTTTTGTGCTGTGAACTATTGTACCTGTGCAGCTCCTGGATGCGGCTTCCCCGATGGTAGCAATCAGCTGCCCATCAAGAAACTGGTCAGGATTTGTAGGGGGGAAGAGTTAAAGCAAGGAAAGCAAAAATAGGTTGGTGTCATGAAACATGGTGAATTAGGAGGGAAATAGTGCAGAGTAATTTTACCTTTGAAATCCTGTTTGAGATGAGCTAGTGTTTGTGCAAGCTGGAAGGATCAGTTGCTAAACTGCTGCTCAGTGTGAGAACAGAGTTACTACTGGAGATTAGAAATGAGCAGTTTGAATTCCTACTAGTCCATCTAACAATTGACACTTTCCTTTTCTTCTAAAACTAGTCTAAATAAGAGAGGAAGATCCTGGGAAAAATCTAGCGCAGATGAGACAAAGCATCAACAAAACAATCTTGAATTTAGATTTGTGGCAGTAAGTTGCATCGGCATGTGAAATACTTGGGATTTTTTTCTTTTTTTCAAGGTTAGTCAAAGCGTTAATTTGTGGTGAGATGGTTTTTGGAAAGTCAACATTATCAAGGATTGGTGGTACAAGCCAGTCAAATGCACAGTGTGGATTGGGAAATATTGAATAAAGCAAACAATAGCAGTATTTTTAGGAAAGTGTCTTTGAATTCCTCCCCTTGGTGAAATTCTGCATCTCTTCCAACTGGCATTTGAAGTTTACTGACTGAAAATCTCTGTGGCTTGACTGGTTACAAATGTTTTCATGCAAGCACATTAGTTTTTAAGTCGGTACATAAGCTGCCTTTTTTTTCCTTTTTTTTGTGAGAAAGTGAATAAGCTTGTAAAATAGTGTGCTGGAAACAAAAGAAGTCTTTTCTTCATATAGACAGATCTGATTCATCAGAAAGCATCAAGATAATTGTCACGATTTTCATTTTAAAAGGAAACCAAGAAATCTTGGCACAAGTGTAAAACTTTCTGTTGCTATACTGGCCTGTTGCCTGGAGCTAAATATTTGCCTCATGAATTTTCCTTTCCCTATCAGGAACAGGAAGCAATGTAACAAATGAAATGCATTAAGGTTTGCAAGTGATGCCTGTTAATTCAAAAAAAGGAAAGATGCTATACTTAAACGATTAGCAAATGAGATGCAACGAGTAATAGCTTTTTATTTTGGCAGAGATTTGGATGGTTGTTTATTTTGTCATTTAAGTACTTCCTAATGTGGCGACTTGTACTTGCTTGCTTAGAGTCTCCTTCATGTAAGTAACTAATAAACATATTAATTTGAGTTATAAACTTGAAATGCTTTGTCAAGATGCCTGGGTCCGTTTTTGCCCTCCTTTCCCCTTTTCTCCTTGTCTCTGGGATCGAGACGTAGGACCTTCTCGTGTGGTCAGGAAGCACAAGCTCCAGCACTGTTGGCATACGATGGCGTTAGGACAAACTCCCACCTTGCCTTCGGTTGCCGTCCCCAGGGGAGCAGCAGCTGACAGAGAGCGACCAAATCTGCCCTCCTGCATTGCTCCCAAGAGGCTGAGGAGCTGCATGGGAGCTGCCTAGTTTCTGTCACAGCTTGTTCCTTGGAAGAAAAGAAAAGAGGAAACCAATCCTGCTGAGAGACCAGGAAACCACAGAGGCCACAGAAATACAGAAAAGGCATTTAAAGCTTTTGTTCTTTTCAGAGCTATCTGAAACGCTCTTGCTTGTTGGGAATACCTAACCTGGCTGCATCCGACAGTGGGAGATTCCGCGTCCTGGCTTTATACCACAGACACAGTTTTATAAATGTTGCTAACCGTGACAAGTAGTTCACCTTTCACTAAGAGGGAGGTGAGAGATGAGCAATTGATTCCTGTTCTTCTCCTTGGTCATAAGGGAGTTCAAAGACTCAAAAATAAATGAGTACAGTTATTAATATGCTGAGCCATTCTCTAAACATACAATACCATTTTTTTTTCCTCCGGATTGTTTTTCTGAGACTGTAATTGCCAACTTTTGATTGTCGTTGAGACTACTGAAATACTTTTGCTTTACCTTACAAAATCCATTCCACATATGGAAAATCACTATTAGTGATAGCGATAAGAAACCATTTGGGTCGTATTTTTGTTGCATCTGCAAGGACCTCACTTTTCTTATTGAATTGTTGTGCTTTGCAAGTAACTGTTTCTATGTTTATGGTATTAAAGGATAAAATCTAGTAACAAAATAGTTTAGCTAAAATGTGAAGTTTTTACTTTTTTTTCCCCCTTTCTGCTTGTGTTTCTGACATTAGGGAAGTTTTTCTTCCCTCAGTCTCTTTTCAGGGATATCATGTTGTCTGATGTTTAATCATTTCCTTCTATAACATATTATAAAGTAAAATTTCTGGTCTGTGGTACAGACATGCATATTTTATTTCCTTTATAGTTAATTCCCATAAGTTTTCCTTTCATGCTGCCAATATTACACAGCTGTGAAAAGGCTTCACTTTTTAGCTATGGATACCTGGCATTAGCCTTTCACTGCATATGTCATTGCTATGAATTTATGGTTCTTGAGCTAGCTTGAATGAGAGCTGGGCACATAGTGGTGTTTTTCCATCTATTCTGGAAAAGCTTTACGTGGTAATAGGGACTGCAGTGAGCTGAAGTACTCCCTTCTTTCCTTAATGACTTCTGCTTGTTGTGGCCCCCTGAGGACATGCAGAAAGGCACTGTGGTGGCAGTAGCTTGTGTCTCCCTGTGCGTTACCATGTACCCCTGTGGGAATCAGCTTGAATAACTTTAGAAAACTACTATATTCTTATTTTTTAAGTCTGTATTGCCTTCAGAGAATTCTAGGCAATAATAAAAATTGTAGTTCTGCAAGGCACTTATCAGCTGGCTCTACAATCCGTTGACTTCACCAGACAGGCATTTATTTCATGAAAATGTATTGAGATATATCCTTCCAGCTCCTTATTCATAACAGAAAAAATTTATTATGTCGAGGGTTTTGACTTTAACTTCTAGAGTTTTTCATTACATACAAAAGTAAGTCAAAGTATAAAATAAGTTTGTCATTCAATTCTTGTGTTTATACTTAAAAATATATATACATGAAGTCCTTTATCTGCTTAAATCTTTAATATGTAGGAGCTCTCATTTTTTTTAAAATTAATTCTAAAGAACAATGCAGAGAGAGGAGTTTGAACCCAACAGACAGAGCTCAGAACAAACACACACCTGTATCCATGCAAGAATTTTATTGACTTGAGTTGTAAGCTTTAAATGGCATGGTGCGGAAGGAAAAGAGAAATTACCTGTTTAAGCAAGCATATAAGTAAACGTAAAACGTGAAAACAAAGATCAGGAAGGAAGTCCTGATCCTTTGTCCATCAGACTGGACAAAGCTCCAGGTACAGTTTTGGGACTGGGTGTTGCATGATTGTTGTGGGGGCAACACGCATTAGAAATGCCTGCTTTTGCTTACAAGGACACTCTGTGCTGCTATGAAGAAAAATCAGGATCTTATTGCAAATTAGCTACAACAGACGTATCAGATGCAGAGATTTTTGGCTGCTCTAATGACAATGAATAACATTGATCCTTGTGCTGGAGATGAAGTGATGTTGAATAAACTATCTGCATATTTACTGCATAGTACAAGCCTGGGGAATGTGGCTTTCTGAGTTAAGGTGTTGTTTGTAATTGTTTGAAAATATTTTTAATTTGTGCTTTTTTAGCTCAAATTATTAAAATAGCAATTCCCTTGACTTACTACTTAATTTTAGAAGTAGGTTGTAAACTCTGAAACTTCTGCTTTATTCCAAAAAGCATTTAATAATGAGGGGTTGATGTAATCTGTTATGGAGACAAGTACTTTTAGACACCAACTGGTGTCATAGAAATTGAGATAGAATCTCTGATCAATACAGACTAGGTTAATGAGTCACCAAAATTATTTTTATTGTTACTGAGGCATTTTAACTTGTAACGATCCATTGATAAAGCAGTAGAATAGCAGCATATTGTGATTTGTGGTAGCGTGTGTCACAGGATGCTCTTGCTAGTGCTTTCCATGCACTATTCAGCTGTCTGTTGGCTGCTTGTTTTCTGTTTTAAAAAGAATTTTCAGTGTAAAACTGCATCCAAGCTAGTTGGTTGGAGCAGCCCACTTGCTGGTGCTCTGAGGCGCTTTGTTTTTTCACAGCTGACACCTGATGATGGACGCAGAATATTCTGAACCAAATGGTAAATATGAATCTTCTACTTAATAACATTATTTTTAAATATAGTAATTTTATGTAAATTTGATAAATCTCTATTATGACTGAATGTGGAAGAGGTCAAAGTACCATTCATTCTCACTGCAAGCAAAAATCCTGAACATGTGAATGTGTTTAAAAAAAAAAAAAAACTCCAAAATACCCCAAACTGTTTATATTTCAGGTTAGAAAATACCTGTAATGATAAAGGAAAAATTTTTGCCTTCTGAAATGATTAAACAAATGTGAAATAATATATAGAAGATATTATGGTTAATATTTAGGATTATACCAATCTTTTGGTAGCTCTTATGGGTTTTTTAATTAAATCTGACTATCCTGGCTTTTCAAAGATGAATAGCAAGAACTGTTAAGGAACTAGGCAGAAAAAAAGGAGTATACTCAGGTTCTGTTTCTTGGTAAAACAGGAAAAAATATGTAGAAGAGCCAGAAACAATGCCTGTATATTGATTATTAGGTTTTGGGACATGATTGCACAAAAATGAAAAGGAATGGATGGAATAGATGTAAAACAGTCTATGTACCACATCTTGCATTCCTCTTTAAAAGGAATAAAGGGTTTCCTGCTCAAATAGTGTAGTATCAAATATTGAAAAATCAGGATGAGTAGAACTTATAAGAAACCTTTTTGGTATAAATGTATATGTGTGTGTGTATTTTCTCCTAGAAATCTTGTTTGCATTTAGAAAATCACTGCATTTATTGGGGAGGATCTTATGAATGTGTATAACTTATATTGCACAAACTAAATGGAACTACTCAATGGTCAATCAAATATATGCACACTTTATATAGTGTCATATATATATGTTTACGGTATAGCTGTATCAGGTATTTGTTTTCAGGTATGTGTTTCTGCCTAATTTTTTCAGTTGGAAGATTGGCACTTTCTCTTCCCTTCTCGCTCTTTTTTTTTTTTTTTTTTTTAAACTCAGCAAACTAAAAGTTATTTAAAAAAAATTACTTCCAGAAATATTGAGAAGTCCCGATGGTCATCTCTCTCTTTCTCTCTCGCTCTTTTTTTCAAGTTTTATTATTATTATTTTGGTTTTTTTTTCAGAGAGCTTTTGTTCCTCTGCATCCTGTGATCATATTTATAATTTATATTTCTAAGGGAATGAATCTTGAGTGCATTCAGCTTAGTGGTTTGGCCTTGCTCCACTGTTATGCTGACTTTCATATGGGTCTCTTGAAAACGAAGCATCACAGAGGCAAGCACGGGCACCGGTGGGAAAGGCAGCAGCCTTGGGTGTTTCTGGCTACCTTAGTGTGGGGAAAGCCTTTAGGCAAGGGTAGGAACGGGGAGATGGATACGGAACTGGGACCCCCTGAGCTGGTGCTCAAGCTGGTTGTTTTAAGGCAAGTTCTGGTATGTGTTGCAGTGAGCGCAGTGGGGACAGCCACAGATGGAGCATCCCGTGGAGAGCTCGTGCGGAGGTTAAACTTCCTCTGAATTTTCAATTTGGTCCTTTGCTTAATTTTATTTTTCCCTGACAATGTGACTGTGCCTACTTCGTTTTGGCAGAAGTACATTGGCCTGGTGCTTTGATCCTGACCTTGGAAGGAAATGGGGATGCTGGTTCTTCTGTCTGTGAAGTTTGCACTAGCTGCTCAAGAGGGATTTACTACCCTAGTAACTGGCCTGTGTCCGTAGCGTTTTAATAGTGACTTCAAAAGCATCTTTTGTTCACGCCTAGTTCATAAAATTTTTCCTGATTGTTTCTGAATGGGTATAAAACATTTTTAATACAGTATGAATGCAGAAATGTGCCCCTTATCATTGTATGTGAAAGCTTAAGTGAAATCTCAGAAAATTTGATTATTTTATGCTAACAGATTTTAAGGTAAGCCTTTAGTTTTCAGAATATCAGGGATTTTAATATTATGTATAGCCTGAAGGAGCTAAATTCACAGGCAACAGATAGAGGAACTGAAGGAACTGTAAAAATTGAGTGTAGATACGCTGTTTGTATGGCTGTAGAGCTCAAGTAAAGGTTGCTTATGTATTTGTCTGTGGACTTATTAAATGAAATATAATAGTCTTGTATTTGGAAAGACTTAAAGTAACTTTTCATGTAGATTCCTTTTTCCACATTTTTGCACCTTTCCTCAAAAAAGGATAGGTGGAGGGAAAGCATCATCAGGCCAAGACAAGTACAAAGTGAAGCTGAAATTGAACTGTAGTGATTTAACAGATTTTTTTAAATGAAATTGAACTGTAGTGATTTAACAGAATTTTTTTTTTAAATTATGTTCTTTCCATTCAAATTTATACAACCAGAAGGAAACGTTTGTATTTGGGATAGGATGGGCTAGAGGATTGGCTAGAGGTGAGTCTTAAGACTTTCCCAAGTATTTTCAGGCTCTGCTAATGTGCTTAGAGGTAATTTGGAAGCAGTGATTTTTGAAAGCCTTCTATGTACCATACAGACATGCACAGTCCTAGGCCTGCATGAAATGACTTTTGCTAGATATAGTTCTCTCTCCATTTGGGACTGAAGGCTCTTGCAGTTTGATATTTTTGGTAATATATGAAATCTTTGAGCTCAGCCGTGCTCCACATGGCCAAGTCATCCACATTTCCAAGTCATCTCTGTACTTAGCATAGATTTACAGACTTTTGACAGTCTTCCAGGAGAGACAAATGTCAAGACATTAAAAAAATAAAATAAAAAAAGCTTTATTTTTAAACATATGTGTAGCCACAGACATAAGTAGTTAGATGGTTTCCTCCTCTTCCCAGAAAGTAAGGTAGGAAGAAGTCTATACAATAACTAGTGCCATGCTAGACTTTCTGCCTCTAGTACAGTGTAGTACCATATGGTCAATGGTACTGTCTGTATCTGCTGAAATACCATATAGACACAGCCTGATGTTCATGTGCTCTTGTAGCCGCAAGAGAATTATAATTTTTAATTTACCGTTTTTTAATAATTGTATGCCTTGGGATGAATAAAGAGAGTTGGAAAGTCACTGTTGTTTTTTGTTTGTTTGTTTGTTTTACCACTTTCTGTACAGTTAGAAGTGTCAGAAATGCCATTTCTGATCTTGTGTGTGTGTGTGTAAAGGTTATATGGGTAGGCTTTAGGGATTTAACTTTAAAAGTGTTGCCTTACTCACTATATTATTAGTTTAGCTCTTGTGAAATTCAAAAGTTTTTTTCCAAGAACTTGCTTGCATCCATTGCCTTGATTGCTCTACTTTTGATTTTGTTACCCTTGCAGAGTCACCAAAGAGTTTTTGCAAACTCTTGATCTTCTAGGCTAGACGGGATCTGACTTTCTAATAAAAATTCAGAGTTTTTATAGATCAAAATAGAACAAAGTAGACAAGTTTCTCCAGAGCTATTAACCTGGCGCCTTCTCATGAACATAAATTAATTTACTCAAAACTCACAATAACACTTCAATTGCAGGGAATTTCCCTGAAATGTGAAATGTTGGAGTATGCACAAATGTTGAGGATTTTTTTTAAAGTACCTCCAACAATATCTGAAGATGAAATTTTGGAGCTTTATTGTAAGATTTGCATTTTGTAGAATAGATGTAAGCTAAATATAAAATATACTTAAGTGTAAAATTTGTTCAGGAACTTGCTTAGGGTCAATATGGTTATAGGGTGCTACAGTCAGAAAAGGAATATATAGCACGGTGTGATAACTGATTATAAGGAAGCATGAAGAATAACTAATGAAATAGGATATTCTGTTAGATAAGGTGCATTAAAATATCTTAGGCCATATGTATTAGCTGATTTTTTTTTCCCTGATACATTATTGTATGAAAAAAGCAAGCACGCTAATGTTTTCTGTGTGTGTGTGTGTTTTTTTTTTTTTTTTTTCCCCCCCTTTGCCCCCATTTATAGAGCCAAATTCCACCAGGACTTTCTTTTTCCAGCTTCTTCTGCTTTTTATTCCTAGTCTGTGAAAGCATAATTTGAAAAGCACACCTATTCCTTAGGCACGAAACAACGAAGTTTGACTTGTTTTACCAGATGAGCTCTTCCACCAAAATAAAATGTCCCCAAATTAGAGCTGGGCTTGGGTTGATGGAAACAATAAATTTGAAGATTGAGAGCTTGCTGATACACACATTTCCCATCCAAGACCTAGTACAGTATCCTGTATCTTGTCACTCTCCTTCCCATCGCTCATTGAACTAAATCCCACTGAAATCAGTGCAAGTTTGGCAGAATTTGTGGTAAAAGATCTGTAAGATCACAGTCAAGACTAATGTCTTTTTGTGCTTAGTAGTCCACACAAACAGGTTGGATTCCTAAGAAAACTGGGAATTGCTTTGGGGATAACAGATATTTAAGAAGTTGGTTTGGGTCATAGGATTATGTGTATATAACTGGTTGATTACACTTAATTGTGTTCACAGTTCTTGTTTCCATTTTATTTGTTTATTTTATTTTCTGTTTCCTTTGGGTAAATTTCACTGTGTCTAGTTACAGTTAAAATCAAACAGTAATGTAAAATGCATAATAGTATTTGAATGTTATTCAGAGAAGTCAATGTAAATATTACTAGAAAAGAAACAAATGTAAGTAATTTGGCAGGAAGGGTGATGTTGAAAGCAATGCAAAAGAAATAGGAAGAAAAAATGGAATGTACTCTGCTCTTAAGCTCTGAAGATGACCCTTTAGTTGGGGACTTGCATACATTTCCTTGCAGGATAGAGTGTTATGATGAATTTGGCCTTAATTTCTGGTTTGACAAGTATGTTAAAGCATAGTTCAGTCATGGGTCTTTTGGAGCTGGCAAGCTGTCGCACTCGATCTCATGCAGAAACCTACACTTGCCAACTGAGCATTCACAAGGATCAACAGACTCCGCTTTCTGGGAAGGAAATTGCATCGTTTTGGGAGCCGATTCATGTGTAAATCAGGTACCTTTGCCTTGGGACAGAGTGGATGGTTAGAGCGGGCTTCACTTGTGAGCTTCACTTGTCTGATTTTTACCGACTACCGCAAATCTGCTAGGACCCTTTTAGCGTTTCTGGGAATTGACTGTCACACAGTATGAGAAGCTCCTGCCTTGAGCCCCTCTGCTGCAGGTTTGTGCCCTGAAAGCCAGATTTTTTTCAAGCCTTACTTATCAAGGGCTTTCAAAAGAAGCTTTAAAAAAAAAAAAAAAAAAAAAAACACAAAACTCCATCTACCTCGAGGTTTAAATATAATAGAGATGTAAATTAGGCAGACTATTTTCATGCTTATTTTATAAATTGAGAAATACTTCACTTCTCTATAACCTGTTTTCATTTTACACAAAGTCTGCTTAGCCACAATTTATTAGAATAAACAGCAAGAGGGTGAAAATGCAAAAGAGATGTTACTGTGACTCTTGGAAATTTGCACTCTTCAGAAGAGCTGTGATTTCCTTAAAAGCATTAAATCTGTCAATATTTATTATTTTGCTGTTTTGCAATTAGCACGTTCCTAATCTTTTTAATCTTTGACCACTTGCCACTTCAGGCATGCGCTTAATCTACTGTATTCTTGGGATTGTAAATGAACATCCAGTAAGTTTTCCTCAAAGAGTAACACGGTAGAGCCAAGCATTTTAAAGCTAATATGCTTTGGCTGGATAAGAGCATGTTTCTTGCTCTGTCTTCAGTCCCAGTGCCAGGAATTGCCTCTTGTCTGGCCATACTCTTGCAAACCCTGCTGCTGAGCCCTCAAGCTGTGCTCTGGCTGCTGTTTCTTCTTCCAGCAGGAGACAGTGGCTATTTTGGTCTCTCCAAATGTTTGCTGTTATCCTGTTCTTCTGGGCCGTGTTGCCTTCTGCTGGTGCCCAGGTGGTTTGGCCCATGTCCTCCACGTTGTTTATTGCCTTCACCTGTCAGTGAAGTTATGAGAATTGGCAAGGGCAGCACCAGTGAAGCAATGTTCAGTCATCAAATGTCTTCCCCTCATTAGCTTGTTGTTCTATTTTTCCTTCACATTATACAGTGTGAATGAGCTTTTGCTGAGTGATATACACAAAATTATTCATCATTCCAGTATATGAAGGTTTAATGCATACCTGAGTTTAATAATGAACTAATAATAACTAAGGAAATAGTTGTTTGAGCTACAATAATTATATTTACCTCTTTTAACTCCAAATAAACAGCATACATCCATAGGCTCCAATCCAGCTGACTATACCTACAATACTACTCTGAAAGTGCATGTATTCTTTTCACTGTTTACATTTCTTCTGTCCATTAACCCCACAGTTGGTTTGTTATGCACCTTGTTTTAGTTTCTTTTCAGGCTCCTGGTTGTTTTTTACCGGGTGTTGGTGCGGCTCAGATTGGAGTCCCTTGTTGTAAACACCGGGAGGTTTTCCTGGGAGTGGTGCAGGTGAAAGGCACTGGTTCTGGCACCAACATTAAAGTAAAGAGGTGGTGCCAGGTTTAAATGAACATAAGCTCCAAATTATGAAGAGGCTGCAAAATTCAGGAGGCCTGCTGTGCTCTCCTGCTTGAGTCTTCATGTGAAGTTTTCGCAAACCAAAACGTCCGGGAGCGCCTGCTCAGGCTTCCTGCACAGGGCACGGAGCTTCATCCAGCAATTTCGAAGCCGGGTTCACTAACACTTGCTGGGCTGGTTACCTCTTTTAGAAAGATATTTGACAATTTGAAGTTTTAAAACCTAGAAATGCTTTTCATCCTAAAACGTGAGCATGTTTAAAGTACAGTGCAAATTCTAGTCATCTTCCCTGAAAGTTTGTACTCTACAATATACATAAGAAATAATAGTTTTTGTAATATTCTGAAGAGAATAACTATAAAATCCTTGACTTTAGGCCTTTTTTTTTTCTTCTTCCTGTAGTGATTTTATCCTGTCGCATTATTTGGGTAGTCCCACGTTTTTGGAAGTGTCAAGGTTCCCATTAGTCTGCAGCATTTTAAGATAATATACAAAAAAGACTTAATAAAGGCCATAGACTCATCAAAAACTTCCTTTTTTTCCTGCTGAAATAACTCCAAAAAATAGCAATTTGAGGATGGAAATAGTGGCTTTACATATCTCTCAACTTTTGCTGAAGCATATGAAGCTTGCATCTTAACAACAGGGAACGTACTAATGCTAAGAATTTGGTAAAAATTGCCTGTTTTAGAGTAGCATGACACTATGTTAGTGCTGTCTTCTCAATTTTTTCTGAGAAGCAGGCAAAAAAAAACCTTTAGATTTTTCAACCACTACAGTCAGTTGTCTTGTTAGATTTTTATATAGTATGCATCCTGCTTTTTTTAATCCCTTATTAAATGTATCAGTTTTTTTGTATTGATTTTGCGGAAATTACTACAGATATATATTACATGCACAGCATGTAATTTAGCCTGCAGTCTGAGAAACTTTCCTGGGCAACAGAAGTTTCCCTCAGCACCTGCAGTGTATTTAGGTGCCAGTGTAATGGCAAAGAGCCAGATTACCAGAGCCTGACAGAAAGATGGGCAAAGTTTAAAGAGTATTAGATGATCTTTTTCCCTGGAGCTTCTGTGTTGTAGTTAAAAAGAGAAGAAAATAGTTGTAAAATGGAAGTAAATATAAGCTTTGTAAAATGGAAGAATTAGGTCAACTACTATCTTATTTTTATAAGTGGAATATGGTTTACAAAGGTGCTTAGGTGCATATGGGAATTTTGCATTTACTTTGTATGCCAACAAAAGACATAATTACTTTTCTTGCCAGAAGTATTTTTGAAGTTTGTTTAAAAATGGGGCAAAAAGGACGGAATTAAGCCGTGTTAAACTTTTCAGAATATTTTCTTTGTACACATGACTTTTGTATGTGGTTACTTAATTCTCCAAAACAAGAAGCAAACAAAAGGATGACTCTTGCTAATTTTCTGCACTTGGTTGTTGCAGGCATGATAGCGCATGTGAGGTTTCTTCTGCCTTTTACAGAAGTCTGCCAGTCGTCTTCTATTTCAAAGCAAAGACTTAGCGTTTGAATGATTTCTCACTCTTGTGGTATAAAAGATCTGTCTAAGCTAGATGTAGTAACTCTGAAGGAGACTTAGAACCCATGGGAACAGGCATTAAGCATTCGAGAAGATGGAAGTGCAGTTGTATCCTTATAAAAGTTATTTTTTTATATATAGACATGAACAATATTTGCCTCTCAGAATGCAATAAATAACTTCTCAAATCCATGCTCATTTAAACAGTTCTGTGTATGAATGAAACAGAATGTAGAGGCTGTAAAACAAATTAAGTGAGGAATTTTGTCTTTTTAAAGTAAATTTAGAGATGGTACAGAGTAAAAGAAATAGGCTAGTTTCTAGCAGCAGGAACCCTGCGTGTAACACCAACAAGGGCTTTGGCAGCTTGCATTTTTTCCTGCCTTTAAAGCTCAGTGTGACTGCAGGTGTTTCAGGCGCTAGATCGCTAAAACATTAGAGTTTGCAGGTGCAGTTTTCTATAGGTGTTCGCTTGCAAGCTGATGTTCTGTGCATGCAGGTGAGAGGTCTCGGGTGGGAGATGTCTGTGTCCCCTTGGGATGCGGTTTCGCAGTCTGCCCGTTCTGAGCCAAGGTCTGGATTGCAGCACCCAGTACCAGCTGGTTACTTGTGCAGGTAGCTGATGTTTTAGACTCTGTAGGGAATTCCCTTCTACAGTTTTATGGTGCAGTATGTTGCCAGTGACAGAGGTGTTATTTATTTATCCCTCAAAAATTCATGTTGGATACCATGCTGTACAAGATAGAGCTTTGTCTCCAAGAAAGCTTATGTGGCTAGGTTTTACTTGCTCATTTGTAAATTCCTCTAAGCCCAGATAAATCTGTCCCTGGCAGGGAGAACTGGCTTAAATTGTGTTTTACAAGGTGAATTCCTGTCTCTGGTTTCCACCCCGTCCTCACGCACACCTCTCGCAGTTTTCCAGTGTGACTACACTCGTCTCCTGCGGCCCAGACTGGGGAACGGATCTGACTTAAAAATGCAAAGGGGAAAAAAAGAGCAGCACTTGTGGGTTTGGTTCTGTTCTGTGGAGGCATACGTGGCCTGCAGGGTGGCTGGGTAAGCAGTCATGCTGGCATCCCTGTAAGGCAGGCAGCAGCCTTTTAAACAAATGCTGCTGTGGAAGACTCCTGCTGATGAAATTGTCTTAACCTTCTTCTAGTTGTGTGAGAGTCAGACTGTCCCCTCATCCTCTTCACATCCCTGCTATTTTTTTTCCTAATTCATCCTATCTGCTTCCCTTTGCTTGAGGTATTAAACATTCTTTGGTTTCTTTGTAAGCATTGGGAAAGCGAGCACATTAAGTACGGATGGGGTTCTGCAGGCAGTCTCTCCATGCAACAGTGTGGGCTTTTTCAACTGCTTTTGAAGACGTGTCTTTGAGACGCTTATCTGCTTATTTATTCCCCCCTCCGCCCTTACTCTTTTTCCTGTGTGGAATCTTGGCAACTGCTCTGTATCTGCCTTTGCTTTTTCTGTCCATCTAGGAAGCAGCAGTGCGAAACTGAACAGAGCATCTCACAACACTGATTAAAACTTTCTACTTTTTTTTTTCTTTTAGCCACCTCTACATTTACTCCCTCGACAGCTAGTCTTTCAAGTCTCATGTGCAGTAGCTGCCCCAAATAATTGAGAATCCATGATCCTCTGCTGCCCAACTTCCATTCGTCTGTGGTCTGATCATTTGGGTTTGTTCCTCATCTCATTTAGCTGCTGGGGTGGGTTGCAGATACGTTTCTAACATGGGGAGGTGGCAGAAGCTGACTTTGTTATTACTGGGTTTTGAATATGTTGTAGTCTAGTATTTTCCTGCCTTTATATTTCTTTGAAGAGCTTGAGAACCAGTTGTGTGTGTCCTTTGAAGTCGTCCTTGAGCAAGAAGGAAATCCGAACTGGTTGTCCCTGTTGATATATGAACCTAAGAGCCGTTTCTTAGGACTATATCCTAAACAAACGGATGCAGTGACAAAATGGCCACGTGTTTTTCCTTTATTCTTCCCACCTGTCGCAATTCACTGAAGAGCACCAAACCAATCCATGCTTGAAACCATGTGGATACTTCCAACATTGCTGGGATTGGCTCGGAGGAAGCAATTTCTGACACCTGTGTGTGACATTGCCTTACCCTTAAGAATTGTTGGTCATCTGATTCTTACTCTGTTCAGTTTTTGATGCTAGCTATAGCTAAAATGTATAAAGTCATACCTGTTAATTTGAATGAAGTGTGATAAAATCAGGTGGAAAGGAAACAAGACCCAAGAGCCTTTAACATGCCCTTATTAAGACTAACCAAAATATATATATAAATTGTAATTAAAGATCTACCCAGTTCTGCTTTTGCACTTCTGATCTGAAAATCAGTTTGGAAGGGGAGAGATTAATTGGATTTCTCAGTCACACAGGGATGAGAGAGGAGTTTTTTTTAATCACTAGTTATTGCTGGTCCTGTATTGCCTTGTCATGTTAAGCTTTGGCTCTTTCTGGATATGTACAATTGCAACTGTTACTTTTCAAAAATACAGGGACCCACTGGGTATTTTAAGACAACTAAATACTGTGATAGATCAACAGTACAACTGCTGTGGCTACCCTTTTTATCTAGGACATGGTGAGAACTGTTGCAGCATGTTACATGTAGCTTCTTCCAAATGTGACACAGATTTTTCTCCTCTAAGTCGCCAGCGCTCAAGTGTGGTCCCTTGACACAGGAGCCTGGGCAAGGTTAGAAAGTCCGTCCCAGTGTGATGGGCACCGGGGCCACCGCGTGCGGAATAAGCAGGCCCTGAGCTCATCCGTGTGCGTAGCCAAGGCCGCATTCCTTGCGCTTACATTAGCCCTCTGCTGAGGGGAGGCCGCCTGGAGCAAAGCGGGGTGCTGCTGGCAGCAGGCACCTTGCTCCTGTTGGAGGGAGCGCGTTCGTGCCGCCCAGGAGGGCCCTTTGCAAGGGGAGGTGGAGACGGGGTGTTCGGGAGCCGCGTGCAGAGCTGGGCGGGTGACCCCGCGTGGAAGGGAGGGAATGGAAAAAACGGAGGAGTGTAAATGGCTCAGGAAACATGAGTATGCTCAGTCATACTCCAAATGGAAATATAAATATTTAAAATTTAAATATTTTGTTTGATGTAATTGTGTAGCCACATTCAGCCATGTTTAATCAAAGCAGGAATATAAATTCATATGAATTCAGAATATGACTTGTTTAGAAAACAATCCACATTTAGTCAGTTTGACATAATTTTCCCATGATGTTTTGCTGTCTTCTCATTTGCACATTTGTAGTAGCGTGGCTTTTTGACATGCTCTTCACAGAGCTTTATAATATTCAGCTGTTTCAACTATGTCATTCTGTTGCAAAGTAGACTTAACAACCCCTTAGTTTTTGACCTGATTAAATTAAGTAGTTCCTGCTCAAAGCATCTTAGGGTTGATGATCAGGAGTAGTACAGACAAGGCAGACTATATTTTGAAGAGTTAAGTAGAGACAGCCCTATGCAAATATCTAGTATTTATACTGCTGTTATCAAATGTCCTGTGCTTACTCGTAGAGATATCAGTTTGATTGATATGGTGGTTTTCTTTTTGTGTGCCCAGAGAGGTTGTGGAGTCTCCTTCTCCGGAGAGCTTCCGAACCCGCCTGGATGCCACCCTGTGCCACGTGCTCTAGGTGACCCTGCTGGAGCAGCGGGGTTGGACTAGGTGATCTCTAGAAGTGCCTTCCAACCTCAACCACTCTGTGATTCTGCATTGCAGCATGCCAAGCAGATATGAAGGAAGTGATCTGCTGCTTAGTATTTGGTTCAAGATGGGAGATGGAGCTTGAAAGCAAGAGCTTTTTAGCTCTGAGCCACTCTTCCTTCTCAGTTGGCTCTCCTTTATTCTCTTTCTGAGCTTTATTATAGCTGCCAAAAGTGTATATTCCTCCAATATGTAACTCTGGTCCCTGTGAAATTATTACTGTAGTAAGAGTAGATGATTCAGTAACTTCTTGTCAAAATGACTGTAAGCAAGCAGTAACATTGGAGGTCTCCTGAAGGTGATTATTCATCATGTGGACATCTGATGGTCCTGTGCACAAACATGGAAAATGAGAAGTTTCCAAATTCTAATTCTAGCTTTGACGACAACTGCTGTGATGTTGAGTAAGTTATGTAACTCCTCCTTTGTTTGCCACCCTAAATAGTTTCCTCTAGTAACTAGTGAATGGTTCCTTTCCTCTGTAGTACTTCACCAGGAAGCTGCCAAGCTTGACTTGCAGCGAAGCCTGTCTTCCTCTTGGACTAGTCTCATTGAAGTTAATGGCTGTGCTTGTTAGGCTGTAATTAGACTTTGTTATGAGTAAACAGCATCAGGCTATAAACATAATGTCATTCTAAGATGAATATTACTCCAAATAATAAGTAACCTTGTGCTTCATTTAATCTGTCTAGTTTAAATCTAAGAAGCCTTCAAAATGTGAGACTATACTGTATGGGTGTAGTAATTTTCTGCAATAGCAGCTATTTTCTACTGTGTTTATAGCTACCTTACAGTTGATAAAAATACATGTGCATGTTGCACTGCTCTGTTTCTTTACTTACTAATATACACTCTTAAAATCAAATTATTTTATTCAAATACCTCTCTTTTGAAAATTAGCTCTTGCTGTTTGCTCCTGGTCCCAAGTAGTTATCTTGCATATTACTCTTTCTATTTTGTACGGCAAATATTTCTTACATTCTGTGATATCCTTTATGTTTCTTACAAACATATTCATATGTGATATAAAATGAAATGGGTATTTCAAGCTTTGCATAGGCTAGACCAACTTAGGGAATACTTTTTTGTTTCTTCCTAAATTTTGCCTGCCTCTTGCTTCCCATTGTTTTCTATGACAGCTGCTGTGTCTGAATATCCCTGGCTATCTCAGTGCCTATGGAGCCCTTTGAAAAATCTGATCGAATTGGGTCGTGGATGGATGTGATCACCAAGCCTCAGGAGCAGATAAACTGGCAGGGCATATGATGCTCTGTGCAGAAATACGTTCCAGACTATTTAAAAGCAGAAAGCTACAGAAATTCCCATTATCAGAGTAGGTTCCTTGAACTACCTTGACTCTGTAGAGCAGTGGTGATGAGCTGGGAGAAGGAGACTCTGGCTTGGGTACGTGCTCAGCAGTGCTACTGAGGTCGCTTCCTCCAGGTAGCTGCCATGGGGCTCTGGCCCTGTCTTGTGCAACAGTGGTGTGAGGCTGTGAGAGCCACTTGCAAATGATTGACTTGCTGCAAGCTTAGGTATTTCTGTGCAAAGCTTCAGAGTTTCCATGGGCTTACATGTGCTTTTAGCCTATCCCAATTGTACAGTAAAAACGGTTAATTTATTGCATTTTCCTTACGTCACTGGGATTGGCTCAGGACAACGTGCGGCCTGTTAGCCAGCTCTCTGCTAGCAGGTTGTAACTCTCTAGGATGCTCTAAATCAGCTGCTTTCGGCTCTGTGAGTGTTCCCTGAGTAGCTGCCGTGTCGTCTCCTCCTGGTGATGAGGCCTTCCCAGCCCGAATCTGTCCCCTTTAGGGGAAAAAGGGGAATGAGCACGGCAAGGGCAGCTCTCTGTGTATGGCTTTTCAAGCAGGAGGAATGAGGCATGCCGAGGGTATCAGCTCCTGCAGCGTTTGCTCGAGCTGCTCTGTTTATGGGTCAGTTCCACCATTTATTCTCCCTGCTCTGGGGGTGAAGCTGTTGGCAGCCTGTTCTGCCAAATGGAACCTTGAAAGACTCGGGGAGAAAGGAAGGAATGAGGTATTTTGGGTGCCTTTGGGCTTTCCTCTAAGGCTGTTTATCGACAGAACTACAGGATTGCCCCCTTCTCCCTTTCCCTCCCCCTGCAAATGCCTTTTTCATAAAAGGTGTAAAAACAGCTACGAAGTCTTCGGTACCATGCAGATCATTTAAAGGGCACCCTAAATACAAAAATTCAGTTGTTTGAAGTTATTTTTCATTAATGCCTTATGTGTATCTCTAAGATTTCTAGGTGTTTAGGGCATTTGCTTAACAAAAGAAGCTCGTTTTCTTTGGACTAAACTAAATACCCTAGATTTGAAGCCACCTTCTGTTCCTGAAGACTGATTACTGAAGCTCTCTGCCTTCTCAGGGGTCTCATCTTATTAGAACAAGTACCGCATTTTCAGAGCACGTTTCCCAGCTTCGAATTGCGGGATTAGCTATCGTAACACCATGGTCTGCTCTACTGGGTTGATCCTGCTCATTGACAGCGTGTGGGAACAGGGTGGGGGGAAATGACTGTAGCTTGCACAGATGCTTTGTCCTAATTATTACTGGAGGTGCAATGGTCCCCCACCATGCTGACAGCCACAAAGCATGTGCTTGAGATGTGCATGCTCCAGGAGACCAGGCAGAGAAACAACCCATATCCAGGGACAGGTAACATTTCTAATGCAGCTACTGCAAATGTTTGAAGTGCCTTTTTTTTTTTTTTTTTTCCTTTTTCTGTCACAAGTCATGTTTAAGAGGAGGGGGAGGAAAAAAAGGATGAACATTTATTTTTACTAGGCTAAGTGAAAGTATGATGGCAGTGCAGGTCCAGTCTCCTCTTGGAGCAATGGGTAGGACATCCAAAGGTGGCTCTGATTAGGCGATTCT
Organism: Tinamus guttatus; assembly: GCF_000705375.1. The sequence goes on along the minus strand of NW_010587150.1, from coordinate 73,795 downwards.
TAAGGGAACAGTTCTCAGAGTCTAGAATTTGAGCACAGTAAAATACTGTCGAATAAAGTCCACCAGGACCCCTTAAGTTTGATGAGCCCTTTTTCTTGTGTGTGTGTGTGTGTGTGTTTTTTTTTTTCTCTTCTTTCTTGCTAAGCCGCTCGATATTCCAGCCTGCTTCAAACTTTTGCATGCTGTGAAGTAACGAAGTAGAACATTAAATCTTTTAAATCCTAAGAGTGCCGGCAATCTACTGAGCATTTCACAGTGCTGTTGTCAGTGAAGAATGCATGTGTATTCTCTACAGTGTAATCCCTGGAGTGTGAAATTAGATCTGCTTCTCGTTTCTTGTTCTCTTCTCTCTCTCTCTCTCTCTCTCTTTTTTTTTCCTTCTTTTTCATATCAAATATAATATGTAGCTTAACCACCCTATCTGTTTCTGGGCATATAAAGCAATGGATTATCCTTTTAGTAAGCAGATTTCCACTGTGTGTGTGTGTGTTTTTTTTTTTTAATAGCAATACAGCTTAATAACACAATTTAAATAGAATGAATGGTAGTATGAAGAATTCTATTTTTTTCCTTTATTTTTACATCTGTGAATATTCAAAAGGACCTCCAATCTCAGTCCTATAGATCCATACTTACTAAAAGAGAAAACAAACCACATAATTGCTTTAGTAGCATAGACCTTCCTGTGGTGAAAATTGGGCTTGAGTGCTTTCAAAACACTAGCTTATTATACATAAAGGTGTTTTTATATCAATTTCAAATTTCAGTAGTGCAGCAGCAGTGTCTTTAAGACTTTAGTGGTGTTTTGCTTGCTTGCTTGTTTTTTCCCTTTAGTTTCCTTGTTTTTTTTGTTGGTGGTGAAGTTGCAGATTTCTCCCACCCCTCTGTTTGAACAAGTTAGTAAACCTTTTGATATCTCTGTCTTCAGCTGTAATGAGACTAATGCTTACCTGGCACATCATGGAGTAGTATGAAACTGGTTAATGTTTGTGCTCTGAAGCAGTTAAATAATAGTGCTTGGGATTTAGAAAGGGGCCAGGAGGAGCGTGAAAAACTAGTGGCTGACTGACTAGCAGCTGGCACGGACATGCAGCTATCTGTGGGTAAAAATACACAGACAAAACCAGGGAGACATGAGTCGGACTGGATTGGATTGGTTGGAATAAAGAGATCCAGCTGTGCTGATAGCCAAAATAACCGATAACGTTTTCAGTACGTTCTAGCATTATGCAGTATTTACTGTGAGATGCTGAAAGCCCCAGTGTTGTGGCGGATGGAGTGGGTTCAGCTTCCTGAATGGAAAGTTGAACTACTTGGAGAAGTTCATCGGAAGAAGCAGCAGACAGATTTGTAAGGGTTTGCTGAGTTACTAAATCAGTTGTAGTTTATCTGATGAGAGTTAGTGGAGGCACAGGGGGAAGTAGCAGGGGAGTCAGACACATGTGAAAGGCAGAGCTGAGGTGGGTAAGGCAGAAGAGACCAACTAATTTTGATTCTATGTATATTTGATTTCTTGTTTGGAAATAGCATGGGCATATTTCTAGTCGTGAATGCTATAGGTAGATTTAGTTGGCAATTTTAATTTTGATATCTAGCTTCTTGAACAGATCAAAGTATGTGCTTTTAAGTTTGCAAAAGAGAAAGTTGTCTTTACTATTCAGAATAACCTTTTTCATCTGAAACCAAATTCAATTAAAAAACTGTCAAAGCATACACAATATACAAGGTTTGCTGCTGTGGGAAAACATGAGTATTCTTTGCTTTAAAAGAATATCTTTACTCACTGTTTTAACTTCAAGGAAAATGCAAGAATGCAGTGTAGCTGTAAGAAAAGGACTTTGATGTAATGAATGCTGGAAGCACAGGCGAGAATATGAAAAACTGAAACTTCCTTCTAGTGATAAGCTCCCAGATCCTGCAAACTAAGACTAGCAAAGAAACACTGATTGTTTTCCTTTCAAGCTGATGTGGAAAAATATTTTCAATATCTTTTAAAATAAAATGCTTTGAGCAAAGACAAGTATCCTTGTTTAAGAACCACCTAAGCTTATCTTGTATTTGAAGGCTTGTGGGACCCTGTAAAATTAATTTTATGATTATCTGTAGGATAGAAAAAGCACTTGTTGAATCCATATACTCTTTTCCTTGCCATGGCCTCACGTGCTTTTGGTGAGGAATGCACACGTCTGGAATGTTGAAATTTCTTTCAAGCAGCACTCTGGGCTTTCTCTTCCATTATCTTCAATCTGGATGAATGCGTCTAAAGAACTACTCTGACATGGCAATCATCCCCCCAGTGTTTACACGGTGCTAACAAACAGACGAAAGCTCATGGAAAAAAAAAATCCATTAGTTCAGATTTATTTGGAGTACAGGTGTCTGTGTGGTTTCAGGATGCTGCTGCATACGTTGTTTATGGCGAGTTCTATGTTTGATATAATAATTGTGTGTGTCTGTGTGTTTTATTTTTTTTTCTCCTATGTGAATCTCATTGCTGTTTTTTTTCTCCTATGTGAATCTCATTGCTGCTAACTGTTGAGATTTTTGGCTTGCAGATGCAGTTAACAAACACTAAAAAACTTTATTAAAAATTATCTTAATATTGTGGGCAGTATAACAGGACCAGAAGAGAGAGGAGCTGCGTTCCAACCCCTTTGCTTGCAGGGAGGGCTGTAGGTACATTGCTGACCCAGTCTCCTTGAGTGGTTTGCAGCCTTCATCCACCTGCAAGCTTTTCCATGAACAGCTTCTGCGTGTACTTGCCTATGTTAGTGTAGTGCTTGGTTGTACTTTATACCATTAGACTTTTGGGTGAAATCAGCAGGGTGCTGTAGTTGAGGGTCGTGGTGATGGTCAAAAGTGGTTGTGGTCATGGTCAAAGCATGCTGTGTGTAATGGTGTGTGTTCGTTTGCTCGCTTGTTACCGCAGAGATGTGTGCCTAGAAGGAGCTTCTGCATGCCTTTGTGCTAGGTGTAGCTTGCACTCGTGGTATCACTTGCTTTAGAATTGAATGAACAAATGTGATGGATCCTCTGATTAATGACCTCTACGAAAATATTTCTAGTGGGATTCTGTCAGTCTGGAGATGATTTTTGTAATAGAGAAAGAAGCAAAGGTGCAAGAAACTTGCCTTGGTGCAAGAAACTCCGTACATCCAGTATGCTTTATCGTCTAAACAGTTTCATTTTAAGCCTTTAAGATGCTTTTCTTCCTCCCTTTTGAGATGTTTCATGATTTTTCCTGATAAATTCTCCAATACTTGTTCTATTGGATGAATCTTCCTGATCTCACTACATTACCATTTTAATTGGAAAATGAGTGGAAAGCTGGCTGTCATAACCAGGGGCAAAAACAGATATGAGAGAAGTAAGAATCCTCAGAGGTACTCGGTCCCTTTCTGGAGTGGCCTTTGCTTTGTGCTTTAGCAACACATTTAAATTATTCATATCAAAATTTTTAATATGAATAAGACCTATTTGGTGCCCATTCAGTCTAAGAATAAGGTCTTGTCAAAAACGGTTAGCAGTTTTGAGACCATGTTTTTATTACGTTATTCTAAGTCATCTTGTCTTTGAGTTTTTTGAATGGTTTTAAACAAGAATTGCACTTAAATGTAGTGTCATAGCTAAGAGTATTGCAAGCTTGGGAATGCCTCCCAGTGATCATGGTTGTTTTATAAATACTTGGGTCTAGTCTTGCTTCTTTTAAAATTAATGAGAGTTTTGCCACTGGCTGCAATGGAAGCAGGCTTTATCTCTCTTAATTATTTGAGCTTTGCTTCACTGAAGTAAGGTAGTAATTGTAGCTGTAGCTGGAGCATGGAGTCAGAAAAGCAGACGTGAAATTCTGCCCCTCCTCCCTGAGATGTTACCAGACTGATCTGTTGTAGGTTTCCTCACAGTTTTTAATAACCTACTCAATTGACTTACCTGTTGTTCTTTAGTTTTCTCTGTTTGTAATGCAGAGGAAATGATAGCCTAAATCATAGGGTGGCCATGGGGTTCAGCTTATTAATAATCTGCAAAGCAGCGTTAGATTGTTTTGTGCGAAGGATGATGTGGGTATGTAGGAAATGTATTGTGCCCAACATAATAAGCTTGTCTCTTCCTTAAAAATTATTCACCAGTGGAAATATGGCAGGAAGAAGACTGCTTTGTTAAGAGAAGGTGTTTTTAAACAACTACCAATTAACTGCTGAATTTTTTGTAGGCAGCTGGCTGCTTCAGACAACGGTATCTCCTTCCTTGATGAACCATATTGTGGGAGGGGAATTAAAAAAAAAAAGTGTGGGGGGATGAGGGAGGATAGGGAAGAAAATTATAGACTACAGGAAATTAAAGCATCATGGTTCTTCCTTCATGGCATGTGTGTACCCCTTTATACATGAGGTATGAGTAGTCAAAGTATATGTATAGCAGATACTTTGTGTGCATCTTTGAGAAGAGGGTGCATTTTCCCTCATTAATGATGAAACAATGGCAGGCTATGGAGTTTGCTGCATCTGATCTCTTTTGGTAACAAATGAAGAACAGGGCCCGAGTAGTAGTGAGGTAGGTCAGCTAGATGCTTCTCAGGACAGGACCTTCTGTAGCCAGGGATAAGTTCTGGGCTTAAGAGTTAGTTATTGGAGTTTGGGTGATACAACTGTTGACCTTCAGCAGATCCTAGGCCTTTCCTGTGTGTCAGGAGTGGGGAATGGTGTCTTGCACAGCCTTGTTCAGAGGTTGTAAGAGGAGACCAGGCTGCAAGGGCTATGAATTAATATGCTAGGCATGAGATACCCATGAAAATCTTGCATGTCTTTAGTTATCTGCTGCGGCTGCAACGTGGAGCAGTGTTGTGGTGAGGTCTGCATATTCTGCAGAGCAGAAATGACTGAGAATTAGGTCTGTATGCTGCAAAATGCCATGTCACTAAGGCTGTAGGTTCACTGCAGCCTAATGTTACCATTGCTGTGGTCCCACATTCCCGTCTGTGCTGAGCCGCTTTGGTAATCGGGGAGAACCCAAAGCCATGGGGTAACACAACAACACAACCTGCTGACTTTCTGTTGGGTAAGTGGCTCAGCAGTGGGTGGCTGGAGCGAGGGCAGACTGCAATTAAACCGGCCTAGCTGTGTGGAATTGCAGCCTTGGGGCTTGTCTCTGCGTTGTTTCTTAATTCGAGCTTTGCTTCTAACCCGCTTCTCTGCAGCAGGAGCTTGGGAGCTGGAGGGCAGGCGGTTAAAACCCTCAGGTGTATGAAGAGTAAAAACTTGTTGGCAGAGCCAGTTTGCGCCGTTGCGGCACCTGTGGTGCATTGGCACAAGTGGGTGTGTGATTGCACAGGGAGCTTGATGGCACTGATCGGGCTGAAAACCAGCCCGTATGGGTCTGATTTGTACTTACTTGATATTGCGGGGTTATTTCTCAGCTGGAAGAGTTTCCTGGTGCAGTTGGCTGCCTGGGCTGCGCAGGTCGCTGTGCCGGTGCTTCGCAGAGCATTAGGCAAGAGCAGCTGTGGGTGGTGGCTGTTCAAGTTGGTTTAAGCACTGCTGCTGCCAAATGTCGAATCACAGCTTAAATATAGTTCATGCTACTCCAATATTTAGTTTAATTTGTTTTGGCTTCCCTAGAGAAAGTCATTTGTTATGAAAACTTGAATGTAATAACGTTGCTTGACTAATTCCTCCCTCGTTAATCACATGATGCACAACAGGGAACAGACGAACTATTTGAACTGGGTGAATCCTTTTTTTTTTTTTTTTTTCCTCCTCCCTAAGAAATTTAAATTTCAGTAACCTGTGAGATTATGCTAGTGGTGCATCTGTGTTTGGATAGTCTGCATTAAACCATACTTTAGAGTGTATTTTTCTTTTCTTTATCATGTACAGTAGATTTTTCACAGTCTTGTTTTAATAGTAACATTTCACTGTTTTAAAATACTTTAAAGAGACATGTTTAGAATACAGCTTTATTGTTGCATTGAAGTTTTTTATTTTGAAAGCAGATGTCTTTTCGTTTTCAGTTGTAAAGCAATAATAGATTTTTTGTGATACAAGCAGGGATGCAGGGAGAAATGTTGAAGTACTGTAGAGAAGGTCTGGTTTTGAAAATGCCGACTGCAGTCGTCTTAGACACTAATAAGACACTTGATGCTGTTTGGGTGTTCTCCCTTTGAGAACGTTCCTGTTATTATCTATTCATCTTAAAATAGATGAGTCAGACTGGAGTTCAGTAGTAACTATATTAATGGGAAAATTGAACAATACTGGTCTTAGTGTTTCTCCTTGTAATTAAGGGAAATGCATGATCTTATTTGTGGAGGTGACTGCCAATTACTAAATGTACTAATACTTTTAGTAATTATAATTGTTACAAAGAAGTAAAGCAAACAGTTTTCTGAGGATACTGTGAATTTCATGGAGAATTAGTAATGATTGCAACATACATGCATTTTTGAAGAAGATTAAGTAAACAAACAAAAAGATAAAAAGGTTGGTTGGCAGCCTGACAACTTGCTAGAGTTTCTGCTGACTCTCCTGAGTTTCCACTGTGATCTCTTTCCTTTGAAAACAGGATGAACAGGTTCAAAACTATCTAGCTCTGCTGTCTAAATCAACCACTTTTCACTGTCATAGTAAATGAATTTTGATTAAAGAGATGCTTTGAGCAAAGGTAGTGGCAGATTTATGCTCTGCAGAGTTTTACCTGATGACCTGAGTCTTAGACTTGGAATTATTCTATTTTTAGACAGGAACAATTAAATAGAGCAGGAGCAATTGAGGTTGTTCTTTTTATTATTACAATTATGTAGCATTTATGATTATGCAGATAAAGGCCGCAGTTTGGTTTATGGATGGAAGCTTTATACTCTTTTTTGTGTGTGTATAGAAGTCAGGTCAGAGTCCAGCTGCACAGTTTTTTTAACATGCCTGTGTCCTTTTGATTTTTATAATATCTGTTTTAAGTCAAGTGTAGAGAACAACACAGGATGCTGTCGAGTAGACTTGATATTCGGCAAGTAGTTGGTGAACTTGCTTTAGCCAAGTGAGTAGTAAAATGAGGCAAAGGCTCTTGTTTTCACTAGCATTGCTTAGCAAAGTAGTTAACCCTTAGAGAGGGGTCTGTGGAACTTGGGTGTGTGACGGCACCCAGTCGGCTGCAGTGCTTTGTGCTATTGCCTCCAGATGGAGATTATTGGTCAACTGAGATAATGTAAGAACATTTTTTAGAAATGAATTTATATATTTCACATGTTCCTGAGGTACTGTGCTTTCTTTTATTAACTTTTTTTTTAGCTGCTTTTTATATAGGTCTTTATTGTGTAAAGTCAAATAGTGTGTAATAGTTAGAAGTGGAAAGTGTATCTGTCTGTGTGTACGTATAAATAGACATAAACAAATATCTACCGGAAGTAATTTCCTGTAGAGAGGTGACCCAGATTGAATATGCTCCAATCTTGCATAATGATTTTGCTTATGTGAATCTATTTTATAGACTTTCTGGTTACTGGCTCCTTTCATTTTTATCTAAAATGTATTGCAGAAGTTACTACAGATGATGAGAATGAGTTATCAGTAATATTTTCTTTTTTAGTAGCAGTTAAAACAATTTCATTAATATTAGTAAAAATATGCAATTGCAAGGTTCCTTAAATGTTACTATGTTTCTACTTATTGTTTGCATTTGGGATAAACATAAATCTTGGGTTTTGAATTTAGGCTCTCAAAATGAAGTACTTCTCTCTTTCTCTCCGCACTTCTTCAACAAGCAGATTTTCACATGTTCGATGGTTTATTTTAGCTGACTTGGATCACTTTATATGTGAAGCATGTTTTAAACCAGGAAATTACTGCACTTTTTTTCTGTTTGTGTTTATTTCAGAAGTAATCACAGAATCAGACTGGTTGAGACTGGAAGGGACCTCTGGACATCATCTGGTCCAAGCCTCCATGCTCAATCACAGCAGTATGCTGCTGGAGAATGCTCTGATGAACATGTGGGCTAACATGCTGTAAGCAGGGATAAAGAGTATATTGCATTACATCACTGTATAATTCACCGAGGTACTGCATGTATTCCCTGTCTTGATAGTGTCCATATCAGACCAAATTATAGCAGGAGGAGATGGCAGAGATCGAAGACCTTTGCAAGGAAGGATTCTAGCAGCGGCTATGGCTTTTCCTGTGCTTTTGAGAGCCCTGCCATGGCTGGAAGGGGGAGTTAGGATGGCCCTTACATATGGAGCCTGGCCTGTACAGAGCTATAAGGCATAGCTGCTTTTCCCTTAGAGCCCATCAGCGCTGTTGGCAGAATCCCCTGCTTCTATTACGGCATGTCCAAACTTGAAAAATCTGGAGTTCCTTGAGTTCCCTCATTTGCTAAGAGTACAAACTATTTTAACATGCAGTATGTAAAACTGGCCAAAATAACACAGTCCAAGAGTATTACACAAAGTTGTGGTATGTATAAATATATATATATGAGCAAGTTAGTATTAATGCATTTATGTGAAAAGTTGTTTCTAAAAAGAGCTCACATTGCATCAAATCCAGGTTTAAATAATGAACTCCAAGATTCTCCAGTTACTGATGAGTTTCTTACATAGTCCTCTTGTAATTTTTGGAAGAGGAGCAGGAGTGACTTCATATGATTCAAGGAGTATGGTTTTGTTCATTCTTCCCCCTTCTGTGTCCTGCAGCTGGTTTTGGGAGAGACAGAGAAACGTGTGTACTCAGTGCCCTCCTTCGCAAAAGGTGTAGGAGTCTGTATTTATTAAGCAGTCATTAATATATGCTAGGCCTTTTCAAATAATTACAAATGAAAAATGAATTGTGAAATTGGTAAAGCTGAATGTTCTGCTTGACAATACTTCTTTTCTTTAGCACATTAGATTTTGAAAATGCAGAACCCAGTCTGTTTTACAGTTTCTGGGACACTCTTCCTAGCGCTTTTGCAATTCACAGTAGTACTATTGCTGCTTATTCTCCCTGTAGAAAATGTGTTGATAATAAGAACGATTATCCTGAGGAAAGCAACAGATGGAGGGGATGATGCAGGGAGGATGGGAGAAGCGGTCATGGGGATGCTAGTTTGGAGAGAGAAGATCCTCATGCGTAATGAGCAGTGAGTGAGGGCTATGCCAAGAGACCAGCTGGTGGCAAACAGGAGCTTTCAGGAATGTCCTGTAACACAGGCAGGGAGGTTGGTGCATAGGAAACTTCAGAGGGGTGGGTGGAAACATGAAAAGCATGTGTTGGTGGGCACAGTGAAATTGGTTTAATGAAGATGAAAAAAGTGTGGCCTTAATTATGTTGTCTTGGGCGTGCGGTTCCTTCCCTAAGATGCACTAGGGCTGAGAGGCAGTACCCATCCAAGCACTTCAGCATTTGTTGCCACTACTCTGTTGGAAAGTAGATTTTACCTTCACAGGAAACCTTTAAGGCCATGCTCCTCTGCATGAATGTGCACGTTTTCCTTGAAACGGATGGAGAGTCAAGATATTTAAATTGAGGAAAAAGCTGATCTTTCATTTTGCAGGTGTTTGAAGGGATAGGAGGAGGTTTTTCAAGGTGCTGCTGAGTCACCAACTTTTGCTGGGGGCATCTTTCCTAAAAAACAAACAAACAAAAATCAACAGAGATCACCACAAGATCACAGGCACTTACCCTTCATACACAAATCGGGTTTGCAATACTTGGTTGCTTTTATCATATGCTTAATGCGTAGTGCTTGTGTCAGTGATGATATTTTGCCTGCACAGATTGCAGTTCGCTTGTGGCTACATGAAGCACCTGCCAGAGTGGCCTGGGGTAGGCAGCGCTCTGTGCCAGTGGCACTTGATTTCCAACATAAAACTGCTTGTAGTGTAAGGGCAAGATGGCAGAGATTTGATTTTAATTACGTTTTGATTTTATTTTTTCCTTCTAGTCACTGTGCTAGATTTTGTCAAATCTTCAGCATACTGTGTCAAGTCCTTAATGTTTTATCCATTCTTTCCAAAGAAAGATGACAAATTTCCAATTACTTTTGACTCATTTACAGATAAGGTCTTGTAGCTTTGTAGCTGCAGTAGGTAACTGAAATCGTGTTGCAGCTTTTTATCTCATGATAAGAGAAGGGAGCGTTTGCAGTGGGGCACACGAATAGTATGTTTTACTGCTGAGTTCCCCCTGTAAGTTTGCCCAGAATTGTGGTAATGTAATGTGGGGCTGTTTCTTAGATGTAGAGGTAAGCCTGTACTACAGAGATTTGGAAAACTGAAAATAATGAAAAACAGGCTGAAATGACATCATCCTTTTCTGTTTCCTAGGCATGTGCTGCATGTGTGGACAGTACCCAGATGTTTTGCTTTGATAACTTGCTATGTAGGTTTATGGCCTCAGACCATTGATAATTAAAGATTTTGAACTGTGTGAAATTCTTACAAGCAGGTATGGAATTTAAGTTGCATATCTCTGAAATGTTAACATGTTTCCATCATTCAAATACACTACTTAAATATTCACTACTTAAAATACTATTCTTTCCCTGATTACTCTTCCCATCTTAGTTGCTAATTGTTTCCAGACATTAATTTCACTATGACAATGGCCTCTGTTGTTAACTCCTCCTTTTATTTATTTACTCTTTTAATTCATTTTTCTTTATATGTAGAAAGGTGTGTGTGGGTTAAATCGTCATTTTCCACTGGAAAGTCAGCATATGCTTGGAACACATTTTTTGCTATCAGAATTTCCTGCCAACAACATCTGATATTATATATATATGTGTGTGTGTGTGTATATATATATATATTTTAAAAAAGGAAGAAATCTCAAGAGGGCTTTCTAATAGGGTGTCTTAGTTTACTCTTGTAAACTCCAGACTAGACTTCTATTGTGTCTAAGTGCAGGATTGATGCACGAATCTGCTGATTGCTAGAGGACAGCTTTGCAAAATGAACATAACACATTCCATAGGTTTCTCCCTTTTATGGTCTCAGTTACAAATAGTTTTCCAGCTCTAGTATGGTTTAGTGAATGTATTCTGCTTTTAAATAGACATTCAGCATGTGTGTGTCTGCTTTAACAAAAGGCCAACAAGCACAGATCAGATCAAAAAATCATTTTTCAGTTTGACTATATAATCCTGCTAAATGGAGTCTTTTTTCCTTAAATGTCTTTTCTCTTGTTTGCCAAAGTTTCTGTTCTTTAGTGCTCTCTTTATGTTTCCTGAGAGCCTCCCAATCAAATAACCAGGACCCTATATTGCTCTTCTGTGTTGATGATTCAGAAATACCATAAATCAAGTAGAAGGGAGGATTAAACATTAACATAAGGATAGCAGAGATGATAGCCACAGCATAAACTGCTTCAGCTATGGACCCACCATGAGTTACAGCACAAGCAGAGCTGGTGCTTCTTTACAGAAAACTTGATTTGTAGAACAGTGAAAGGGATTGATAAAAAGGAATAAGTTTATTTCATCTTTTGCAAAGTAGGCTGTCTGAATCCCCCCGCAACTGGTGTAAAATCTTGTTCCCTGAAAGAATCCTTAGGGCAGAAAGCTCATGTGGATAAAGGAAAAGCTTTCCTCTTGCATCCCTAAATCCCAAACAGGTTATGGCATGCATCCTTTTGTACCAGATGGGCCTCATCCTGTGATAGGGACTTCTGGGGTGTCATTCTGCTGCTGACCCTTTTCTTTAAGATCCCCAGGAGGAAGCACTTGTGCAGCGGTCTTGTCACTCTCTTCCTCTACCTGCCGGAACCATGTGGTAGTTCTAGTAAATGCCCCAAACTGTTGCTTAGTTCTAGTTCTAAATTGCGCTTCAAAAACATTATAATTACTGTTATATTTCTCTTTTGCACTATATATCTTACTTTTTGTGAGCTGTCTCTTCATTTGATAATAATAAAAATGTAAAAAGCAATCTGGATTTATCACTATTGTTTTGAATGCAAATCTGTCAATTGATTGGCTTTATTATTATTATGTCAGTGTGCTGTGGTTTGTCTGAACATTTAGCTTTGCTGCAGCTTCCCCCACCTGCCTTAATATGTTCTTGTAATTTTCCTCTAACAAATGATGGGGAAACAAAAAAAGAAAAAAAAAAGAAAAAAAAAAAAAGAGGGGAAGATGTCTCTGACACCTGCAAGCATTCAGGTCACTTGGCTAACCTGTAGGCCCACTTAATCTTTTGATATTAAGTGTTGAATATTGATTTGATCCAGTCCTCCGTTTCTGAGAAGAGAAGAAGCTTTTCTTGAAGCAGGTCAGTAGTAAGCTTTTTTACTTAAAGGAAGTAATAAAACACGAGCAAGAAATGTTCATTAAGAACTTGTGCTTTAATCTTTCAACTCTGCAGTATAAAAATAGTTAGGTGAATATATTGGTGAATTGAATTTAGGAGGAGGTGGTGATTGAATTCTCACGTTCTTGTCCTAAGCTCATTACTGGTGCAGAGAAAATGCAACCGGAGAAATCTTGGGGCAGTGACTGATGGCCAAGGGGAAGTTTCTGTCTGGAGCTGCCTTCTCACCTCTGCGTACACCCAGCTTTGTGCAGCTCTGAGCAAGAGCTTTTGTACAGAGCTAGGTAAAGAAAGCAAGGGAGAGGTGCTAGTGGTGATGCCACTCTGGTCATCTCAAGCATGGTGCTTAAAAATCTCTATAAAATCACTCTTTTTTCAGAACCAGAGCTTTTAAAATTTTGATTTTGAGTAAAATCTGAGTGTAAAATCTCACCTATGTAGAAAGCTCCTTTATCTTCATACAGGAAATCTGCTGCTGCTTCAGTCCTTGCTTTTCTTGTGACACTTTGGGTCATAGAGTGTTTTATTGATGCTCTTGTTTTAGCTACTGATGGTGAGCAATTACTTAGTGAACTGCTTTTACTAGTAAGGGTGTGCCCCCAATTACCCAGCAATGAGAAGCCAGTACTTTTCTTGTTTCCACCCTGATGGGCATCAGCTTGACAGCAGTGACATTAAAATTAGTGTACGCAAAGCTCAGCAGCCTCCCCAGGAAAGCGTTGCTTGCTTTGCCTTGACTGCATTTTTGTCCTGAAGTGTTGCTGCTTCCATTGCAGAGAATGTGGCTAAGATTTTCCCACCTGTAGAACAGTGTGTTTAACCAAAGCACTCAAGGTCGTGAGCTTAGCTGAAAAAATCATGTGATGTGCAAATAAAAAAAAGATTTTATAGCTCTTCAAGTCTGAACTTTTTATGATACATTTGGGTTGTGTAAACCCCCACCACTGCCACCCCTCAAATTAACTTCAGAAAAAATATTTTTTTCTTTAAAGATGAGAATCTTGCTCATATATGACTCCCAAGAACTGGTGTGTGTGTGTGTGGGGGGAGGGGGTAGAAATGCAGATATGACTCACCATAATTTTTATAAAAGCTAATAACACTTGTAAGGCAGGGTGAAATCAGTGCAAATCCATGGTGCTGTGGGGTGGTGGTGGTGGTTGTTGTAAGTTGTGTATTTTTTTTCCTGTTTGTTTTTCTCCCTCATATGTAGGGATACAACACAGCTGCTCCGTGCTCCATTATACCTTGCCTACCTCAGCCTAGGTTTTCCATTGCACTATTCTGGGAAGCTGTGCTGGAAGATGGACTGATACAGTGGAAAGTATCTGATGAGGTTAAAGATATGTTCTCACGTGCCAGTGCATGGGTCTAACAGTGTCTATCACGAGGGAAGCAGGTAGTCCTTACGGAGAAGCTGTGGGATGAGAAGGGAAGGTGGGAAGGCAATCAAACCTCCAAGAGATGAAGAGATGGTGCACCCAGTTCTACAGGCAGAACCTGTAGGACTGCTCCAGATGAGCCTTTGCTGAAGACGTGCAAAGGCAACAGCCCTTGAGGAGCACAGAACTAGCTGATAGTGCCTCAGGGAAGCATGGGATGAGTGTCTGGATGGCATATCTGCTCCTGAAGGCAAGAAGGGGATTTCAGGCTGCCTCTTGAGGCCTTCTTCTGAGAAGGGGTGCAAGAGTGTGTGCACACGTGCACCCTTGTGTCTTGGTGTAGGAGGGAGCTTGTGTCCTCGTCCTCACCTGTGTGCTGTGTAGAAGAACAAATGTCTTAAGCTGCACTTACATGAGCGACTTGTCTTTTTTTCTCTCATACTCATCCTTGCTCTTCTGCCACAGCAGTGTATTTTTTGCCTTGTGCTGTTTTACTTACTTTCTGCAGTAAGCAAAAGGTGAAGGTTTCCTTGAAGAGGACCCCTAAAAAAAAAAAAAAAAAGGAAACTGAAAAGGTGTTGAAAGCCAAGCAGCAGGCAAGAGCATTGCCAAGAGGGCCTACAGTTGAAGATTTGTAAAGGAAATAACGTTCCCTGGAATTAGGGTAGAAATACACTTCCACTTAATTTCAACAGGCAGTTACTAGCAAATTGTAATGTCTACTTGGCTGATAATGTAGAAATAACCCGTGAGCTAGAAGAAAAGTTTACTTCGGAAGAGGGCTCTCTTAAATTATTTACCTTGGCTTAGCCCTCTTCTCATCTGGGGCGAGCAAAACAGTTTTCTTCTCTTGATCCCTGTCTTGGCTGGTCACTGAGATGCCTTTGGATATAATGAAACTTTCTTTGGCACTCCCAAGGTTGTTGCCAAAGCTTAAGAAAATACACACACAAAAGACCAAAAAAAAAAAAAAAAAAAAAAAAACCCTCTGCATCCCGTAATGAATCCCTTGTGATCTTAGATGCCATAGCTCTTTTGTGCTGGGACAGTGACTTTTCCACACCTTCTTATTAAGTGTTTTGAAATATTTTAGTGATATAAAGCATATTAATATTCTGAGTGTTCTCCTCCCCCAACACTGACTTCACCCCACTAAGAAGATTCTTTAGGTATTTTTTCCTCTGTTGAAAACCAGAGACTTAGAGGGATCATTTTCTCACACACAGTGAAAATAAGGCAGTATTTAAAAGAGAGAAAAAGGTTTTTTTTTTTTTTTTTTTTTTTTTTCAGTGCATGTTTAACTGGAATGAGGGAAAACATTCTGACCTTCTTCTCCTTATCAATACCCTGTCTTGTTCAGAAGAGACAATTAAAGAGCTATAGTTACTTGTGCTGTATTTCTTAAAAAATAAATAAATAAACCTTGTTCTTGGAGAGTTGGTTCCCACCCTTGGCCTTCAGTTAACTGTCCTCTCAGTTGTGCTAACTCAGCTGTTTTGGGGCTGTAAATGGAATCACAGAATTGTTAAGGTTGGAAGGGACCTCTAGAGATCATCTAGTCCAACCCCGCTGCACACACAGGGTCACCTAGAGCACGTGGCACAGGACTGCGTCCAAGCGGGTTTTGAAGGTCTCCAGAGAAGGAGACTCCACAACCTCTCTGGGCAGCTTAAATAGCCCCATCTGTTAAAGGTTCTCATTGCAGTATTCCACACACTCCCCAAAGCAGTTGTGTTTGCACAGTGGAGGGGATATGGTTGTCATTCAGGGATAGGAATGAGCAGAGAGGAAAGAACAATTTCTCTTTTAAGCAAAGCCTCAAAATAAAGGTGCTTTGTAGCTGCTGCTCCTGACACGAGGTGCTGTTGAAGAGGCAGGTAGTCTCTGGGGTTGCTTTAGCTTTTCTCCAGATCCAGATCCTCCTAGGGATCCCTAGAGCAGGGCAGAATGTGGGAGTTGTGAAGTTGCTTGGGGGTTTATTTACTTGGTTGCTTTATAACTGTGTAAAATGTTTTTTTTCTAACATAAATCAGGATACTAACTTGGCAATTAACTGTTTTGTCTTTGAAGATGACCCATTCACAAAACCCATAGTTTCGAAGAAGAGTTTTTCTTTTTTTTCAGTCTGTTGCTTATTGTGGCCCTAAACTAAACAGAGTAACTCAGGATCCTGTAACCAGAGTGGCCCTTCATAAATGAAGTGCTGCAGCAACAGTTGGTAGAAACAGGTTTGCACCGTGTCGTCTTTTGTTAAACAGAGAAATATTAACTACTCCGGGAGTCCCTGCGAGTGGGGGCTTCTACTCCCAAGCTCAATAACACATTATTGTAATGAGAAAACAGTACTGTCTGCGAGCAGAGATCTAAAAGCACCTCCTAACAAATGTTTACCTGAGCTTGGGAAAAGGTGCCATTGGATGAGAGCAGCAAATCCTCCTGCTGGTGCTTGAAGGAAATACTCGATGTGCCAGCAAATGCCAAGATGTCATTCATGAAACTAGTTTTAATTTATTTTTAGACTTGATTAATAACCACTGCAGTATTTGCCTTTCACATTTTTTAATTGAATGCTTTAAAAATTGTCTAATATACAACCCCTTCTACGTAATTGTGCTCTCATACAATGTCTCTGGTGAGAATGAGCTAGCAGAGTTTTACCCAGCATTGTCTGGAAGACACCAGTGTGAAAATCAGAGATGACTCATGATGCCCTGGAGGAAGAAGAGCTAGCACTTAACCACAGCACATAGTATTAGCTCTGTGCCAACACTGGCTGAGAAAGTCAGTGTATTTTCTGCTTTGGTATTTAAGATGAGGGGAAAAAAATCTAGCGAAATATTGGCTCTCCAAGCAGTCTTGATAATCTTGTCAACTGATGAATTTAAAGCAAGGAGCATGGGTAGGTCAGGGAGGCATGTGAATCAAAAGAAGGTGGTAGTTCCCATGTATAAACCATTGTTGTTCTTATTTAATGAATACATACATATGAAACATGCTCTTATTTATCAGCAAGCTCCTCTGGGTGAATAAAATGGATTGCATAACAGGGATTTGGTATGTGATGGAGCACATGATTAGATAGTAAGTATTTCTGCATGTATTTCTTTTGGTAGTCTCATGTCTCTGTACTTGTATTTCTTTAGAAATATCTATTTGGCATCAGTTTCTGTTACTAGTAGTTTGTCAGATGCCTGCAAATAAGGGGTATTTATCACAAGTACAATAATTACACCTCTACTTCTCAATGTCACTTTTCTGCTTGAGTGCAGTGCTCACGTTGGTGAAGGCAGTCTGAGTTTGCAGGCAGAATTAGGTGAAAAATACACCAATTAAATTTTCATTTTGATTTTACAGATACTTTGATTTTTCTTTCAAAAATATGGTGACTATTAACTTTTTTTCTTATTTTGCTAGCACAGAGAATACAATAAGTCAGTTTTATACCTTCCATCCCTCCCTGCTCCCTCCTGCCAAGGATCTAAAGTCCCTGAGAAGCCTTGATGCTGTTCTCAATATATAAGCATGATATGTGTTTGGGGAAGCAGTTGAGATGTCTGTAACCCCTATTACCAAAAGCATTTCCAGTGCTATGGGATACCTCAGCCCTCTTGAGAGCAATGCTGCTCCTGCCCATCAGTCTGCCCGCAGCTGGTTTGTTTGCTCCTGAGAAATGCGAGAAACACAAAAGCAAGAAACACTTTTGGGTTGCAGAGCGCATTTATTGGTCTTGGGGTGTTCAGTTTGATCAGAAATATGGGTTTGGCTCTTGTTTTTGGTGTCTTCCTCTCTTCCTCACCCCCCAGAAGAACCAAGACTGTCGCTGCTATTCTGCGCTTGCAGTTGGGCCTGTCGTCGCGCACGGCCCTCACGCTCCTAGCGCACTGCGTATCCTGCCCAGGAGTGCGAGTTCAGGCGTTGCACTTGTGCCTTGTTCCCTGCTCCCTTCAGGGAAAAGGCTTAGAACTTCATCAAATACTGGATTTGGCATGAGGGCTACCAGTTGTGCTCAACTGTCTTACTCGATTTAGTAAAAGAAGGAAAAAGAACAAATAGGAGCAGTCTTTTGTGATCAGTAGGCATACTGAAGGAGGAGTTTTGGGGTTAGTGATGCAGCAGTCTTGATGCTGTGCTTACAAAGGCATCTGAAGAGCAAGGTTTTGGAAAGCTGCTGTGACAAGGAGCCTGAAGTTGCTTTAAGAACTACAGATTGTGGCAAGGAGATTGTGCTGCAGGTAGGAAAAAGTCCAAGGTGAACATGAAGCCAGTAATTTAATCCACTGTTTAAATGGAGCCTCACTGGCAGTTTGATATTAAAGAATGGCTATCACGGACTGAATCTTCTTGGCTTGATGAATGAGCCTGAAATAGTAACTGGTGGCTGGAATTAACTTCTGACAGGCAGTAAGTCTGCTTTCTAACATCTTCCTTTCTTTCCTCCAGAGAAGTTGACTCCGGGTGTTGCTATTGTGGGAGATAGCCCCAGTGCTCTCAACAGATTAGTATCTCATGAACAAACATTTTTTGCACCTGTAATTTCAGCAATGTTTGTCTTCTATGCCACTCTCTACCTACCCTGTATTTCAATAAATGGTATGCCAGAAGATGAGCTGCCTTCCTATATGTGAAATTACAGAAGAGTTTTTTTTCCTTTTTTTTTTTTTTTTGGTCTCTCTACAAAGGGCAACAACTTAAGAATTGCCAGTCTCACTTGAACTGCAGCTAAACGGCTATTCTGGTGATGCTTGTGATTTCGCATACCAGTGGTTGAGAGGCAACCTAAGATTATTCTTGCTGGTGATGTCCTTATTTGTCCTGTGTTCTCTTCTCCTGGGGATAATTTGGGCCTTTTATTTTCCATGCTGTCCTCACCTTGTTTTGGCAGCTGATAGGAGCTCTTAGTGTGTGTCAGAATGTTTTATGTAATGTGTGCTTGAGAGTAACCATAGGTTGTATGAGAACCACTCTAGTTTTTTTCATGTATTTTGGGTTCCTTTTCCACCTAAAAACTGGTATTGATAGAGGCAAAAAAGTATTTCAGAAGTGCAAAAAGAAATGCAAGTTGATCTCAAGCAGTGGGGAAATTGCAGGGGGGAGAAAAAATTTCTGGTGTCTCACAGTTGGTGCTTCTGCTCAACGCATGGGCAAATATGTATGCAGTGTGCAGACAGGCAGGCATGCATTCCATATATGTGAGTGTACATAAATAGGCCATTTATTATTTCAGAAGCTTCATTTTCTTTTGCATTTTTTGTCAAGCTATTTTTTATTTTTATTTATTCAGGGCTATTTTAGTTTGGATTTAACATAGCTCGGTAGAACAGTAACTGACGCAGACTCTGCGCTCCCCTCGCTTTCTATGTGTCAGCAACATTCCTTATGCTCATCCTCCACCTAGAAATGAGTTTCTCTGCAGCTCGAGCATGCTGTGAAGAAGAGAGGAGGTTGCAGCACTGCTCTGGGTGTGGCAGGGCTGGGCTGCATTTACAGATTCTGTCCAGAATTGCAACACTTCCTCTCTACTTAACCATGTATCAGGCTAAGGTGCCATGCAGACTTCAAACTGAGCTCAAAAAGCGCAGTAGCTATCCTCGACCTGCATGAACACATGCAAAACCAATCCCTCTCTTTCTTTTGAAGTTCACTGTTACTGCATTGCTTACAGAATAATGCATCCTTAGTCTGGTTCCTGGGAGAGGACTAAATATAATGCCCATGAGGTCAAATAATTTGACTGCTTTGGCCATGAAGTAGTTTTGAAATACATTTTAAAAGT
This sequence comes from Tinamus guttatus, assembly GCF_000705375.1. The sequence goes on along the minus strand of NW_010587150.1, from coordinate 54,363 downwards.
AGAGGACTCTGGACAGAAAGATGCACTTAGTATTTGTATCTGTATGCAAAAGCTGGTTTCTATGTTGTTCCTGTTAAACCTGGGTAAAACTGCTTTTTCTGTTTGACAATGATAGAACTTGCCCGTGTATCTCCTGAGGTTCTAAAGCTCCCTTTCAGTATTTAATTATTGCAAATATGTAATAAGATTTACTGAGGTACATATTTTACAAGCTAAAGAATGCATAAAGTATTAACAGCAAAAAAAAAAAAAATCTTGCATTCATTTGGAATGCCTAATGAAAAAGATAAAGAATGAGAATTTTTGAGATAACTGCTGATCTTTTTTCTTCCTTCTTTCTCAGCTATTCTTTCCTTTCTTGTTTTCTTGTGGTTTTCTTATCTATAAAAACATTCAGATTAGTGTGTTAATTAGTTTATGTTAACCAGCACAGAGCTCTTCCACTTCAAAGCAAACAGACATATCCCCTCCCTGGTATCCCCTTCATCAGGGAAGCAGGAGATAGACATTTATTCAGTTGACAGACACATATTCAGTGGTCCAGGGTATTTTCCTGCTGGCAGAATGGCCCTCAATCACACATTAATAACTGTTTTTACACAGTTTGTTTTTAATTAGCCTCCAGTTGTTTTTAATAAGGCTTCCCACATTTCCACAGAAGGCTGAGATGATCTCATAGAAGCTTCTTTTGCTTCACCAAAATCTTTTTTTTTCTTTTTACTGTAACTTGTACATTGCAATGCTTCATGTGCACATTCAGTTATTAAAAGTGACTCAAGCTGTTTTTTTTTTCTTCAGTGTGAACATAGCGTATGCTACAGTACCCCAGTGAGAAAGCTAATCTTACAATTTAGATTAAAACAATGCATGTTATATTTTTCAAGACAGTTTATTGTTTAAACCCATGTTTTCAATTCAAAATTTTCAAGAGTGCTACGTAAATGAAAACACGAATGCATGTGAATTAGGGAAGGGGTGTTAGGAAAACACAGAGCTTCTTGAGAGGAAGGAGCTGGACCAGAGGAAGAGGATGGTTTGATTGAGACTGCGCTCGCACATCTCAGCTCAGACAGTGGTCTGGTGGTGTTTTCCTCACTTAGTGGCTCTGCTAAAACCTTGTCTCCCTTATTTAAAGGACTTGTTGTAACTTGCATCCTTTTGAAGGAGTCACAGCTACCTGCGCAAAACAGAAAACTTACCTCGTTCCCCGAAATACTCTGTTTTTAAAACAATTACTCTTCACAAAGTTGAGCCACACAGTTTAGAAGAACTTCTGTAGAAATGCAGGTAGGGGATACAGTTAAATAGGGAGCTTTTAGCAAAGTTGTCTTAATTAGTAAATATTCATGCCTAAGTCAAGACACAGTAAAATTATTAGCTGTATTTTTAGCAAGCATAATAGAAGTTTTGTGTAAGCCTACTTCTAAAATCTAGATCATTAGTATCTCAACTGTGTCGCTATTAACATCTCTCATTACTCCAGGATAATAAAACTGAAGAGGTGTCTTATGCTTCTTATTAATTTTCTGTTGATTTGTAGGTGTTCCAGAGAGATATAGGTGTCTTTGAAGCACATTTTTAGGAGAAAGGATTCATCTTTCTAATGTACTTGGTTCTTTTTTCACGAACTTGGTCCAGGTGGGCCTATGACTAATTAATTTTTCAGTCTGATACTGTTTCTGTGCTGGTTCTGGTTGTGTTCACTCTTTTGCATTTCCTAGATTTTTAGTTGTAACATGAATTGATCCATGCTGCCACCTCGCGGTTCACATGCCAGGCCTTTCCTCTG